>CM021110.1:147468224-147499408 GCA_007115665.2 Sequoiadendron giganteum | reverse complement strand
AAAATTAATGGGTTCCAATATATACTATTTGACACAACATAATTATGTAAATAAAATTCACATAATTGGTCTTGTTCATCAAGTGTTGCATCAGTAAAAATATAGAGAAAATAAAATTTCCTACTTAGTGCAACTGGTAGATTACTAATCAATCTACTAAATGAATAACTAATTTTTCTGTAAGAATAAAGCATATGTCTGAATAGTAGGTCTGCACCTAACAATTTAAGCAACCTTATCTGATACTTCTTCAAGCTTGACTATTAACTTTTTCAACTTAATGTCTTTACTCTCCAAAATTCCAGTGTTCTATAAAACCATTATTTCTTTTTCTTTCTTCTAATTCTCCTTTTGCTGAGAAAATTCTTGAGTGACTTTCCATAACTAGTAACCTAGAGACATGGTTCTATGATAGGTTGGAGTTTTTACAATAGGGGGTCTTCTATTCTTAGTTGCAAGCTCTTTGTTTCCTACTTTTACCATTGCAAGTTGTGCAAGAAAGTCTAATTTGGACCCATGCCCACAAGTATGCAATTTCTCCTCCAACTCCTAAATTTTCAATTATCTTTCCTTCTCCCTTTGTTCATAAATTTTCACCAATTCTTCTAATTGTTTAATTCTTTCTAGTGCTTCTTGTAATTCATTACATTTATTTCCTCTAAAAATAGATACCCATATTTATCCAAAAAATGTTCATCACCACCCCCAGTGTACTCATAACCCTCACTGTTAGGGCTAGTTGGTGGTCTTTTCCTAGTTTTATTTGCAACAAAAATGTCCTATGAATTTGATTCCAAGGTAGCTGATATGTACCATTTTCTTTTCATGGGAACATGCATATTTTTAGAAGCATTGTCCTTTAATTCTAAATTAGTCCCTACTGCCACAATGTCTTCTTCTTCTTGCTTCTTAACATGAACCCTCATGACACCTTTCTTTTTCATGCATTGCGAACGCCTTAGCTAGGTGGTCTTCTTTTTCTACACCTTTGAAGGTGTAGAGGAAGAACCACCTCTCTTCTTTCTGGTTTTTGGATTTTTAGATGAGGTTGGGGTTTCATGGACCTCTTCTGTTGCATGGATGATAAGATGATGTGTGTGGTGATATTTTGAAACTCTTCTCCTCTAGTTCTACTCTGTTGTGAGTGGGTGAAGCAGATCGTGTTAAGGTTGAGTGTTCTTAATTGTTTTATGTATTTTACATGGGTATTGACCAACCTTGTGTTAAGAACTACTTACGAAGTTTATACTACTCATGAAGTTCATGGAAGCATGTTGAAGTGTGTTGGGAATTATTTAGGTCCTCATTAAGTGTGTGTTTGGGTCGCCCTTATTCTAATTCCACCGTAGAATTTTTTGGCATTGACCTAATTTTAATTTGTAAATGCAAATAGTGTGTGGCCGACTTTGGATGAGTCTCAAAGTTGAAGACAGTATAAATAAAATTTGAGATGTTTGTGAAAGGTGAATACAAGAAAGATAGATGCAGGATAGACGTGATATAGTGTTTTGTGTGTGTGTGTGTGTGTGATGTGAGTTTGTGCATATCAGTGCAAAATATAATTGAGATTTTTTGGAGGCAGTGAGCTGAAGGTGTACTCTATCATTCAAGCATGTCTACAAGTGTGTGAGTGAATTGTGGTGGAAATATCCATTACATTGAGATTTTTTTTTCTCTGTAACAAATATCTTCTATATTATTTGTAATCTGTGGTAGTGAGCCCTCTAGGTGGTTAACCCTTGTTGGATACTGAGTCCTATTTCAGACAGTAAGTCCTAATTTGGTAGTGAGCCTTTGTATTCAGTTTTGATATTCTTTATATTGTGAGATAATCCTCACCATGATTTTTCCCTTATTAGGTTTTTGACGTAAATCTAATGTTATTGTGTGTTTGGTTTTACTTTTAGTTTCTACTTTTTCACTTAATGATTAATCACATTAGCAGAGTAAAGGATTTGTGAATGATAATTGATCTAATCTCTGGTGGAAGTTCTTAAAGGTTAAAATCTGATACAAATGATTCACCCCTCTTAGTTGTCTTATTCAAAAATTGGCATCAGAGCTTGGTTCCTTGGAGAAGAGCTTAACCACTTAAGGAAGTGTAACAATAGATTAAAAGTAGATGTATCTTTCGAATATGATGAGATGGATAATCTGCAACTAGAATAGCAAAGTTAATCCTAATCTAAGTAATAATCTAAAATCAAACAACAAAGAACGAGGAAATAAACTAAACAAACTAAACAATTTAATGGAAAGCTCTCACCGAATATGCATTCACCCCTTCGAATTATCTTGATTGTTCTTCTCCATTTTTCCTTTTCAGTATTCTTGCCCTCAAATTTCTGTGTTTGAATGCAAGTATAAATTCGTCGAGTGTCTAAGAAAAATATCGAAGATAAGTCTCTTCTCAAAAGTGTATGATTTCGGGAGGAGGAATAATGATTATCACAGGCCATTTTATAGATTTTGGGTTTTCAAATGATCGACTCAGATTGAAAGAGAGATCGATAGATGAGATTGATGAATGCCATGCGATATGAGTTTTGTGTCAGATAGAATGTGAGTTAGAACATGAGTTCAAGAAAGACTGAAGATAGAGACTAAGTTATAACGTGATTTAGAACATGAGTTCAGGATCCTAATCTTCAAAAATAGAAGAAATAGAATTTGTATCCAAAATCCAAAGTTGGAACTTGAAGACTAATGCATTCGAATGCAAAAAGGAGTTAGAACTAGTTAATTGACTAGTTGTAACAAAGAGTCTTCTCGCAAAGATAAACAGGTGTTGAATTCGAAGATAATTGGAGAACTAAAAATAGATCTTGAGTTAGAAGGTGAGTGAATGATTAGATAACTGAATGATAGAGGAATGTGACATAAATAATTAAATATGAATTAAATGTTAATTTAATTCAACATTCGAAAATAAGAGACTTTAATTAAATAAATAAAGTAATTTATTTAATTTGACTATTTGAAAAGGATAATATAAATAATTAAATAATAAATATTTAATTATAGATAAAGAGGGTTAAATGAATAATTAAATAAAGATATTTAATTATAGTTGGAAAAATATGATAAAGGGGTAATTAAATAATAAATTATTTAATTGATAGATAAAGGGGGGAGAATTAATTAGCACGCAACATAATTAAATAAATATGATTTATTTAATTAATCAGGTTGAATAAAGGTTATTTATGAATTAATGAATTAATTAAAAAGGGGTATTTAATTAATAGAGGAAATATGTGTTAGAAAGGTTAATTAAATAATTAACATTATTTGATCAAGACAATGGACTATAGAAAATTATGTCGAATGTGTACTCGCAGGCCTAGACCAATTTTCGGTATCTACAGTTTGCCCCTCTTTGATAAAGTGTTGGTACGATGTTGTGTCAAATAAATTGAAAAAAAGAAATGCCCCAGTGAAAGGGAGAATGATGAGGAAAAAAAAGATATGCCCCAGTGAAAGGGAGAATGATGAGGAGGTAGTGGTATGCCCCCTCAAGAGGATAGGCAGGTTCAAAGAACATGAGTGTGTTCTCAAAATGGATAGATAATGGTGGTGAAGATGGAAGAAAGAAGAAATGTTAGCATGGATGATTTCAGAATGTTAGTAAGAAACAAATAAGTTTGATTGATTGAGAAAAACATATAATCTTCGATATATTGCCAAATACGCTTTGCTTGCTTGTTATCATCATTGGGCAGGACATGACATAAATGGATAGTACACACTATGATATGAGATAGACCATAGTGTACAAAGTCATCCATCTACGAAGAATAGACAGTCATAGACAAGGAGTGTCTTAACTCATACTAAGGACAGTATTGCCCTAGTCATTTTGTCAAGACAAACCACAGACAACAAACAAATAAAAGACGGGTCATGAGACGTCATTGCTCCTCTAAATCCTTGATAGGACATCCTTGAGGAAACTAGTAACATGACTCAAAAACCAATGTTCAAAAAGATAATTGACAGACAACAGTCAAAGAAAAAGAGTCCTGAGACATCTTTGCTTCTCTAAATCCTTCAAGGGACATCCTTGAGAAAGCTAGCAATTAGACTAATTCACAAATCGATAATAAGATAAGACAAAATAAGATATAAAGTCATAAAGCAAAATAAATTTATTCACCAAAACTTGATCTTGTGGGATTGTTTGATGTTTGACATAGCATAATGTGAGAGAATGACACATACCACATAAGACGTTGAGCTTGGCTTCAACTTGGTGACTTCTGTATAAGGCATGACAAAGCCTAGTTTCAGAAAGACACATGCCGTATAAGACATTGGAGCCTGATGACGTTGAAATGACAAGCCACATGAGACTATGACAATTTGATGATGTATGTTGACAAGAAAGACATATCTTGCATAAGACATAGGTTGATCACTTTGACAATGTGTTTGATATTGACTTGATGACTTTGAGATGTTTTTCCTTGTTAATGCATGACTTGTTTTGATTCCTTGTCTAATAAAAATGTGTGCGTGTAGACAAAGTATGACATGAAATGATACCCTAAAGTACTGACTTAATGCGGCTAAAGACATGCATCTAAGTGAATGATATGCAACGTGTGTGATAGTGAATGTGAATGAACCCTATTGGACTGACCTAGTGTGGTCTCGGGAGCTCATCAATTGATTAGCCTTGCCTACGTTGTACACACAGAGACCTCATAGTTCGACATGACCAATGACTTTGAATATACAAAGAGTCATAATTTAAAAGTGTGTGATACATGACAAACCTAGACTGATAGACCTAATGCCTTGGGGGCACATCGATTGATGGCCTTGCCTACATCCCAGTCGCAGAGGCAATGTAGTTCAACTATGACTTACTAAACATGACTGACTTGACTCTATTTTTTTGGTATTTTCTGACATTTTTTTGATTTTTTTTGGATTTTTGAAGTTTTCTAATGTTTTTGGGATTTTTCAGGACATTTTTGATGGTGTGACGTTATGTACATGGTGTTAGGGTATAGAACAAGGATTTGCCCCCAGTTGGCAATAAGATTTGGAAGATGGAATGGGTAATGTGATGAAATGGATGTTAGATGTCAATCATTCCATGTAATGGATAAGACAACCATTTATTATGAGTGATGGTGAAAAAGTCTAATTTGAATGATGGTAGACAGAAGAGCAAGCTCGACTACACATGGTGCCTGTTTGCCAGGTTTTCACCATGGTACTTATCCATAGTGCCACCGAAGTGGTTTTCACTATTGGATGGATTTATTTCTCTTTACTTTTTTTATTTTCTCAAATTTTTTGGTGTTACAAAGATGCCTGTTTGCTAGGTTTTCATCAAGGTAACCATTTTTTTGTTTTTTCATTTTTTTGTATTTTTCTAGATTAAGACATGGATTCTCAAAGACTAAGCATAAAATCTCTTTAGATGTAGATTGTTGATTGGTGACAAAAGCATCTCTCCTTTAGGAGTAGAGAGTTGGTATGCTCCTGATCCAAAGGCTTCTATGATGATATAGGGTCCTAACCAGTTAGGTTCAAACTTACCTAGTTTCTCTCGTTCAGATTGGTTCTTAGGATTCTCCATTAATACCAAGTCACCAATGTCAAAGTGTCTATTGAGAACCTTCCTATTGTAACTATGATGAAGACGATTCTGATATGCTTGCAAATGATCTAATGCTTTCTATTTTCGTTCATCCAACAATTCCAGCTCTTGTAACCTAGAGACACGATATTCTTCATCATCAATATGACCCTTCAAGGATACCCTTAGAGAAGGTATTTCAACCTCAATAGGTAAGATAGCTTTGGAACCGAATACGAGGGAATATGGAGTGGCATCGGTGGGAGTACGAATGCTTGTGCAATAAGCCCATAAGGCAGGATTAAGCTATAGGTGCCAGTCATGACCAACGTCATTGACAGTCTTCTTAAGGATTCTAACAATAGTCTTATTAGATGCCTCAGCTTGGCCATTACCTTGTGGGTAATACGGGGTGGAGAAATGGTGTTTGATGTGGAATTCTTCACATAAATGGCATACTTCTTGGTTCTTGAATGGGTAACCATTGTCTGTGATTATAAATTGAGGTACACCATACCGACAAATGATATAGTTTAGGATAAACTTAGATATTTGTGTGTCGGTTATGTATGTCATGGGAATAGCTTCAATCCATTTGGTGAAGTATTTGGTGGCGGTGATGATGAATTTATGGTCGTTAGATGATGAAGGGTGTATCTTACCTATGAGGTCAAGTCCCCATTCAACGAAGGGCCATGGTGAAGTAATTGGATGAAGCTCCTGCGCTGGCACTCTTATCAAGTCTCCATGTATTTGACATTGTCTACATTTCTTTACAAAGACTATGAGTCTTTCTCCATTGTAGGCCAATAGTAACCTAGTCTCATAATCTTGTGGGCTAAAGTAGGACCACTCGAATGAGATCTGCATATACCCTCGTGCACCGCTCATAAAGTTGTTTGTGGTTCTTCAACATCGAGACATCTCATTAGGGAGTTATCTAAGGTGCGTCTATACAGGGTTTCTCTGATGATGGTGTACTTAGCTGACTTTCGGATAAAGGTTCGATGTTGGTTATTTGACAAGTCATGAGGTAGTCAAATATTTCTTTATGCCAAGGAGATGTAGGACCAACAATGGTACATACTATCACAGTATCGGGGACATCATAAGCGTGGACCAAAAACTGTTCAACTAGAAACTCGAACTTAGGCACATTACTCATAATATCTAACAAGGAACCCACATATGCCATAGCATCTGCAGCTCTATTTTGGATACGTGGTATTTGTTGAAAAGTTATATCATTGAAATACTACTTGAAACTATCAGCCATTCGCTTGTAAGGTGCAAGCTTTTCATCCTTAGTCTCGTAATCATCATTTACCTATCAGATTACTAGTTGAGAGTCACCAAAAACATGTAGGCTCTTAATTTTCCATTGAGCTGCCATTTTTAACCCTGTCACTAAGGCTTCGTATTTTGCTATATTTTTAGTACAAGGGAAAGAATTCCTAAATGATTTGGGAATGGTATCACCTTGAGGTGTAACAAATAAGATACCATCTCCTGAACCATGATTTGTATGTGACCCATCAAATTATATTTTCCATTCAGTTTTAATGTCAATGTTGAAGAGAAATTCATCAAGAAAATCTGCCACTAATGGTTGGTCTACCTTCATAGGCGCATCAACTAACTGATCTGCAATCACCTGCCCTTTTATAGCCTTCCTTTCGACATACTTAATGTCATACTTGCTAAGTATCATAACCCATTTAACCAATCAGCCTGTTAAAGCTGCCTTACTTAGGAGGTATTTAAGTGGATCAATCTTTGCAATTAACATTGTTTGTCGATTGAGAATATAGTGTCAAAGTTTTTGGGTAGATAAAACTACCGCAAGACAGGCATGTTCTATGTTGCTGTAATTTAATTCATAGCCCACTAAGGTATGACTGATATAATAGACTGCTCTCTCATGACCTTGATCATCATGTTGTGTGAGAAGAGCACCTAATACCGACTGAGTTGCTGCGATGTATAGTATCAATGGTTTTCCCTCTGTAGGTGGCATTAAGACTGGTGGAGTAAGCAAATAGTCCTTGATTTGCTAGAAGGCCTCTTGACATTTAAGGGTCCATACAAATGTTACTCCTTTCTTGAGTAGATGTTGAAGTGGGTGTATTTTATCCACCAATTGTACTATGAAACACCTAATGGACTGTAATCTCCCTTGTAGGGTTGTGAGTTGACCAATGCTGACTGGAGGAGGCATTTCTATGATAGCTCTTACCTTCTCTGGATCTACTTCAATGCCTCTTCGAGAGATGATATACCCTAACAGTTTCCTTGATTTCACTCCAAAGACACACTTCTTCGGATTTAGCCTGACATTGTAATTCTCTAGCCTCTGGAATATCTTGTCTAAAACCTTTAAATGATCTTCCCTTGTTTCTGATTTAGCTATAATGTCATCTACATAATATTCCATGAGGGTATGTACAAAGTCATGGAAAATCGTAGTCATTGCCCATTGATAGGTAGCTCCTGCATTCTTAAGGCCAAACGACATAACATTCCAATAGTATGTTCCCCATGGACACATGAAAGCTATCTTGTGTTGGTCTTTAGCTGCTATCTTAATCTGGTTATATCCAGAGAAACCATCCATGAGCGATAGCATCTCGTATCCTGCTATAAGGTCTACTATCATGTCGATATTCAGCAAAGGGAAGTCATCCTTCGGAAATGCCTTATTGATGTCTCTAAATTCAGTGGAAATGTGAATTCCCCCAGTTGGTTTAGTCACTGGCACAAGATTTGATATCCAATCTGCATAGTCTATTATCCTTATGAATCCTACATCCAAGAGTTTCTTAAGTTCTTCCTTGACCAATAGAGCAATTTGCGGATGCATTTTCCTCAACTTTTGTTTGACTGGTTTAATACTTGGCTATAATGGTAAATGATGCAATATTAGGTCTAGATCAAGCCCAGGAATGTCAGCATATGGCCATGCAAAGTTTATCTGTCTCTTTGTGAAGAAGTTCTTAAATTCAAGTTTTTCTATCTCTATTAAAGAAGCTACAAAATATACTTTCTAAGGATTCTCTTATGTTCCTATGTTGACTTTAACAAATTCTTCTACTAGCATCGGTCACTTTTCTTGTTCAACGAGGAGAATATTTAAACCTCTATCCTTAGGTGCCTCTGAGAGGTTTTCGCCCTCGGATACGTCCTTTATTTTGACTTTTTCTTCGTCCAAAGGTGCCTTTCGGTTTTCACCTAGGTACTCATCATTTTTATTTTCATTGTATTTTTTCTTTTCCTTCTCATTTTTGCGACTAGAGGTGTAAATAGACTCCCCAAAATATGCTTTATCGTCTAAGTCTATGGTAAAACTTGCTTTATGATCCCCTCTTGGTATGCCTTCTCTAAGTCCCATGAACTCAGCAATTGCTTCATCGTTCTCGAATGTATCTATGATAGATGTACCTTGTTGATCCAAGTTGATAAGTTCAAGATATATAAGGGGCATGTCATCATCAGATTTTTTAAAGGTAGCTACTAACAAGGTGAATATAGAATGGTTGACATGGTCACAGAAGTTTTGGACTAACTCCTTCTTATTCTTCTTCCTAGGTGTAGGTATACTCTGATGTGGGACTATAGTAAGGGTTGAGTCGTCAGAAGATGGTTTTTTAGGTGCCCAAGATGCATGATCAAGGGTTTCCCAATAATAGTTCTCTTGCCATTCTTTTTTGGGAAAGTGCTTATTAGGATGAGGACTAAATGCTTTTGGTATAGGTTTCATGTTGAGGTCTAATTCCCCAAATAGGGCATCTATGTTCATGGTACTGGTAGATGAAAGGGACTCCCATTCACCATCGCTTGAGTAAGGGGATTCATCATAAACTGGAGGTTTGTCGTAAACTGGGGGTTTGGTGTAAACTGGGGGAAGTGGTTCATGAGATATCTCGATGTCTGAGCAAGCACTCACTTCCTCTTGAAATGGTGAGGAAGTACCAAGAAACCCAATTCTAAGCGGTTGACACCCTAGCCCCAAGTATTTCGGTCATGGGTAGATAGTGATTGGTTATGTCCTTCCATTTTGATGTAGTCCTAACCCATTGTGCCCATCGTAGCCTTCACTTTGCATTATCTTAAATCCTTTTCCATACTGGTCCTTGGCTATTTGAATAGACGGGGAGGGGTATTCATGTTCTTCTTGATACAACTAGGAATCACCTTGATCCACAATTTCTTCACTTAACTCTCCCCATTTGGTTAATGTCATTGTAGGGGGAACATGAAATGTGACCACTGACTGTCTTTTATTTGCCATGGATAGGCCATATGCCTTAGGTGGAATCAGTTGGCTAACATAGTATGATGCCTTTATATTATATTCGCCACAACCCTTGTCTTAGATCTCAAGTTTAGGAGTGGATGATGGTGGTTTGAATGAAATGGACTTAGTGAGAAGTGATGGGTCAATGTATTGGGATAAAGTGGTTGATGAAGCTTCTTTGTTAACTAGTACTTGCCATTGTGGAATTTCCCTTAGGCTTGTACAATACTGAAAAGGATCTGGATCACCATCAATGGTGATTTATGTGCCATTATATGGGAACTTGAGACATTGGTGATATGTTGAAGGTACAACTTTCATTGCGTGTATCCAAGGTCTACCAAACAACAAGTTGTACAGAAGGGTGAGATCCAAGACTTGGAAGCTAGTGTTCATGATTGTTGAGCCAATTCAGAAAGTGAGTGTAACAACTCCTTTGGATGATCTTTCCTCATCATAGTAAGCCTTGATGACTATACTCTTAGAGGTATCTACACAGTCTTCTAAGAATCCTAATGCCTTAACCAATTTTAGGGTACACAAGTTCAAACCTGCTCCTCTGTCTACCAAGACTCGTCGGAATTTGTTTTGATGGACTAGGACTTCAAGATGTAAGGGGTAATTATGATTAGACTTTTCAGTTGAGTAATCCTGTTGGGAAAATGTGGCATGATATGAGTTAGTCAAATATCCCACCATTTCTTCAAAATGATTGACATCTAAGTCTATAGGAACAGTTGTGTTCTATAGAGATTTGTCAAGAATGGCTCGATGTTCAAGTGATAAAATCAACAATTCCAAGATAGATATTTGTGCGGGGGTTTTACTCAACTGATCAAGAAGGTTGTACTTAAACTTGGAAGCTTGCATAGGTGGCTCAGAAGAAGGACCAAGAATAGTAATCTTAGTTTTGCATGTGTTCACATTACATTTTGGATGCTTCTTAATGGTGAAGGTACTGACATTCTCATTTGCGGCTCAGAGGTGATTTATGGTCATTCCTTTACCATAGTCATACTTGGTATTATTATAATTGGCTGATGGATTATTCTTGGGTCTCGAACTAGAGGCTTTTCCTTTTGTGTGGTCATGTAATGGGTCCGTGAAGACCTTATGATCACTGTTCTTGGTGTTTTTATGCCCACCAACCTCTATGGTTCCATTTTCAACAAAGTCTTGTATAATATTCCTGAGTTGGTGACATTGTTGTAGGTTGTGTCCTTTCATTCGATGATAGTCACAAAAAGAGTTATCATCCCACCATGAAGGTTTGAACTATCCAAGATCATACTCTCTTGGTTCCAAAGGTTTGATGAGATTATGCTTAATCAAATCTTTGAAAATAGTCTTGATAGGTTGTCCTAAAGGTGTAAATTCACGTGTAGGAAATCTCCTTTGTTGTGGTCTTTGTTGTTGTGAATTTTGGACATAATTGGTTGTTTGATCTGGACTATTCATCATGTCTTGATTGGAATTGTAACCTCTAAGTGTGATAACCGGTCCCGTATGTATGTGTTTAGCATCAACAATGCCGTCATTTGTAACATTCTTGTTTCTAGACCAGAATTTGTTTCTATCATTTAGTGCGTTATGATGTTGGACAACTGGATTTTTGCCTGGTACTTTTATTTCTCCTTTGTCTATAAGGCCTTTCTCAAGGATGATGCCCTTTTGTACCAAGTCTGAGAATGAAGTACAATAGTGTACCCTTAAGTCACTTCACAATTTGGGGTTGATTTTCGCTAGGAATATTGTGACCTTTTGTTTTTTGAGTATTTCAACTGGACATCTGCTAGCTAGACTTCGCCATCTCTGGAAGAAAGTGGTGAAAGTTTCACCATCTTCTTGTGTCATGTGGCACAAGGTTGCTATTGTTACCTCATTTTCTATGTTAAAAAATAAATGTTTGACAAACTTCTCAACTAATTCGCCCCAAGATTGTATACCATATGATAATTTAGAAAACCATTCCAGTCCTATCCCGACAAGGGTTCGTGCAAATAGTCTCATCAAGTATGTGGGGTCATACGATATGTCCATTGATGCTGTTGAGAATTCTCTAATGTGTTCTAAAGGATTCTTTCCCTCATTATACTTAGGAAAAATTGGTATAATATATCCATGGGGGAAAGGTGTCATATAAAGCGCTTTGTCAAATGGACATGGACATAGGTCTTGCACTAAGATAGTTCATTCTCCAGACATAGACATGTTGTCCATCTGCCGTTGAAGAGTTTGCATTTGGTTTTGAAGGACATCGACTTGTGTCAAGTACATGGTGTTTGTGATATTTTGATCAATGTAGGTGTTTTGATATGCCATGTTCTGTGATGGGTTATGATTGGGCAAGGGAATATATCCTTTCAAAATATTCTGATTTGGTATAGGGATATTCCCTGTTTGAATGGTCTAAGTTGGTATAGGAATGCTTCCTGTCTAAATTGTTTGATTTTGTATAGGAATGCTTCCTGTCTGAATGATTTGGTTTGGTATATGTATATTTCTACCAACTTTTAATCTCTTACCAGTCATGTTGGTGCCAAAGGGGTTGGAGGAAGTTGCCCCCGTAGTAAATTGTAAACCTTTTGTTATGTTGAAAGGGGTTGTGTTTACAATTGATGATGTTTGAGTTGGTATCGCTACGGTAATTTGGGGAATAGAGACTATTGACATTGCAGTTTGCTTTGGTTGAGTTGACTATGTTTGCAAAGTATGAATATCAAAACCTATGGGTAGTTTGGCACCTTCTGCTAGCAACTTTGCTAGATATCGTTGGGGATCATTTAGCAAACATTCATCCATAAAGGATGCAAATTCAAGATCTTGTACTACTACGTCTATGTCTTCTATGTAAATATTCCCATGTGTTTCTCTAGTGACATGTTTCTCAAGCAAAGGTTTGTGTGGTCATTTACTTCCTGACGGTTGGTTTCCAAATGGATTGATGAGTTCATTGGGGTCTGTCATTGCTTTGTGTTTCTTTTTGGACCTTGTTTCAACCATGAAAAAGTTGCTCAAAATGGGTAATGTAGACTATGTCTAAAAACTGATATGACCTATGTCTATGTTTTTGGATTTTTTTGACAATAAATGACGTGGCTAAAATGGTGTCTAAAAAGACATACACTAAGATGATGTATGATAGGATGGACAAAATGAAAAATTTCGAGTAGACTATGACGATAAATGAGTCTAAGATGGCATAACCTACCACCTATGGAATAAATGCATGCAAAGACTTGTTTTTGACCAAGGAACCTGATTGTATAACGAGGATAGTTGACAAGGTGAATTTTTCAAACTAGTCTGTTGAGATGAAAAGATTCACTAGATGGGACTAAAGTGACAAGGTTCAATGATTGTGATAAATTGACACATGAACGTTTCCAACGACAAGGAAAGTTATCTATTCTGTGATATGTAATTTCCTAGGGAGTATCTATATGCATGCAACTTAGGATTACTATGACTAAGACGTTTACTATGACTAAGACATATATGACACCTAATGATCCAAGTTTTTTAAGCAAAATTTACTAGTTTCTAATCCAAGGTTGATCTTAAGAACCTAAAACAAATAGTGACAATGATGTTTCGGACTGAGCTCACGGTTTTTGATTTTTTTTGTTGATAGGCATATGTGGTTCACCTAACAGTTGCGGTTCAAATTTTGACATATGCAGTTTTTAACAGTGCATGCGGTGTTTCTAATAGTTGTATTTTTTCCTATGACAAATGCGGTTTACCGATACACATGTGGTTCTAATTTTGGACTTTGTAAACCTAAATTTCCTGACACACACTTGCGGCTCAAAAATTGGCATATGCAGTTTGCATGCACACATGTGACTCAGAATGTGACATTTGCAACTCATGAAATGTAGACTATGAATGATGGATTTTTTGATAGACACATGTGGCTTTTCCCCTAATAGATGTGACTCACTAATACAGATGTGGCATTTAAACTGATAATTGCGACTCGATTTTTTGACAGTTGAAAATTTCCCAAAAGTTGTTGACTGACTTTGTTTGTTTGATCAAGTTTTTGATGAATACAACAAAGAAAAAATACAACAATCAATGTATTTTCAGTTTTTGTGATGAAAGGACTGTTATGACTTGAAAAAATTTACAACCTAGGCTTTTAGGACAATACTTGTTGAGTTCTTACTTGGATTTCTCTAGCTACGCATATTTATGGCGAATGACTAGTAGCTTGACCCCACTGGCTCCCCTCCACAACACTCACTTATACAAGGAAGCCAAGCTACTGTATCCATGAAACTCCCATGGCATACATTTCATTTCCACACATAAATCGTAAGAATGTAAGACGGCTTCATAGGGCCGACCCTACTGCACCAACAAGTATGTAGGATTTTGGTAACTCTACAACAAGGTATTTAATAAGGGCATTCCTTTCATGTGACACTATCCAATGTCAACGAGAGTCCATTTCTGTCCATCTCATTAGAATGGTCTACATGATTCTTGGGCTTTCCCCAAGAATCCACTTTTATATGCCGGCTGGAAGTCACTTGGCTTTAGCGTGCTACCGGTCTGAGTCATCTTGGGGTGAGTACTTTTTCCCACAAAGACAAGCCCAAGTTCTAGAGTCAATAATCATTTCTCTTACACCCAGGATCGCATGACTGTGCAAGGGGAGAGGATACTTCGATATACTTAATCGTAAGGGTGACAAATACGTGTAAAGCACCAAACAAAGAAGACAGTGGTTCTTTTTAATCTAAACGACAATTGTCTATCTATCAAACATAAAATTCTTTTTAACCCACATGACGATTGTCTATCTACCAAACAAAAGCTTGCTTAAACAAATAAATTAACACAAAGGCATTAGGTCCTACATGCAAATTTACCAGTAGTTCATTGTTCTTCAGCTTTCGTCCTGTAGAAAATTGTTTTAGGTTTTTAATGGTCTTCTATGCTTTGGTCTGCAAACACTATGTTACTCCACCTTAACACAATTGAAACAAATACTAGCGAAAATCCAAACAACCTAAAAAGTGAAAACTGAAAATATGGATGTACGGAAATCAATAAAAAAGTGAAAAAATTTTACCAGCCAGATGCGGCTTTTGGAGCCACATATGTGGTTTGACTGTTAATAGGCAGATGCGGTTCGCGAATTTTGTTGACAGGAAAATGCGTTTCATGACTTCACAGATGCAGTTTATGATGGTGGATGCATCGCTATTTTTCACAGATGTGGCTCATAGATACAAATGTGTCATTTTGCGGAACAGATGCAGTGCACCGTATGAAAAACTTGCAAAAAAGAACAAAAAATGGAAAAACGGAAAGACAAAAATATGTGCGAATTTGAAGCGTGTTCATGTCGGGTTCACCAAATGTAATAGTAGATTAAAAGTAGATGTATCTTTTGAATATGATGAGATGGATAATCTACATCTAGAATAACAAAGTTAATCCTAATCTAAGTAATAATCTAAAATCAAACAACAAAGAACAAGGGAATAAACTAAACAACCTAAACAATTTAATGGAAATCTCTCACCGAATATGCATTCACCCCTTCAAATTATCTTGATTGTTCTTCTCCATTTTTCCTTTTCAGTATTCTTGCCCTCAGATTTCTATGTTTGAATGCAAGTATAACTTCTTCAAGTGTCTAAGAAAAATATCGAAGATAAGTCTCTTCTCAAAAGTGTATGATTTCGGGAGGAGGAATAATGATTATCACAGGCCATTTTATAGATTTTGGGTTTTCGAACAATCAACTCAGATTGAAAGAGAGATCGATGAATGAGATTGATGAATGTCATGTGATATGAGTTCTGTCTCAGATAGAACGTGAGTTAGAATGCAAGTTAGAACACGAGTTCAGGAAAGACTGGAGATAGAGACTAAGTTAGAATGTGAGTTAGAACACGAGTTCAGGATCCTAATCTTCAAAAATAGAAGAAATAGACTTTGTATGCAAAATCCAAAGTTGGAACTTGAAGAATAATGCATTCGAATGCAAACAAGAGTTAGAACTAGTTAATCGACTAGTTGTAATAGAGATTCTTGTCGTAGAGATAAACAGGTGTTGAATTCAGAGATAACTGGAGAACTAAAAATAGATCTCGAGTCAGAAGGTGATTGAATGATTAGATAACTGAATGATAGAGGAATGTGACATAAATAATTAAATATGAATTAAATGTTAATTTAATTCAATATTCGAAAATAAGAGACTTTAATTAAATAAATAAAGTAATTTATTTAATTTGACTATTTGAAAAGGATAATATAAATATTTAATTATAAATAGAGGGGATTAAATGAATAATTAAATAAAGATATTTAATTATAGTTGGAAAAATATGATAAATGGGTAATTAAATAATAAATTATTTAATTGATAGATAAAGGGGGAAGAATTAATTAGTTCGCAACATAATTAAATAAATATGATTTATTTAATTAATCAGGTTGAATAAAGGTTATTTATGAATTAATGAATTAATTAAAAAGGGATATTTAATTAATAGAGGAAATATGTGTTAGAAAGGTTAATTAAATAATTAAAATTATTTAATCAAGACAACAGACTATAGAAAATTATGTCGAATGTGTAATCGCAGGCCTAGACCAATTTTCGGTATCTACAGGAAGGTGCGGGATGGCAAGCAAGATCACTATTAAGTTTCATAGGTTTGATGGGACTAACTATACCTTCTGGAAGACAAATATATAAGGATATCTAGAATACTATAGATATGATGTTGAGAAATCTTATAAAAATGCATACACTTCTTTTGCTAATAGTCTGAGTACAATTGATGAGATCAAGGTGCATGAAGCAAACAATAAGGAAAAATGTATTTTGAAGAAGTCATTCACATTCTGAATTAATTAAGGTGAAAATTTTGAATACTACTAAAGAGGTATGGGATACATTGGAAAAGATTCATGAAGGTGATGAAAAGGTTAAAGAAGCAAAGTTATAGAATTTAGAGGCACAATTTGAAATCCCACATGTCTAAAGATGAGAACATTAAATCCTATGTATAGAGAGTGGATGAGCTGGTACATGGAATGTGAGGACTTGGTGCAACAATGGATGAATAAAGGATTGTAAAGAAGATTTTTAGAACTCTCCCTGATGCATACAGTGAATGGGTATCTTCTATTGAAGAATGTGTATATTAGAAAACTTATACTAAAGATTAGTTATTGGGTACTCTAACATCATTTGAAATGAGAAAGTCTAGCTTGAGAAATGGATTAAAGTCATAAACTACTTTTAGGGCTACAAAAGCTAAAGATCCGGATGAATAAAACCTCGATGAAGTGGAAGCTAACTTTGTAAGAAGTATGAGAAAGGGCTCCAGTAAGTATGATGGTAAGTTGCAATTTAAATTCTTTAGTTGTGGAGGAATTGGTCATTATGCTTCGAGATGTCTGGAAAAAGCTAAGAAGAATAAACATAGATTAAGCAAAGAGAACAAATGAAAGATGATTAAGAGAGAATATTATGTAAATGAAGATGCTCATATTTTTGATGAAGAGTTTGATTATGGAGATTTTGGTGATAATGAATGCTTGTTCTTGGCTATAAAATATGAATCTACTCTTGCTAATATTGAAACATAGGTGAAGGAAAGTGCACCTGAGAAAGTTGAAGATATTGTGATCTCTGCACTACATGCTAAAAAATAAAAGAACTACTAGGTTGTTGACAGTGGATGTTCATATCACATCACTAGTGATAAGAGTAAGTTTGTTAAACTTGGAAAATATGATGGTGGCTTAGTTAATTTTGGAGATGATACTAGTGCTAATATTTATGGGATAGGTTCAGTAAGTTTTGATGGCAAGCATAATACTGATGATGTATACTATGTTAAGGGTTTAAGGAATAATCTCTTGAGTGTTGGATAGATGTGTAGTAAAGGATATAATCTTGTATTTGAGAATGAGAGATTTGAAATTAGGAAAGGATCCAAAACAATGATTGTTGTTGGTAAGAAGTTTGAAGGAAATATTTATCAACTTAAGGGTGTTGATGGACATTGATTTATGTCTCAGATTAATGATAGTTGGTTATTGCACCAGAGGATGTCTCACATGAATTTTGATAATATGGCGATAATTGGTGCAGTACAAGTTGTGAGAAATTTACCAAGGATTACAAAGCCTATTAATGCTATTTGTAAGAATTGTCAGTTTGAAAAGAATGCTACAAACAACTTTAGGTCAAAGGAGCAATCGACTATTATACTAATGGATTTGATTCATACATATTTTTGTGGTCCTACAAGAGTGAGAAGTCTACAAGGTGATAGGTATTTTATGCTTTTGATTGATGATTACTCTAGATATACATGGGTTACTTTTCTTAGAGAGAAATCTGATGCATTAAATAGATTCAAGGCATTTAAGGCTATGGTTGAGAATGAAAAAAAATTAAGAATAAATTTTTTAAGGTCTTATAGAGGTGGTGAATTCACCTCCAATGAGTTTAATATGTTTTGTGAGGTTCATGGAATATAAATCCATTTATCTCCTCTGAGAACTCCTCAACAAAATGGATTTGTTGAAAGAAAGAACAAAATGATTCAAGAAGCTACTAGATCAATGATTACAGAGGTAGGTCTACTGGAAGTTTACTCAAGATAATCTATTCACACTATTTTTTATGTATTCAATCAAGGTCAAGAAAAAGCTAATAGTACTAAGACCCCCTATGAGCTATGGTGGGGAAGAATTCCTACTATCAAATATTTCAAGGTTTTTGGAAGAAAATATTATATCATAAGGGATGAAGAAAATTTAGGGAAGTTTGATGCTAGATGTGATGAAGGTATCTTCCTTCGATACTCTACTAGAAGTAAAGCTTACAAATGTTTCAATAAAATATTGAGAGATTATATAGAGCACAAATGTCAAGGTTGATGAAACATAGAAGAATTCAATTGAAGTTGATGGATATGTATTTGATGAACCTAATTTCATAGAAGTAGAAGAAGTTATGGAAGAATAGGAAAAGAAGAATGAAGAAGAAGATGCTCTAGTGGTGTCCCCAAAGAAATCTAAATATGTGAAAAATAATCATACAAAAAATCAAATCATTGAAGACAAGAGAAAATGAGTTTTGACAAGAAGCAGAGCTACTGCTGAAATAAATTTGTGTTTACTTTATGAAGTTAAGCTAAAGATAGTGAGTGAAGCATGTAATGAAAAGTATTGGATGAGAGAAATAAAAGAAGAACTTATGCAGATTGAGAAGAATCAAACTTGGGAATTGGTCCCTAGATAGATAGATAAAAACATAATTGGATCAAAATGGTTATTCAGAAACAAGTTGAATGAGAATGAATAATTGGTTATAAATAAAGCAAGGCTTGTGTGTAAGGGCTACTCACAAGTATAAGGTATTGATTTTTAGGAGACCTTTGCTCCGATGGCAAGGATGGAAGCTATTAGAGTTTTTTTATCATTTGTTGCTCATAAAGATTTTAAAGTTTATCAGATGGATGTTAAGTCTACATTTTTGAATGGTGGGTTGGAAGAATAAGTCTAAATGGAACAACCAAAAGGATTTCAATTGTTAGATCAACCGAATATGGTCTGTAGATTAAAAAAAAAATTATATGTATTGAAACAAGCTCCTAGAGCTTGTTTCAATACATATTAGACAAATATTTGATTCAACAAAGTTTCAATAAAGGTATGAAAGATAGTAATTTGTACTTCAAAATTGAAAATGACAAAATCTTGATAGTGGTTGTATATGTTGATGACATTATCTTTGAGAGAAATGAAAAAATGTGCAAGATGTTTGCTAAAGATATGAAAAAAGAATTTGAGATGTCCATGTTTGGCAAGATGAATTTCTTTCTTGGGATACAAATCAATCAAATAGAGAAAGGGATTTTTATCTCATAGTCAAAGTATGTAAGAGAAATGTTGAAGAAGTTTGGGATGGATGGTTCCAAACTAGTATGCACTCCTATGGTGATTGGCTAAAATTTGAGTAAAGATGATGATTCACCTAAGGTTGATCAGAGCAAATACAAATCAATGATTAGAGGATGGTTGTATTTAACTGCTACTAGATTGTATATCATGCATGTGATTTATCTTGTGGCTATATTTCAAGAAGATCCTAAAGAGATACATGTTGTTGAAATTAAGGGGTTATTCAGATATTTGAATGGCACTTCAAATTATGGCTTATGGTATCCTAGAGATACTAATTTTACACTAAGTGATTATACATATGTAGATTGGGTAGGTTGTGTTGATGACATAAAAAGTACAAGTGGCGGTGCATTCTTTCTTTGTTGTAGATTGGTTTCATGGTTGAGTAAAAAGAAAGACTCGGCTTCCTTATCCATTGCAGAGGTTGAATATATTGTTATAGCATCTTGTTGTAAGCAAATAATGTGGATGAGATAGACATTGAAAGATATCAGAGTAATGTATTATGATCCTATTTCTATCTTATATGATAATTCAAGTGCAATTAACATTTCAAAGAATCCAGTGATGCATTCAAGGAAAAAGCATACATCTATAAGGTATCACTTTTTGAGAGAGAAGGTTGTGGAGAATGAAGTAAAGCTTGAGTATGTACCTACAAAGGATCAGGTTGCTGACATATTTATAAAGGCTCTTCCTAAAGATGCTTTTGAGTATCTTTGGGAGAAGTTAGGGGTTATTTCCCATCCTTTCTTGAACTAGATGCATATGGAGATGCAACATTCCAGTGGGTCTATGGATCTATCTTTCTTCTGGACTGACGTTTAGTGGCTACCTCTCAAGGGGAGTCGGTAGTGTCATGTGTTGTCATTGAAAGAGTATTTTGTACTAGTAATTGTTCTTAATGTCAAAGGAGAAATCAATGTAAAAAATATTTTTCCTTTTCCATTGATGTCAAAGGGGGAGAAGGTATCATGTGAAAAAAATATAAATTAAGGGGGAGAAATCATTCGTGGAGATTGATGGCTTAGAATTGTTGAGTTGTCTTTGATGTTTTTTCACATCATGTGTTGCCATCAGTGACAAAGGGGGAGATTTTTACAAGTATGAAGGTGTTTTCATTAATGTCAATTGGTTAACTTGATGTCAACTGGTTGTTTTTGTCACTGTTGGTGGTTATTAGTTGTATATGTTGAGGATATTGAGAAAATTGTAATAAAGGAAGGTTGTAGGTATTTAGTGTTTGCTCTGGGTTTTGCTCTAGGATTTGTTGGTATGCTAGTAAGGATCTGAGGTATTGTTCATGGTTGTTGGAAGTTTCTATATCCAAATTTTGGGTCTTTGGATCATTGTGCAGTGTGAGTTATGTTCACCAGTTGTGAACTATGATTTTATGTGTATCTGGCTATGGTTTGAGAGAAATGTTGTTGCTTCGGATTTATTTGTTTTGTGTTTTCATGACTTACGGTTTTTTTTTTTATGAATTTTTCAGTTATCTATATTAAAAGAGATAAATATACAAAATTCACAAAAAAGGGGCGGGTGGTAAGAAATCACACCCCGAAAGTCACATGGGCCCAACCCATCAAAACCAATATATCAAGTCACATGGGTCTAACCCAGAAATAAAACAATAGAAAGAAAATTAAGCAGCTAAAGCAGTGCCAGTAGATCCTGGGGGATCCTGGTCATCCAATTTTTTCCCCCATACATCAGCGGGGTTAGGAGTGACATCAGGAGGAGCACCCCAACCATCATCATTCTTTTTTGCCTCTTTATCTTTATCCTCGCACCAAGGCGAGATTGCGAGAGCAAGCTGTGGAAAGCTTTTGCCAATGGAGGGCCAACCAGAACCAGAAGGAGGATCATCTGAAGGCCACCCAGAACTGCCACCATTGTTCCCCGATGCACCACTAGAGTGCCAGCCCTGACCAGGACGCGGCGAAGGAGAATGAGCCCGCCTAGGAGGCCGAGAATCCCTCCGAGCAAGAGGCTGGGAGCGAGCCCGCGTGTAATCACTTCGCTTCTGGCCCCGAGAGGGTGATCGACAGTGGGAGGATGAGGGCGAGTCAGGAATCTGAGCCATAGTACAAGGGGCATTGGCCCAGTGGTCCAGGAGAACTTGCAGGTGAGCCACTTCCAGTGCAACCTTGTTGGCTTGCACTTGAATCTGTAACATAACATTAGAGAAAATGACTGCTTTAGCATAAAGAGACACATTAATATCTAAATGTGAATGAGCAAAAATATAAGCATTTATGTCTTTCCAAATATTGAAGAGGATTTCCACCCTGAAAGTGTGCCAAAGTTGGGTGAACTTAGCCGGGGTTCCAAGTGGGTCCCCCAGCAGAACCATATGCCACATAAAGGGTTCAGGTCTAAAAGGCCAAAAGAAATCATGAATCCAAGTCCAGAATTGCTGAGCTCTGGGACAAAACCAAAAAATGTGCTTGAAGCTTTTAGGCTACCCACAAAACGGGTAGCGAGGGTCAAAGACCCCCAAATGAACCAGCCGAGAACCCATAGGCAAGCCTTGGAAAAGAATACACCAAGAAAAGTGGGCCAACTTTGGATTAACAATTGCAGACCAAATGGCATCAAACCTCCTACACCAAGTAAAGGCTGAGGAGTTAAGAAGCCACCTCTGGTTCAAAGAACTGAGCATAGGAAAATGGGGTGAAAGCCACCTGTAGCCAAGTCGTGGCTTGTAGATCCTTAGAGGAGTATCTGGAAACCATTTCCAGTCTTTCCACCAAGGCTTGTGCCCACGAATACCAACTTTGTGAAGAATATCCACCGGAATGGCGTTCACCAGCCCGTCAAAAGTAGGGTGATTCTAGTTTTGAAGGCTGTAATGGGCTTTAAAAGCATCCCATTGCAAAATACTCATGGTAGGCCGGTGGAAGAGCTGGTGCAAATTTTGAATGCCCTTCTTATGGAAATAAAGAGCTTTGAGCCAAGGCGACTTGGCCAGGGGTTGACCATTTTGGTTGAGAAGGGGAGACCACCAGAGATTATGCTAGTTGATGGAAAGCCCATCATGAAACAAAGCCCTAGCCTAATGGAGCCAAAGCTTGATGGTTTTCCAAGAGCACCAAATGCTTTTAGCCACAAAGGAGCCCATAATTTGAATCAACTCTCTCATAATCAAAAGGGTTTGGGAGCCGATTCCTTTCCAGGCGAGTCTATGAATAGGAAATCCAGACTGGATACAATGCCTGAGGAGAATTTTCTAGGCTTCATCCCCAGTGAGCGCATTGATGATCCATTTGATGCAGAGGGCAGTCCCTTGTCGTTGCGTGGAAAGCAAGCCGAGCCCTCCCAACTCCTTGGGGAGACAACAAAATTCCCAAGCGACCCGATGAAAGCCCTTATGGGTCTTAGAAGAGGCCCAAAGAAAATCATGGAGCAACTTCTCAAGTCTATTGTAGGCTACTTTAGAAGGAGCCCAACAGGAGGAATAGTAGACGTGGGTGGTAGCCAGGATTTTAGAGCACACCTAGAATTTTCTAGCCAATGAGAGAGGCTTGGTAACCCAATAGGCCAGTTTTTGTTCAACTCTGGAGAGCACAGCCTGCTAGAGCTCCCGAGGGGAAGCCTAGAAGGTGAAAGGAATGCCCAAAAATCAAAAAATTTCACCCTGACCAATCCATTTTTAGTTATAGGGATGGAGCCATGTAGGAGTGGGGAGCACTAATTTTATGTAGCATAAAGTTTTGTGTCATTGAATAGTAGAACTAGACGCAAGACAAAAATTATCAAGGCATTCAAGGGTAGCAGCGATCGAGCCTTCGTCCTCTAAAAGAGTGAGAAAGGAGTCATCAACGAAGTGCCCATTGAAAAGCTGCTCTTGAGAGTCTGGGAGAGTGATTCCTTGAACACACTATTGGGAAATAGCATTGAATAGG
The DNA here is from genome assembly GCA_007115665.2 of Sequoiadendron giganteum. Taxonomy (NCBI): domain Eukaryota; kingdom Viridiplantae; phylum Streptophyta; class Pinopsida; order Cupressales; family Cupressaceae; genus Sequoiadendron; species Sequoiadendron giganteum. The sequence continues at coordinate 147,475,656 of CM021110.1, read as the reverse complement.
AGATATCCAAAGCCCTTAGCTACCAGAACATATAAAGCAGGGGCAAGAGGACATCCCTAGCAAATAGAACGAAAAAGGCCAAAAGCAGAGGACTGGCAGCCATTAATAGAGATGCAAGCTGAGGCATCTAAAAAAAGCATGCGAATAGACTATAAAAAATGGGGCCCAAACCCTAGTGCCTGTAACATCGCAAGAATGAAATGCCATTCAATACAGTCATATGCTTTGGCAAAATCAATTTTAATGAACACAGCTTTTTGGTTCGAACATCAGGCCCACTCCATGCCTTCCCAGACAGCAATAATGTTGTCAAGAATGAACCTGGATTTAATGAATCCAATCTACTCGGGACGCACAATCTAAGGTAAGAGGTGGTGAATTTTTAGAGCCAAGGATTTGGCAATAATTTTATAAGAAACATTAAGAAGCGTGATGGGCCGCCAGTTACAAATATCCTCCAGATCTCCAGCCTTAGGTATGAATTTAATATTGCTTTTATTTATTAAATTACCTAGAGAATTATTGTGAAAAGTTTCAAGACAAACATGATGTAGGTCACTCCCAATACAGTCCCAGAGCGCTTTATAAAATTCACAAGGGAAACCATCAATCCCAAGAGCCTTATCATTGGACATGGAGGAAATAGCTTTCTTGAGATCCTCAATTGTTAATAATTGATCATATAAATTAATCTAGTCTGAAGAAAGCCTATGTGGCACAATAGCAAGGCAACTTTGAAGGGCTTGCTGGCATGCAGGCGTGGGGTCCTGAGCCATGAAAACATGCTCATAGTGACGCACAAAAGCCTTGAGAATGTCAGGTAGCTTAGAGAGCACTTGATTTCCATCTTTGATAGCTTTAATACCTGGGGAAGAGTGCCTAACATGAAGAGCCAAAAAAAACTCTTTGGAGGCATAGTCGCCAATTTTGAGCCAGTGGAGCTGAGCCTTGATTTGAGCACCCTTGGTAGAATAGCTATCAGCCACTTTCTTTTGGTGTCTTAAGTCTGCCACCCGGACTTGATGTGACGGGGAGAAAGGACAAGCCGCTAAGGCCTCCATAGCAGCACACAAGTCAGCAGTGGTGGCCTCGTAAGAGCATCGGTGGAAGATAGCAAGATGTTGCTCATAAATGCACAGGAAGCATGCAATATGAATAATAGTATCATTCCACCAACCAATCCAGCCTGTACTGCCAGATGGATGACACTCTAAATTACACGCTTAAAGAATGTGGGCCAGGGTGGGCTTGTGATGGAGCAGAGATGTGTTCAAGAAGAATTGAATCTTACACGTGCAAGGCTGACAAGATGCCCACTCAATGAAAAATTGAATAGGGAAGTAATCCGAAAGGGTCACATCCACTAATGGCTTCACAAGCAAGGCAGAGCTCTTGAAAGAAAAAAAGGCTTGTGCCGAGATCACGGCACAATCAGGGCGCTTAAAGACTCTATCAAAACCAGCCTTGTAATTACACCAAGTGTGCTAGAGAGAATGAGAATGGTAGTAGCCCAGATTGGGATAAAAAAGCTCCAATTTATTGCACATATAAAACCACGCCTCCCTTTCACCCGCAGCCCAACAAAAAGGCACAGTGCCATTCTTATCGTACGCCATCTCAACCATGTTGAAATCTCCATAGAGCAACTACATGGCAATTGGCAAAGAGTTAGCAATCCAACGCCAAAGAAACCAATGCTCCACAACATCATTAGAGGCATAAGTATTAATAATCCTGAAGGAATGGTTCTCAATATTGAGAAGAATCCAGACAGCCCATTGGGAGGGGTCCACCCCATGATCAACCACATAAGGAATCAACCGTGGAGCCAAAAGAGTAACAATTCCACCATGACCAGCCTCATGCAGGGTATAGTACATAGTACTTGCTGACCAAATAGAGTGACAAGCCGAGGTAAGCAAAAAACTTGAAATTTTAACTTCCTGAAGACAAAGCATTTCAAGATCTGGATAATTTTTCAAAGTATTCCTAACAAAATACTTCCTTGAGAGGTCTGTGAGACCTCAAACATTCCATGAGAGAAAATTCATGGAAAATCTTCATTGCTTACAAAATCGCGGTCCTCTGCCCCCAGGGAAGAGAAGCTATTCTTCAAAAACTCTTGCGAAACTGAAACCAGTTGAATAGAGGGAGAAAATTTTCACTTTTCTGGTACATATTCACCCTCTTTCAGTGGAGGAGACTGGCTGTGAGAACGCCGTTGGGTCTCTACAGTGGCGGACAAAGCCGGTTGAGCACATAAAATACTAGCAAGCTATGGTGTGGCCTTTGGCCTAGGCTGTAAAACAACAAAAGCCACTCCTGAGGGAGTAGTAGTCCCCTTCTCTGAAGGGTTTGAAACCTGCTGAGTCAGTTCTGGGGCTTTGGGAACTGACCTAGAACCAGATGACTTATTTTTCCAGTTGGTGACCATAGTCCACTTTGAGTCTACCTTAGCTGAGGGCTCTATCGGATGAGGCTTTTCAGCACCTCGTGGCTGAGAGACAGTACGGGGAACTGACAAAGGGCAGTCCTTGATCTTGTGATCAGCTAATTGGCATCGGTAGCATGTGTTGGGAAGGTTAAAATATGTGAATTTCTGGGAGTGGTGAATATCCCCGATTTGAATGTCAACAAACTCTTTCAAATCCTTGCATAAATCAACTTTCACACAAACCCTCTTTTGAGGACGGGCTTGAAAGAATTTATCAGGTTCAACGCAAACAACCTTCCCTAGAGAGGAAGCAATATGATGTAAGAAGGGCACACATGGCAAGGGTAACCCAAGAAACTCAATCCAGATTGGAACATGCATTTTGGTGCCCTCTAAGATAGCAAAATCTCAGGTCCAAGACTGGAAAACCAACAAAGAGGAACGGACATACCAGGGTCCATGACCCAGAATAGCTTGGACATGATTGACTTCCACAAAGTGAAACAAGAAAAAACGCTTGGTCAAATTTTGGACCATATCAAGGCGGACCACATGAGGGACCCAAGCCTTGTTAACCCAATCTTTTAGCACTCTTTTGGGGGGAGTCCTCCCAACAAAATAACCCACAAGGGTGTGTTGTTCCAGTCATTGACATGCAGAATCAAAATTAGGTAAAGGTAAAACTACATCAGCAGGGGCGTCAGAATGCTTACCTCGTGAAAGACTTTCAGAACAAATTTCTGAGGGCATTTGTTCGGTGGGGGAGCCATTAAACTACATCGATGAACAACTAACACTAACAAGAATTGCCGGGTTAGAGCCGGTTGAAGGCATAATAAACCCCTAAACCACAGTAAATGCGGCCGTACTCAATGAAGGAAACAATTTTCTGCACAAGAAGCATAGTATGACATAGGAAGGGCCATGAATGACCTCAGGAAGCACAAAACCCTCGACTTACAGTTTTGGAAATAAGCTGATAAGATTGTTTTCAAGTTAATTTTGTTATTTGGAGAGATTGGATCATGTTAAGGTGGCATGTGCTTAATTGTTTTATGTGTTTTACACGGGTATTGGCCGACCTTATGTTAAGCACTACTTACGAAGTTCATGGAAGTGTGTTGGAACTTATTTATTCCCTCATTAAGTGTGTGTTTGGGTTTCCCTCATTCTAATTCCACCATAGAATGTTTTGGCATTGACCTAATTTAAATTTGTAAATGCAAATAGTGTGTGGCCAACTTTGGATGAGTTTCAAAGTTGAAGATGGTATAAATACAAGTTAAAATGTTTTTGAAAGGAAAATGCAAGAAATATAGATGCATGACAGATGATATATATATATAGTGTGTGTGTGTGTGTGATGTGAGTTTGTGTAGATTAGTGTGAAATATAATTAAGAGTTTATGGAGGCAGTGAGTTGAAGGTGTACTCTATCATTCAAGCATGTCTGCAACTGTGTGAGCAAATTATGGTGGAAATATTCATTGCATTGATATTGTTTTCTCTTTGTAACATATCTCTTCTATCTTCTTTGTAATTCTATGGCAGTGAGCCCTCCGGGTGGTTAAACCTTGTTGGACAGTGAGTCCTATTCTAGACAGTAAGTCCTATTTTGACAGTGAGCCTTCTTTGGTAGTGAGCCTTTGTATTTAGTTTTGATATTCTCTATATTATGAGCTAATACTCACTGTGGTTTTTCCCTCATTGATTTTTCCATGTAAATTTGGTGTTATTTTGTGTTTTATTTTGCTTCTTGCAGTTTCTTCTTTTGCACTTAATGATTAATCACATTAGTAGAGTAAAGGATTTGTGAATGATAATTGATCTAATTTTTGGTGGAAGCTCTTAAAGGATAAAATTTCTACAAATAATTCACCTCCCCTCTTAGTTGTCTTGTTCAACATATTCTTTGTTGTTTTTTGTAAATAACAAGTTCTTTTCTTAGCCTTAATAAAAAATTCAAAAACATTGAAATTGAAAAAAAATGTCTTTTATATTTGTTTTCTTAGATTAAGATTGGCCTTTTTCCTAAGGTTTAGGTGTCCACCATTTCCATGTCAAGTCTTACATCTCATAACCATTTACATCTAGCAACCCAAACCTACATGCCTAATAATATCCCAAAATCCACACCCATATTATTATCACAATTCCAGGTCTACACCCTCACTCACATCCTCATCATACCATAATATTGTCTAAATCATAAGTGTAGATCCTCAAATATATCCATATCTTAGGTTAGATCACTATTTACATCAATTTTATAACATTATTTTTATTGTAATTTTTCTTGGAATTGATGAGAATGTTGGAAACATGAGCATGAGCATATATGGTGTTGTCATTGATGTCAAAATTGTTGTACTACTATTTGATGAGAACGAGTGATTGTGGTGATGGAAATCTATTATACAGGTGCAATATTTTTTATCCGGTGTAGATCAAATGTGTTGATATTTGGCTAAGTCAAAGAGTTTAATTTTCAGTGTATATGGAACTCATTTTTGAGGTTTGTATTGCTCCACCATGAAGAATCTAGTTATGTGGTTCTAAGGGAATTTTGGTGTATGTTGGAGGAACATGGATCCAAAGTTTCATGTCTTGATACCTTTAGGTGTAAAATTTATGATTGATAGAGTATCGTGTTTTCTAGTGACAAAGTTACTATGATAGTGTATATAATTGGAATGCTCCACATTCCACCGAGGAATAATATTTGGTTATGTAGTTTTGTGGGAGTGATTATAGGTGTCAGAAGTATGAGTGGTCCAAGTGGGAAGTATTTTGGTGGTTCACACATGTTTTTAATGAACACATGGTTCATGCCATCAGTCTTTACTATCCGGTGCTGACCTAAAGAGTTTTGGGTTGTGCAAATTTTAAGTATGAATGAGAAAACTTAAAGGAGTAATTATAGATCCCTACCAACCTATTTTTATGTGTTACAAGTTTTGAGGTGTGTGTGGTTGTATCTTGAGCCAATAGGTTGTTTTATTACATGTTTCATCTAATTAGACTGGCCTAATTGATGTTGTAGGTATTTGTGGATGAATTGCATATAAATGTATGTTCATTTTGATGTTGTATGGATAATGCAAGTGGTGTTCGCTAAAAAGAGTGTGATGTGGATTCTTAAGTAGAGTATGTAAATGTGATATGAAGAAGAGAAGATTGGGTGTAAGTGTTAAGAAAAATGAAGTGTGTTAAGTTAGTGTATTGAGCTTCAGTGGAACTGTCTCTAGCATGTTATAGATGCATTGTAAATTTAGAAAACTTTTGGATGATCCTTTTCTAATACATGTTTATAAGTGTTTCTAATAACCTTTTAATTATACTGCAAAATGTTACCCTGCAAGTAGTAAAGGTTATGGATCGACCTCGTCCCAAATTTAAGAAGCATCTTAATAAATCAAAAGTGATGGATTCAAAAGGATTTTTTTTACATGTTCCTTTTGGGGTTATGCATAATGAGGATATAAGGATGTATATTCATGTAAACTTGGAAGAATACAATCATGTAAAGTTGGGAGAAATTTGGGTAAATGAGCTTACCGGCAAATATTTTGAATTGAAACTCGAGTATGGAAGTTTAATGAAGAAGAAATTAGATTTGTGGAACTACTTTCTTATTTTTTGTTATGTTGATGAATGGGTCATATAAACTTTGAGAATAATCCATGATAGATTCATTTGGTTAGACCTACCACACATGATTAATAATGAAGTTATTAGGGTTGTGACATGGTTATGTTTTTGAAGGACCAGTTACGACACTCAAATCTATGAAAAATGAAGTGTTGATGAAATTAATCAGTGAAAAATTTGAGAAGAGAGCCCTAACAATCAAGAACATTGAATATTAAATAGTTAAATATGCCTCTATGATGATTGGATACAAAATTTTCTTCACAGACAAAGAGAATTCAATTTTTTCTACTACAAGCAATACAACATATGAGATGGTGAAGAAGGGAATGGATTATGACCTATATAAATTTCTAAGGAAAAAATTGTTAGAAAACTTATAGAAGACTAAGGACTCCCAATACCCCTTCAAGTATGGTACCTTGATTATATTCTTATTATTTTACTTTCTTAGAGAAATTCCTAGTGTAAGAAATATAGTGTGGTTATACAATGTGCCTGTGTCTAGATAAATCAGAGATCATATGTTCAGGTATCTAGATTTAGCATCTAAAGATGAAGCCCTATGGGGATTCTTCAAATCATTCCAATCTCATATGCAGGAAAGAGAAAGGGTACCTAAGGGTGTCATTGAAAAGTATAAGAATGGAATTATCTTATGGTTAGCAAAGACTGTTGTATGATGGAAGTCATGGAGCCAAGGATAGTATGGGTTTTTGAAATGGGATATGAGGTAGAAGAGAGTGTGATCATTGGTCTTGTTGATCACATGTTGAGCATGCCAAGAGATCCTAAAGAAGAGAGATATGGGACAAATGAGGAGAAATCTAGTGGTATACATATGGAGCACAAATCAAAGGAGATCAAGAGGGATGTGGAGAAGATGAAGGCACAAGTTGTGGAAATGATGGGACTACCAAAGGGCCTTGTGGAGAAATACAAAGGCATATCAAGTCCTCTGAAAGGTTCCCCCAGTGCTAGAAGGTCTTCTAGGATCTCTACCCCCCACTTTGGTTGCTTCTAAGCCCTCTGAGAATAAACCTATAATTGATTTGAAAAGAAAAGATATGCCTTTTGGTTTCCTTGTTGATTTGAATTATTCCATCTAGACTGGGTGTTCACATTTCCTTGATATTGAGAGTACTATCTAACTCCACTCACATTCTAGGGTTGATAATGGGGAGTAGGTTGATCTATATGGGATGATATATTCAGGCCAATTGTTTGGGTAGGTTGGGATGTATATTGAGGTGGGTTCTGAGAACTAGAGGTTGAGGAATCCCCAAGTCCATATGAATCTTTGAGGAATTATATTTTTCTTTGCAATTCAACCTTATTGGCTAATTT
>CM021110.1:147179674-147468124 GCA_007115665.2 Sequoiadendron giganteum | reverse complement strand
TTTATCACCATCCAAAAAAATAGAATATACCTTAAGGGCCATAATATTTCCTTTTTATATCATATACCACTTTACCGTGGCCTCCCAGAATGGGCTTGCGGTATGGTGGTAGAAGTTAATAGGTGGGCATAAGGTTCTTACCGCCACACCACATGCAGTCAATTCATTGACCATGGTATCACGATGGCGGTGAGATAATCGGTGCAACAATAGTGAGGAAGCAATTGGAAGGTTTACTACGGTACCACACATGGTTCTAATGGAGATCATGGTGACTACAGTGGACAAAGGTAGCGGTCAGGATCAGTCACACCGTGGTACCGCCAACAGTTAGCATGCAAACCATGGTAGTGTGGTGATAGGGAAGTAGAAGCTAAGTAGAGGTTAGGAGGAAACATAGCGGTACCATGGTGAGGCAACAAGAAAACCGTGGTAAGGTGATAAATGATGGAGATAACTGTGGTGGTAAGGAAAAGGAAGGCCGTGGCAATGCAGTCAAAGTCAAACACCGCGATACCGTAGGGAGAAAGTGTGAAGCTAGCGGTGGAGCGGTAAACGAAATAAAAGCTGCAGGAAGGTAAAATACAAGCGGGAAAAACTATATGATGAGAAATAAAATTAAAGGAAAACTATGTAAAAATATTTAATTTTCCGATAAGGTAATACAATTAAATATTTTAATTTCTACTAACGAATGTAAACGGTTATAATGGGTAAATGAAGAGGCACGACTCTTTGATTTTACTGTATAAATGTATTGAAAAATTAGAGAAAGGGAGGGGGCAGTAGTTAGAGTAGAGTTATATTTTCTTGAAAATGGACTAGGGAATGCAAATAATGTACAGACCTTTTTTGAAGCAGAATTAATGAACAAATTATTTTGAATTGGTGAAACCCATTCTGTGTTGAGTTGTTGAGTTATAATTATTAATATTTCATATCCATTTGTCTCCAACTTAAAGTCCTTTGATTATTTAAATCAATATATCAAGCATATGTTTGATTTATCAAGGTGCATTTTACCACTTTGTGTGATTTTTATTTGCTAGTGTGTGCATGTCAAAATTAAATCCCTTCAAGTAAGTCACAGTGATTTAGGATTTCTTTTGGATTATTGAAGTAGAATTTGGTAAGGAAACATTCCAGCACTATTTACGCAAAACATAAATAAATGAAATTAGATGCCAGTCATTAGAATTTCATTTTTCAAAGTGCCTAACAACTTGAATTAAGACAGAAGGGGAAATACATATAATTCATGATAATTTTGACTCCATTTCCCATGTGGATAGAAGGCATTGATTTTCCACAACCCAGAGAATTAATTTCATATCAAACAACTTTTTCAAAACCTTTCTTTGTGCAGTAGGAGTAGGTGTAGTTGTAGTGTTTTTATCTATTCACTTCCATTTGTCATTGTGGATAGATTGCTTAGTCAGGAAATACATTTCAAATATGGATTTTTCACATAGGTTCACCCACCTTGGTCTAGCAGAACCTAAAGATCAAAAGGTTCAATTGCATCAATTGGCCTTGTACATTGGCCAAAAGCGTTGTGAGAGCTTGGAAACCTCTCGTGGTTCAAACCTACATTTTTGAGACCCAACACTCCTCATTACTTGAAGCTTTACAAGTCTGGAAATTGACTATATCTGTGATCCCAAGCTGAGTAATTCTCTTCAATTGGCTACTTTATGGTAAGAAACTCATCCAACTTAGTCTTGTAGGTTCCATAATTCCTCACCACTTGATCAACTTCTTTGTCAAACTCTTCCAAAAATCTACTGGTATCCCATAATTTTTCCTAGAAACTTGTAATGAGATCAATGTCTATGTGATATCTTTCACATGTCAAGTAAGCCAATGTGGTTTTAATACTTTCCAACTATGATTTATATTCCTCATATTAATTTACCTCTCCACTTGCATTCACTATATTAGATAGGATTCGTAAATCACTTTCAACAAATTCCTTGAGCAACTCCCTTATTATGTCCTTCATAGGTCCTACCATACCCTGATATTCCCTAGTTGTCTTTACAATTTGATAAGTGGGAGTAATATACTCTATCTTATTTATATCATAAGCATATCCCTTTGTTATACCAATTAAAGAATAAATCCTTGGAAACCATCTTTACATGAGAGGAATTTCCTCTGCCTTATCCTTTACAAACATGCCAATTGTTATCATTAAGGAATGTTTTTTATGCATAATGTTAATATTCTTCAATATGTTTCCCATTAATTTACTTAACATGTTAGATATTATATGCATATTATCATTATGTTTATACTCCCTATGATTCAAAAAAAAATCTTCATGTATGTTTGAAACTATTCAAGCAAATCCCTTCTGTCAGTTCTAGCTCTTGGAGGTGGTGCAGTGGAAGTACTTGCAACCATGGATCTATCTCCTCATACAACTATTACCATTGATCGTGGTAGAGGTGGTGGTGGTTGTTGTTGGGGTTTTTGTTGTTGCACTTGTCATTGTTTCAATTGCAATTCCAACTATGATATCTTCTCCTTATGTTTATTGTACTCATTCAATAAATCTTGATACTTCTTTAGGGTTAGATTATACTGATCTTGCAAGGATTTAATGGTTGCCTTACTAAACTCAGCTAATTCAAAGCTAATTTAGTTGCTTCGGCTATATAAGTATCATAAAATATCTTCACAATTAACCCACCCCTTAGATCTCCTATTGGTTTTTCCATTGTTGGCTTATTTATGTTTGGGGCCAAAGCCCAAATTTCCAATGTGTCCCATTTTGGAATGAATGCAGATCCATACAATGCAACTGATGCCTCATCTTCAGAGGAAAAGATCTCTATATTTTTATTCTTGATAGTGTCAAGGGAAATATCAGATGCTATGTCCCATTCTAAAAGTAAGAGAATTTCACTTTCTCTCACAATTTTCCTCCCTTCCTCAGGTGTCATCTCTTTTTTCTCAGTATTCATTTGAGCTATCAGCCTATTAAAAACTTGTTTTCTTGACTCCTCAAGGAACTTATCCATTTCATCATTTAATCTTCTTTCAAACTCATCCCTTTTACACATCTAGACAAACTTATTGAATACTTCACTCCTTACAAAGGCATCATCATCCATAAATTTAGTGCAAGATTCTAGTGTAGGAGCACCTAGCTCTCAAGAGGCCTCCAAAAAGGAAAAGTTGTAAAATTTGAAATCTTCAATGGTATAAGCATTGTAAAGGTTTTTTATCAATTTATTTAAGTGTTTATTAGGTCTCTAGGAGGTTTAAATAGTGAAACTTGCAAAAAAATGCAAAGTTGTCAAATTGAGAAAAGTGGGAAAAATGCAGAAAAGGCAAGAATGTGAAAGGTCAAGAAGGAAAATAGAAGGTTACGTCAATGAAGTTGAATAGACAGTTACTCTAACTAATGAAAAAATCAATATAAAGCATGTACAAGGCAAGGAAAAGGAAGATTGGGAATCTTGCAACCAATTTTAAAATAAGAGAACCCTATTTTTTGAAAATAACGTTTCCTCTTGTGATTTTTCAGTCTTTCTGGTTTGTACAGCATTACAAGGCTTAGTTCTTTATTGCTTTGAATTTCTTAAACTTGGAATACTTCAAATAAAGTAGGATTGAGAGGATCTAAGTGAATCAAAAGGCTGATTGCAGACTTCTTATCTTATCACAGTTTGTAACCCTTAAAATAGGGTTTGAGAGTCCTTTAGGTTTCTAGCCACTATTCCACTGATGGAAGTTAGTTAGATTAGTGGAATGGGATGAATTTGATTGATTTTTATTTTGTTAGAGTGTGCAGGTGCAAGGGAATTCATGGTACAAGTAGACATGGAAAATGTACAAATGTCATTTTGACACACTTGATCCTGATTACTAACAACACTCCTTCCTGAATCACACTCTCAGCATCTCATCATAATTCTGTCTCTCAATCTAATGAATTATTATTCATCTGATCAGGTCTATCACCTCCTCTGATTAAATTAATCAATTTAATTTAATTAACCTTACATTTTTGTTTAATTAACTAATAAATTCTATTTGATTAAATCTCTAAAGTCTTCTCATTAAATTAAATAAATTAGACCTTATTTGATTTAATCTAACATATTCCTTTTTGAGTTAAATAAATCAAATCATTTATTTAATAAATAATTTCCTCTCAATTCTGATTTAAATTAATTCATCTATTTAAGTCTAAATTGTCACATCATCTAGTTCTTCATTAAATTAATCAAAACCTTGATTAAGTTAATCCCTCTCACTAAAATCCTCTAGAGAATGCAACTTGCACAATAAATCAATTACTTTGATTTATTTAATTCTCTATTTTCCTCACAAAGCATCAAAAGGGAATATTCCCTCATTTGAATTCAAAAAGGCCAAGTGGACTTGGTCCTTCCAACAAGGCATTTAAGGCCTCTTACATGTCCTTGGCCTTGAGCAAAGTGACATTAAATTCATTTCCCTTCCCTCTTCAACAAGTCATTTCACAAATTCAAATTCAAACTAAGTGTATTTATTGGTACTTTGGCCAAAATGTGCACAATCACTAACCATTCACATCATGAAATGTGGCATTCAACCATTGGATTGAGGGTTAGTCCCACATTTCTCAAATCTCTTTCATTCTTCCAAATTGAAAGTTATAAATTGGAGGCTTCTCTCCTCATTTCTCATCCACAATTGCATGCAAAGTTACTCTCTTCACATTGAGAGCTAATTTTGCCAATATCACTCAACCATTCATCATCTTCAATATTTGTAACAAGGTTATGCTGAAATCTCTTTGAGAGATTTGACCATTTCTCAACCACTCAACATTGCAACTTAACAATTGGGAAAGGGCCAATTGCAACATTCCATTGGAACCAATTCCCCCATGGGATCTTAAATATATTGGCTTAATTAGGATTTATATGCTTCTCTTGTATTGTGTTCTTCATTTTCCTAATTTTAGTTTAAATAGATGGATTTCATGGGGAATCTCTCATACTTGTTTACTTGCATTTGATCTAACAACCTAACATGTTTGTTGTTCTTGTTCATTTTTAGGTTTAGGGGTTCACATTTTGGCGCTAGAAGGAGGGCAGCTCAAGAATTTCATCATGTTTTTGTGAAAAATTCCGTGGTTTTAAAAAAATTTGTCTACACATAGGAAACTACACCGCGGGTAGTTCATGTGGCCCTATATCACACCGCCTACTCAGTTATGGCATTGTATTGCACCACACCCCTTGAAGATTGTGACACTATATTGCACAACAATCGTTTCCTGATTTTAAATTTCAAATCTTTCTAGACTTCACCGCTTGCAAATTTTGCCACTTGCCAAATTGTATCGTACCCGCAGTCTCTTTTTTTGCAGAGTGCCGCACACAGTCAACCACAAAATGCTATATAGCACCCTCTATTTACCAAACTTCACCGCACCCGCTAACTACACCGCACCTACCAAGTCTGCCATGGAGAACAGTCTGGTTTGAAGTTTTGACAGGTGCTTTTTGATTTTCAGATCTTTTAACTCTTGACCTTGTTTTCTATCTTTTTGGTCTCTGGTTTTCTATCATTTTGCAGGTTGAAGCAAGGAAAAATCAAAGGAATAAGTTCATCATGACCTCATACTCATCATACAAACAAACAAAAAAAAGTGTTTTTAAACACTAAAGTGTTCTTCAACACTCGTTAAGGAATTTAGATTCTTGTTTAAAAGAAATTTGTTAATATCATTTGCCTTAGAAACACTAGATTCATTTTGGGTTTAAAAAGAACAAGAAAATTTCCTTTTTTCAAAAAAAGTAGGAGATTCATTATGACACCATGTTCATTTTGCACAAAAGTGTTTTTAAACACTAAAGTGTTCTTCAATACTCTTTAAGGATTTTAGATTCTTGTTTAAAACAAATTTGTTAATATCTTTTGCCTTAGAAACACTAAAATTATTTTGGGTTCTAAAATAAACAATCAAACTTCTTTTCAAAAGTTTCCAAAGGGTTAAAAAGAACCTTAGGAACACTATACTAGATTTTGTTTAAAGGCTAACAATTGAAGAAGGAAATCTCACATTTCCTTTGGTGCTTAAAAAGAACTCATTATTGCTTTGAGGGATTTAAAATGAACATATATTTTTGTGTCTTGTAATCTTTTTTGCAAAGTAGTGTCATTAAAGGCATATGCACTTCTCTCACACTTCACGATAATCTTGAGAATCAAAAGTATTTTTGGTGACACTAAGTTGCATAAAAGATAGCCTCCACATTTCAATTTGGGAACCTAACAATTGAACAAAACATGCGAGTGTGAGTGAACTTGTTGCGAGTGTTATCCCTTTGTTTCTAAATGAAGGTTGATCAAACTGCGGATAAGTTTATTTGCTATTGTTTATCTTAGAGGGCCTACCTTGTGGGAAAAAGTAATCACCCAAGGGAACGACCCAACCGGGAACATGCTAAAGCCAAGCAACTTCCAACTGGTATATAAGTGTGGATTCTTGAGGAAAGTTCAAGAATCATGAGGATTATTCTAAAAAGATTGACAGAAATGGACTCTCGCTAATGTTGGATAATCCCCTACGAACGAAATACCCGAATTAAAAACCCTTTGTTTAGAAAAAGGCCAAAACCCTATCTATTTTGTTGGTGCAAAAGGTCATGTCCTTTGAAGCCGCCCCACATTATACATGCGGTTTTGTTGTATAGATGGAAAGTATGCCATGGGAGATTCATGGGTACTAATGCTTGGCTAACTTGAGAAGTGTGTGCTATGGAGGGGAGACAGTGTGGTCAAGCATTTAGCCATCCACACAAAATATGTGCATCTAGATTCGTCCAAGTGGGAACCCAACAAGATATTGTCTCATCATCCTAAGGTTGTAAGAACAAATTTGGAAATGAAGAATACATTGCTTGGTCCTCAAATTTTTTTGAAAACAAACATTCAGCAAACCTCCAAATTTCAAACCCCTTTTAGGAAACAAATACCTTTGACGAATTTAAGCACTCTTGCTTTCCCTAGGGATCATATCCCTAGAGGTTTCTGAGTGCTTGGATTCCATCATCATTTTTTTGCAATAAGGTTAAACATAGGAGGCTTTTTCCCTATTTTCCTTGACTTCCACATAATGGACCTTGTGGGATTAAAAATAAAGTAGGACATTAGACATACAGTTTGAAACATAAGCAAGCAAGTGCCTTTGGTAAAAAGAATTCATTAAGCTAGGATAAGAGATAAATTGAACCTCATATGTGTTGTTCCAAATGATTTCTCGAAAGGTCAAGATTCCAAAACCAAGGTTCAAAAGGATAAATCTAAAAACCCATGAACAACACCTTGAAATGCTCCTTGAATTCAGAGAAAGACTAGTATACAACTTCTATAAAAGGGATTCAAGGAATAATCCAAATTTGTATGTGTTCTACTATCAACAAAATCCCAAGCTCTTTGAAAGGTTTGCTTTCCTCACATAGGAAGTCTAGCATGTTCTTCAACACCGAGGTTTTGTAAGGAGTCATTTTTAGGTCAAGGTCCAAGATCAAAGTCGTCATCCTCATCCATCTCTCCGTCAAATCAAATATTATTCCATCAACAAACTTCTTGAGAATTCTAGAAAAATCACTCATGCTAAACTTAAAGGGCTAAACTGACATCACCCTATCTTGGCTTAACACACCTAGCCAAAATATTCAAATCTCTTGGACGAATTCACCTCTAGGATAACACAACTTCCTGAGGTCTACTAGTTCACAATCACATTGGCTTAACACACTTAACCAATTCATCTTCTTGTGCAAGTTCCCCTAGGATAACACAACTTCCTAGGGACTACAACTTCACTACAATCTTGTTTGAATTAATACATCTATTCAAACCATCACAATCAATCTATGTCCTAAACATTTTAGCATAACCCTTTAAAATTTCTCCAAAAGGTTTCACTCACTCGCCTCATCCATTTATCCCATCATCATTACCACCCTCTTTGATCTTTGACTTCCCTAGTTCTTCTCTTTTGAGCCTAAAAGGTTAGGATCAAATGATCCCTATTTTTATGGTCCAAACAAGATCACAATACAAGAAGAACATGGAAAATATCAGTGAAATATCAACTTTTGTTGACATGAGTCAAGTAACCTCTAAAATAAACCTTGCGCGATCAAGCAATCCCCCAGGTAACTCTCCTCTACCATCACAAAATCCTCAAGCGGAGAGCTATGAAGAGGACATCACAAACAAAGACATGGGGATGACACAATCTGAAATGATAAAAATGGTTGAAAATCCTGAGAACCACAAAATTGTCAGTGCCATGTTCAAATACTTAAGCACGTTAGCGAAAGGAGTGGTCCAGTTCCCTTCCGACCTTGACGCAAGCACTAGTACAGATATGCCTCTTACAAATGCATCCCCAATGTCAAATATCAATCAAGAATTGCCTCACACCACCTTGGCCATCACATCAACCTCACCAAATGTAAACAAGGGGAGTGCCATGTTTTGAGAGTTACAAAAGCATCGCCTTGTGACCAACAAAGAGGTGGCTGTCAACACCATGTCGGATAATTTTGTCCCAGTAAATCCATCACACCCATACGTCCCACTCACCTTTCATAATCCCACCGGCTCATCTTCATTCCATGCTACACCAACGTGTCAGTCAAACATACAAACTTCTCTACCACAAGGAGAAGGTGATTTGTTTCGAACAACCGGATTTGGTAATCCTTTTTCTTTCTAGGGTAACATGCCATCTCTTCCCCCATTTCCATTCACAACCACATGACCTCTCGTATTGGGTTTTTCTCCCCTAAACATCGATAGTTTTTCAAGTTCGGGCAATGTGAACATCACATCGAATTCCCTCTCTTTTCTCACAACCATTCAAACCACTACAACAAATACATCGATCAGTCCTCAAATATCCCAAAGCATATCCTCTCAAGGACCAATCATCTCAACCACCCCTCCAACAACCCAAATCCCAACCACCACCATAACCCTCTCACCTATCACAACGGTTGGCATCATTCCTGTTCCACCACCAATCCCACCAAAGGCCAACATGGTAAATTCATTCACCACTCTAATCCAAACCTTTCAAAAGAAAAACCAATAGAGGGTACTCAAACAAAAGCAGCAAGCCCAAGCACAAGCCCAAGCACAAGCTCAAGCGCAAGCCCAAGCGCAAGCCCAATCGCAAGCTCAAGCGCAAGCCCAAGCACAAGCCCAAGTGCAAGATCAAGCTCAAGCTCAAGCACAAGTGCAACAACAGGTGCAAGCACAATACAAAGCACAACTGCAAGCATACCAACAAGCCCTGCAAGACTTTCAGGCACAACAACAAGCCAAACAACAAGCCTTGTTGGCACAACAATAGCTCGACCAACAACAAGCTTTGTTAGTGCAACAACAACTAGACCAACAACAAGATTTGTTAGCACAACAACAACTTGACCAATAGCAGGCTTCATGGGAACAACAATGGATGGACCAACAACAACAACAAGATCAATAACAAGCGTTGTTGACACAAATGCAGACATACCAACAAGCCTTGAATGCACAAAAGAGCTTGTAGAAAATTCCCACTAGTACTCCTCCCACCCATCAAAAACCTCAAAACACATTCATTCCACCTCTCGATCCAAACAAAGATGTCGCAACACAAGTCAAACTACTCTCACAGCAAGTGTTGGACTTACAAGTAGGAAAAATGACAAGAACGCCAAGAAACTTGTGCCCTTATCCTTTTGACAGAAGTCTCACCATGGTACCATTCCCAAAGGGACTCGAGATCCCCAAATTTGACAAGTGTAATGGAATGGGAAACCCTGAAAACCACGTCAGGGAATTTCAGGTTCATTGCATGGAGGTTGCATACAATGACACGTATCTAATGTGAATATTCCCCCGAAGTCTAACTGGTTCAGCCATGGAATGGTTTTCTCGCCTACCCATGGGCATTACAACATTCAAGGAAATCGTGGAAGCTTTCCTTAAGAATTATACTTTCAACATGGGTGTAGATGTTAGTTTGGAGGAACTATCAACACTCAAATAGAGAAAAGGAGAGCTATTCACATCCTTCTTGCAAAGATGGCAATCCAAGTCCAATCAAAGCAAGTGGACCATGCCAGAAGAACAACAAGTTTGCACCATCATATCCAATCTAGATGAGAACTTGGCATTCTAATTGAAAATGCAATGCATCACTTCATATGATCAACTGATCCTAAAGGCACTCAACATCGAAAGAGCCCTTACCACATGAGGAGGCACATCAACATTTACTCCACCATAGGATAATCGCCCATCTAACAATTATAATGATAAACCTCGAACATGGTCGAGGAACAAAAATATCACAAATTACGGTGTGGTCGATGCTAAAGTGGTCATCAGTGCCCCTAAGCAGAACATCCAAACCCATCATCAACCACAAAATCATAATCACAACAATGCATAGACTAATGTGGTGGTAGCGCAACAAAAACCAACTCCCACCAATCAAATCAACAACTTGGGTAATCAAGGAGGACCACCTCCCCGAGGAAAATATACCCCCAAGTGGAAGTTAATGGCCCTTGGGGAATATATCGAGTCCATAATGAAGAAACTGGTCAAGGAGAACCTAATCAAAGTCTCTAACTCTGAGCAATACATGGAACCCATGACCAAACCACCATGGTACAATGAGAACCTCCTTTGTGAATTTCACAAGGTCAAAGGACATACCATCGCCAATTGTGTGAGACTGAAAAACATCATCCAAGACCTCATTGATGATAAGATCATAAATATCGAACAACTATCTGGAAACCAAGACTTGAAAATGTACACGAATCTAATGCCAAACCACAAACAAGGAAACAATCAAGGGAAAAATAAGGGAAAGAAAAAATATGTGAGTGCTAATCTATTGTATGAGGAAATAGTCGGATGTGTCGATGAGGTGGTCCCAATCATAAATGTCAAAGGAGCCAACAACGACTGTGGAGTCACCACACGTGGCGAAAAGGTCACCATTACAGGGGCACCACCTAAGACCCCCATTTATAATACAAGAGCCATCCCCTATGATTACAATGTCATTGACCAGCTAAAGAGAACCCCCACCCAAATCTCCATCATGGAACTATTCAAAATTTCTACCACCAATAGGAAGATCCTTGATGAAGCATTAACTGCATCCACCATCTCCGCCACCCTTGACACAGAGCAATTTCAGGCTATGGTTGGTAACATCATTACCCCAAATCCCCTTACATTCTCTAACCAATATTCCCCCCCGTAGCCATCTCATAACCACACACTTCACCTTCAAGTGTTATTCCATAAAAGGAAAGTAAAAAGAGCCCTGGTGGATGGAGGTGTAGGCCTTAACATTTGTTCTCTAAAGCTCATAAAGAAATTGGGATTCACAGAGGATTACATTAATAAGAACAAAAGCATCACAATAAGGGTGTATGATGATCAAGAAAGAGTTTCTCAAGGCACTATCAAAATACCCATCCAAGTGGGACTGACAACCATGGAAACCACCAGTCAGGTCCTCGACCTCGACCTTCCATAAAACATCCTCCTTGGACGTCTGTGGATCCATGAAATGAAAGAAGTGTCCTTGACATATCACAAATGTATCAAGTTGTCACATCAAAATGAAGAGGTCACTATATATGGGGATCCCAAACCTTTCACCTACTGCAAAAAATTGGAAGACAAGTTTTATAAAATCCCAGAAGTAGCAAAAAATGATGAAGGTCCATCCACTTCATACATAGACCCAGCCAACCTCGCTTCCACCTCTGCGATAGAGACACCTGCCATCCCTGACATATCTAACATCAATAACATGATCCAGGACAATGGATGCGGTGACTATAGAATGAAAATGAATGCATTTT
Source organism: Sequoiadendron giganteum (assembly GCA_007115665.2). NCBI lineage: Eukaryota > Viridiplantae > Streptophyta > Pinopsida > Cupressales > Cupressaceae > Sequoiadendron > Sequoiadendron giganteum. The sequence goes on along the minus strand of CM021110.1, from coordinate 147,456,221 downwards.
TTGTAGGAGAGTTACCACAATCTCCTAGGTCACATGGACAACCTCGATCAACTAAAACACCCGTTCTCACCCTTAGGGAAAATCCCTTTGGATTCCACCATTAGGGAGATCTAGGTTAGGAAAGTGTTAATGAGGAGGATATTGCAAGCTCAATATACCATGATGTAGGACCCACACCCACCTTACCGATGGAGGAAACCAATAAAGGGCTATAAATGATGATTGGTATGGGTTATAATAGGAACGAAAGCCTTGGAAGGAACAATGATGGACATCTGGAGCCCATCATTGTAGAGAAAAGGATGAAAAACCTTGGCCTTGACTGTACTCCTCTGAGTATAAATGTATGTGGAAGAGGTACTCCCAGTAGGGCAATCAGGTCCTCTCCTCAAGTCTCGACAACCAACCTTAGATTACCCGTTTCCACAGGCCTACCTCTTAACAACTTCATGTTTGACATAACCGAGGTTTGTACTAGCAGTGATGATGATGACACCATATCTAACCTTCCCAAGCTCTTTGAGGATTCCATCTTGCTAATGATTAGTGCCTCCCCAACTGATTCAAACCAAAAAACCCACCAGATTACCTTGATATACCCCCAACTCATCGATCACAACCAACGAGGACTGCCAATTCTAGACTCATTCAAAAATGATGAGGTGCTCTCAAAATTCATGGGACTAAGGGATACAATTCTATATGGAGATCACAAGGTAGGCTTCAACATCATATTAGACACCCAGACATATTATGGGGGGACGATTGAGTCCTTTAGTCGCAAAAGAAAAATATCGAGAATAAGCTTGAGGTTATTGAGTGAAAACAACATTGTGGCGCTCTCTAACCAAAAAATAGTAAAAATAAAGGACACATCCAATGGTGAAAACCTCTCCGAGGTGCCCGAGGATGAAGGATTCAATATCCCCCCTACTGCTCTACATCAAGAAAAGTCAGCAGTCCTGGTAGAGCAGTGCAACCCTGTCAACTTGGGAATAGAAATAGAATTGTAGATCACTTTCTATGCTGAGTCTCTCCTAAAAAAGGAACAAGAATTGCTAACAGCATTCCTAAAAGAAAGGAAGGAAAAATTTGCATGAACCTATGTTGACATGCTAGGTCTGGATCCTGAGGTGGTGGTTCATCATTTTTCTATTTACCCTGAAGTGAAACTAGCTAGACAAAAGTTAAGGAAAATGCACCCACAAATAGCCTTGCTAGTCAAAATAGAGTTACAAAAGCTCCTGGATGTTGGCTTCATATGCTCGATTGACTATTGAGAATGGGTATCTAACCTTGTACCAATCTCAAAACCAAATGGGGGCATCTGCATCTGTACAGACTTCAGAGACCTTAACAAAGCATGTCCTAAGGCTGATTTTCCACTACCCAACATTGACATGATAGTGGATATGACAACCGGACATGAGATGCTATCCCTAATGGATGGCTTCTTGGGGTATAATTAGATAATGACCACAAAAGAGGACCAAAATAAGACAGCCTTTACATGTCCTTGGGGCACCTACTGCTGGAATGTGATGCCATTTGGGTTAAAGAATGCAGGAGGTACATACCAAAGAGCCATGACACTGAACTTCCATGACATGATTCAAAAAACTATCGAAGACTATGTGGATGACATATTGGCTAAATCAAAAAAGAAGCAGGATCACATAGCGACTCTAAGTACAATTTTTGATAGGTTGAAAAATACAAGGTCAGGCTCAACCCAAAGAAATGTGTCTTTGGGGTATAATCAGGAAAGCTGCTAGGGTACACAGTTTCAATGAGAGGGATAGAAGTGGATCCCGCAAAGGTAAAAGCAATCCTTGATATGGGAGTGCCAAGAATAATAAAGTAACTCAGAGGATTACAAGGAAGACTCTAGTCCATCTGAAGATTCATAACACAATTGGTAGATAAACAGATTGCCTATTCACACCTACTCCACAAGGGAGTAGCATTTAGGTGGGACGATAAGTGTGAACAAGCATTCAATAAAATCAAAGAATACCTACTTACACCATCAGTACTAATGCCACCAATTGTAGGGAAACCATTGATTCTATACATCTTAGCAACGACAGCCACCCTTGGTGCCCTTTTAGCCCAACATGATGAAAAGGGAACTGAGCGGGCCATTTACTATATCAGCAAAACAATGGTGGGGAACAAGCTCAACTACACATCAATAGAAAAGTCTTGCCTGATAGTGGTGTTTGCATCCCATAAATTTACACACTATATGCTAGCTCATCAAATTAAGCTGATTGCCAAGATAGACCCCCTCAAGTATTTATTGTCAAAAGTAATGCTTACAGGCAGAATGGCTAAATGGGTTATGATAATATCAAAGCATGACATTGAGTATGTGGAGCAAAAGGAAATAAAAGGACAAGTCATAGTAGATCAGCTAGCAGAGTCTCCAATATATGTAGATAACCTGCTCATATCAGAGTTTCTAGATGAGTCCCTTTTCAATCTCAGTCCAACTGATCATTGGAAACTATACTTTGATGGCTCCCACACGCAACATGGATTAGGAGCCGGTGTGTTCTTCATCACCCCATAAGGAGACTATATACTGAGATCTTACAAGTTGGCATTCCCCTATACAAACAACATTGCAAAATATGAGGCTTTAACCATAGGTCTCAAAATTGTGGCATAGTGGCGAATCATGGCATTGAAGGTCTATGGAGATTCACAGCTTATCATTAACCAAGTCAATAGTGAATACCAAACTAAAAATGATAAGCTCGCACCATACAAAAAGGTAGTGGAAAGCCTCAAGGAATGATTCATCGATATCACCTTTGAGCAAATACCAAGGGCAAACAACAGAGCAGCTAATGTAATGGCAAAAATTAGATCCTTGCTAGATATCCCTCGCAACATCTCAAAACACAAATTTCTCATAGAATAGCTTCTCGTACCCACTTTTTAGGTACCAAAGTCAAAATACGTGTGTGAATTTATTGGTCCCAGTGATATTTGGTACCATGAAATTTACACCTACCTAAGATTAGGAATCCTCCCTTTTGACATTACCCTGAGCCTCAAACGAATCTTTGCCAAAAGGTCCTTACGATTCGTCATCCTAGGAGAAACCCTCTTCTGTAGAAGTATCGATGGAACCTTGTTACATTGCTTAAAACCTAAGGAGGCCTTGACTGCTTTGACTGAGGTACACAATGGCACTTTCAATTCACACTCGAGAGGTATGACCTTGGCTAATAAGTTGCTAAGAACCGGGTACTACTAGCCGACAATGGAGAGAGAGGCACATGACTTTGTCAGAAGGTGTCTACAGTGCCAATAGCATGGAGACCTCATTCATGCACCAGCTCAAGAATTACACCCTATTGTTACACCTTGGCCCTTTTCCCAATGGGGGCTCATCTCATAGGTAAAATCTCACCCACTTCATCCAATGGCCATAAGTTTATTATCACTGCCATCGAATATTTCACAAAGTGGGTTGAAGCAATTCCCATGACCTACATCATTGGAAAACAGATATCCAAGTTCATCCTGAACTACCTCTTCTGCTGATACGGTGTTCCCCAATCTATCATCTCTGATAATGGGACACCTTTCAAGAATCAGGATAGTCATGACTTGTGTGAGAAATTCAAAATCCAACACCGCTTTTCCACCCCATATTACCCACAAGGCAATGGCCAAGCAGAATCCACCAACAAAACCATTCTAAAGATCCTTAAGAAAATAGTCAATGACTCTGGTTGTGACTGGCATCTATAGTTAAACCCCGCCTTATGGGCCTGCCCCACCAGCATTCGCATGCCAACATACACCACCCCATTTTCCCTAGTCTATGGATTAGAAGCTATACTCCTAATTGAGATTGAGCTCCCGTCCGTGAGAATATCTTTGCAAAACCTCATCACAAATGAGGAATACAGGGTCACAAGACTAAATGAGCTAGAGTTACTAGATGAGTGATGCATGGATTCCTTAAATCATCTACAGGTCTACCAAAATTGCCTAAAATAGTGCTACAACAAGAAGATCAGACAACACACCTTCCAAGTTGGTGACCTTGTGCTAAAAGAGAATCAAAATAATGTACCAAACTTGGATAGCAAAGGAAAATTTGAACCCAACTGGCTGGGACCTTTCATCATCACCGTAAGCTATAAATCAAGGGCATATCAGTTGTCAACACTAGAGGGCGAGCCTCTGCAGGAGCCCATGAATAACGCTCACCTCAAAAGGTTTTATGCCTAAGAACTTATTAGGTGTAAAACTAGAAAATACAAAAACAATCAGAAAAAGTCCTAAACAATTGGTTACCTTGATGAAAACCTGGCAAACAGGCATCTTGGTGACAGCAAAAAAAAAAATCAGAAAAAGGATTGAAAACAGTAAAGAAAAAATCATCCTCGAGTGAAAACCACTTCGGTGGCACTTTGGACAAGTACCTTGGTGAAAACCTAGCAAACAGGTGCCAAGTGTAAATAAAGCACTCTCCGTCTACCAAGATCTACACAACTCTCTCACCCATTCCATCACATTTCTATGATCATCCATCCACCCACCCACTCACATCCATACCATAGCCTAAGCTGATGCCCATATCATATTCCACCATAGTACTACTTGGCATTTTCCAAAGGTCAGTTTGTCCTGCCTATTTGAAGTAGTCTATAGCTTAACGTTGGGTGCATATCCTTGAAATTGGTGCCAGATCAGATTTTTCTATATTATCATGCTCTTCCCAAATCATCGGAAATCAAACATCCAAATCATTAAAAAAATCCAAAAAACATTAAAAAATCATCATAAAATCTTCAAAAACTCATCATTGATTCCTGTCAGTCTTTCACCTTGTTGAACTACATCATCTCTAAGCTTGAACATAGGAAAGGTTGATCTTTGATCATCCCCCGAGACAGTAAGGTCAGTCCTTTAGGCATCCGTCGCATTGGCAATCCATTTGCCCATCTAGTTTGCATCTTAGGGCAATCCTTTAAGCAATAAAAATGGCAACTCGTTTTCCCATCTATCATCATTGAGTTAGTTTGTCGTTAGTCGAACTATGTGGTCTCTACATGTAGAACGTAAGCAAGGCTAATCTATGGATTAGCTCCTGAGACCCCTAGGATAGGTCTTTAAGTTAGTCTCTTCATCATAAATCTTGAAAATACCAAAAACATTGAAAAATGTGAAAATACCAAAAATAGCCTCAAACCATCTGAAAAACCCAAAATGGTACATCCATTTCATCTCACTTTCAACCGCTATTGTCATCACTCATAATAAAATCAATCGTCGCCTTCACCCTTTGGTGAGTCGGTCGGAAGCAAGTCTAGCAAGTTCAAAAAGTGAACACCTAATTGTCAAAGTCTTGAAAGTCTAAGTTAGTAAGCAAACAAGTTGGTCAACTCAGAGTATCGATAGCTTACTATCCAAATCAGTCCCATCAAAACCCTGATCACAACATGTCCTAGGATGAAGCTTTCCTACGATGGACATAAGCATCAGGTACCCCTCAGTAGTTTAGTCTTGGCTAGCGGTATGAAGAAAATTAGCTTGTTTGGTTTGCTTTATTTGGTCTTTTATTGACTTATCCTACTTTTGGCGCTCATTCCAAGGACCTCTCGATGATGCCTAGACAAAAAAAGTTTAGAGAGAAAGGAATGGGGGAATGATCATTATCTTTTTTATCTGCTGTGCTTGTTGGATACTCTTGTAAAATAACTCAGTCATGCATGCTTTGTTTAGTATGTGGGAATGATGTTTTAGATATCTTGTGATCCACATAGGAAATCTTGCTTTCTTGTGTTTTGGCCCGAAATGTTTAGAATGTTTGAACCATATCTTGAATGAAGTACATATGCTAAGTGTGAACAAGAATACTCCTATCTATTTGAAAAGTCAAATTCCATCACACTAGGTACCACGCCATCATGGTTCTTAATACCTTGATGAATCGTACCTATATGTGTGTTATCAAACATAACGTAATTGACCCTTTGAAGATCCCAACTCCTAGCAATGCAAATCACCATCACCATTCTAACTAACTCATTAATTCTAAATCCTTCTATCTTCCTTCCACACTAACATGGTATCATGATAGTAATCAAAACATCGCCAATGCATACACTCTGGATCTGCATAATCATTAGCATTGCATCATATCATTATCTTAAGTTATGAGGAATAATATAAATTGGTTATTTCAAACATCTTAAGAAGGCATTGCATCATACATAATTAGTTGCATCCATTACCATTTGCATATCATTACACCATCATTTACATCCATAAGATCATTAAAGCATGAAAAGTATACAAAAAGAAATGCATCCATTAGAAACATACATCATATTACATAAACATACAAAATAGGAACATCTCATAGCATCATAATAAAACTGCATATCATACATTTGCACCATACATATCATAAAAGGTGAATCATCTCATATATATATCATCAAAAAATACAATGGTATGATACAAATTGGATAAGTGTACATCGAATACATGGTACAATAAGGCCAAAATAATGTAGCTCGTAAAACAAAAGTGAAAAACTATCCGTGATCAAAAGAGCTAGCCCTGTTGGCTACTACCCTCCCCCACCTATCTCTCACCATGATCCTCTGCTGGCCGCCTCCCTATTTGCTGGGAGAAATCTGGCACTCTGCCTGTTGATGGCACTGCCTATCGGTAGTGTTGTTAATAGTACTCGACCTCTCTGATAGCCTCTCTATACTCCCAAATATCAACTAATCGGCCTCAGGATGTGGAAGTTTTTCTCTCTAGTTGTCATCACTGACCAATCTCCTGATCTCTCTCACCTGTAAGGACAAAAACCTACTACCTGGCCTCATCTCTCTTTGCCCTCAACTATTGGATCAATGCGTCTCTATGATCAGGTCGTGCTACTAGCTGTTGCTAAGGACCTACCCTCGGCTGACTATCTTGATCCCCTACTTGGGGAGGTGACTACTATGCTGGATCCCTGGGAGGTGTTTGATGAGGAGGTGGCCCACCTCCTCCTCTTTCTACCAGCTGTCTGACCCCTGGGTCTATGTCGTAGAGTAGCTGCGCCCGGAACTGTCAATCCAAGTGGAGGCCTAAACCATGCTCTATAAGCTGGAGTGACCCCCGCATCAGTCGGCCCTTGATCATATGGCCATGGATGGGCCACTAAATTCCTGAATGAGGACACTGCCTCAGCTACCGAGAAGGGCTGACCCCATGCTATCTCTCTAGTCATGTGAGCAAAGATGGCCATGTACTGGTCATCGGGCCTATCCTGTACCTCTCCAAACTATCGGGCAACCCTGTTAGGAAGATACCTCTCAATCATGGTGTGCTCTCGACCCTGCATCCACCTATCCTATCTGGCATAAAATAGCTGATCGACATCATCGAACCATGGGCCAATGCCCATCCATGGTCTCCAAATGAACTCTCTCATCTCATCGAGAACTCGCCGCTAGTGCACAAGACCACCTGTGCCAGTGTGGGTAAAGTGAATCTTTGCCCCACCATATTGCCAAATGAGAGGATCATCTATCTCAAGGATAACTGGTGTAACATCTTAGTGAAGCTTTAGGATCCTCTCCCATGCCCAGATGTGTAGTAAGGTAACTTCGGCCCTAAGCGACCTGTTGTCCAGGTAAGCAAACTCATGAAGATCCCTGTAGAGGGATGCTAGTAATATTAGCCCCCAAGGAAAGCACACCCTATGATGAACCATCTGATCCCATGCCAATCCCCATCCTAGACTAAAGTATCAGCCCCGCCGATTGGGTACCACAAGGCCTGAGATGATAGTAACAATAATCAATCTATAAATAGGCATGCTACTGTGGTATCTCTCTAAATTGATCTAACCATCAAGAAACTCAATCTCATCAAACTCCATAACCCCATAGCAAGCATCTCTGTTGACATCTGGATCATAGATAACTCAGGCTCCATGAATAGGTAATCGGAGGATGCACCATACATCCTTGAGGGTAATAGTGGCCTCACCGGTAGGAATATGGAAGGAGGAGGTCTTGCTATGCCATCATTTAGCCAGGGCCATCATCATACCTAAGTGTGCCCGAACAGGAGGGATGTACATGACATACCAAAGATCGAGGGCACTAAGGTGCTCTTGAACCAACTCATGCATACCCTGCAATCTGCTAAGCACTGGCCTTCTGTGCTCCCATGAGTAAAGTACATCAAGCTCCTCTTGCACAAAGGAAGCCTTCACATCAAGGAAAAATAATTTTCTTTTGCATCTCATGCTAATTTTTGCACCCAAACTAGCAAATGCAGCGCTATTTGCGGATGCGGCATAGTTTGGAAAGTTACAAATTGCACCGCCACGGTGAAGTTTGCATTTTTTTCATAGCTCAAAGTGACCCGCATGACGCTATTCGCGTATGTCATTCAATTCTCAACAAAACCCTAATGTCCAAACTGGAGCGCACGACGCACTTTGCATATGTGGTGGAATGCAAGACTGCGTAGGGCTGATAAAACATTTTCAATGGCACTATATAGCACCACGTAGCTTATATGACACGTCGACCCTATTTAATGCATGTAAAATGAGAAAATTGAAAGTTGGATAGGGGTAGATACCATGGGTCCTGCGCTAACTGTTCGCTGGTGCACTCATACTCTCTCTGACAGGTGCTTGGGAAGCTATCGTCATGCCATTTCAACCAAGACTCCAAGCTCCAGGTGTCAAATTTTCAAAGGTTTAAGATTGCAAATGCATTGAAAGTTGACCTAAATTGACCTTCCAACTAGGGTTTTGGTCTCCCAATCTCGTTTTCATCCAAACGAGGGCCATGATACATCTTTTTTGATGTTTTAACCCATTTTTTGGGCATTTTGGGGCATTTCTGGCTTGTTAGGCACCTTATCATCTTTTTTTCACGAGATCATCCAAAACATCAAAATTTTCGTCCGATCTCTCGAGGGGGTAGTATCTAGCATTATCCTTCCACTAAGGCAGCAGTGGAGCATCTAAAAATTTTGAGAGAATCTTGAACTTTTGATCATAATAGTTTATTCTTTGAATCAATGCAACAAGTACATTGCTTCAAAGAGGGGCAAAATGTAGACATGGAAAATTTATAGATGTCATTTTGGCACACTTGATCCCAATTACTAACAACACTCCTTCCTGAATTATACTCTCAACATCTCATCATAATTCTATCTCTTAATCTAATGAATCATTATTCTCCTGATCAGGTCTATCACCTCCTCTGATTAAATTAATCAATTTTATTTAATCAACCTTACTTTTCTATTTAATGAAATAATAAATTTTATGTGATTAAATCTCTAAAGTCTTCTCATTAAATTAAATAAATTAAACATTATTTGATTTAATCTAACATATTCCTCTTTGAGTTAAATAAATCAAATCATTTATTTAATAAATCATTTCCTCTCAATTCTAATTTAAATTAGTTCATCTATTTAAGTCTAAATTGTCACATCATCTAATTCTTCGTTAAATTAATCAAAACCTTGATTAAGTTAATCCCTCTCACTAAAATCCTCTAGAGAATACAACTTGCACAATAAATCAATTACTTTGATTTATTTAATTCTCTATTTTCCTCACAAAGCATTAAAAGGGAATATTCCCTCATTTGAATTCAAAAAGGCCAAGTGGACTTGGTCCTTCCAACAAAGCATTTAAGGCCTCTTACATATCCTTGGCCTTGAGCCAAGTGACATTAACTTCATTTCCATTTCCTCTTCAACAAGTCATTTCACAAATTCAAATTCAAACTAAGTGTATTTATTGGCACTTTGGCCAAAATGTGTACAACCACTAACCATTCACATCATGACAAGTGGCATTCAACCATTGGATTGAGGGTTAGTCCCACATTTCTCAAATCTCTTTCATTCTTCCAAATTCAAAGTTATAAATTGGAAGCTTCTCTCCTCATTTCTCATCCACAATTACATGCAAAGTTACTCTCTTCACATTGAGAGCTAATTTTTCCCATTATCACTCAACCATTCATCATCTTCAAGATTTGTAACAAGGTTATGCTCAAATCTTTTTGGGAGATTTGACCATTTCTCAACCACTCAACATTGCAACTTAGGAATTGGGAAAGGGACAATTGCAACATTCCATTGGCACCAATTCCCCTATGGGATCTTAAATCTATTGGTTTAATTAGGATTTATATGCTTCTCTTGTATTGTGTTCTTCATTTTCCTAATTTTAGTTTAAATAGATGGATTTCATGGGGAATCTCTCATACTTGTTTACTTGCATTTTATCAAACAACCTAACATGTTTGTTGTTCTTGTGCATTTGCAGGTTTAGGGGTTCAAACAAGTTTTATGATGTTTTCCTCAATTGAAATTATGAGATTTTCCTTGAAAATGATGGTTACAAGCATGGTAAAGGTGAAACATCATGAGTAAGGACTTGGAGGTGATGGTTTAAGCTTTTTCAGACATATCCTAACATGTTTGACATGGTTTCAAGGTGTCATGAGGTTTGTAAGGGTTACTTCCAATAAACCCTCACCCATTCAAGCAATTTGAGCCTAGAAACAAGGGTTTTATTGTTCAGTATAATAATGGACCTTTTACCCTCTAAAAATTGGTGATTTTTAAGTTTTGAGACCTTTTCTACTACTGCCCAAGGTTGTTGGATATTTTTACATTGATTCTTTGGTGGTCTCTTTGTAAATTGTGCCTGATATGAGGCACTTTTCAGTGTATAGTCTAGTTTTATGATGTTTGTTTCAAAACATGTCTAATTGATGTTGAGATATGTTGAAATATATATAAATGGGTTTCCAAAATAGTATTTGGTTCAAGTATTTTCAAGGTGTATTGGTTGGCATACCCGATTTTGTGATTGGTAAGACCTATTAGCAATTTGTGTTCTTGAATGCTAAAAAGAGTGAATCTATAGAACCAGTGACTTGAATGATAGATAATGGTTTGAATCTGTCTAAGTGATGTTGGTTAAGTTGTTTCAATGTTTGGGGAAAATTTTTGGAGGAATTTTTTTTGATTTGATGTATTGAGCCATATGAACTCAAGGTGCAAAGTGGTGTCTAGACTGCAAGAAGTAAAGAATCTGATTGATCAGTGTTATGAAGGTGTGTTACTTGTTTTTTTCTGACAAATTATGATATTCAAAGGTGTGTTAAGGTCTGGTAATAGGTTTAAAGGAATATTGTGAGAAGGGTTGTCCTTTTCCATGAGAATTAAGTTGACATAAATGGTCATTTGGTGAATTGTGTAAATGTGGATTGTTTCAGAGTTTCTAATGGTGTCATTGACTTGGAATAGTCATTATGATGATGGATAAAATGCACTTGAATCTGATAAAGTTTTGCAACATTGACTTGGTGAAATTGGTGTTTGGTGCCTTGTGATTTTCAAGTGAAATGATGTGATTTAGAAGAAAAGATAAAGGAATTTTGTTGCTTGTTTAATTTGATCTTCTCCAAATTATGTTTGGGTTAGAAGTACCCATGAACTTGATTGATCTTGGTTGATGCTCTTGCATTAAATTCTTCCCTAATATCATCTATATTATCTTTGCCTCCTAAGATTGCTTGTGTGACTCTATCTTCTGGAGGTGGAAACTACTTGTCTCTTTGGGGAGATGTCATCTCCTACATTAAATCTTTACCATTTACCTCAATTTCCTCCTCACTAGCACCTAATGGGGCTTTCTCTACCTTCCTTCTCTTTGGTGATGATATTAAGAGAAGGGGAAGGAGGAGCTTGTTACATTTGTTGAGGCGATGGGGGTACCTGTGTTTGTGGAGGGGATTGTGAGTCTTTCCTTATTCTATAGAATACAATTGGTTATTCCTTTAATGGATGGTATTTTGGCCTTTCCTCCAAGATTGGGGCCTTCCCTTTTGTTTTTTCCTCAATTTGAGGGGCCTTGTCAGCTATCTTATCAATATTCTATAGAATAGCATGTATCCTTAAAATCTGATCATCAATGTCAACATATGTCCCTTGAAAGAGTCATCCCTTTTCTTTGCATCTTTTTTCTTTCTAGAAGGCAACCCATTTAATTTTTCTTGCACCTATTTCATTCTCATCCAAGCAATTTCTTATTACATTCTCACTATAGTCAATTGTTTGATAAGATTTTGACCTATTGATACTCATTCTCAGATCATTGATGAAATCTTCTGGACCAAAATTTCTACCCTTTGATTGTTTCATTTTATAAGGCTTAACCTTATCATAAATTTTCTTTGATCCTTCTTTATTCATTCTAAAATTAGAAAATACTATGAGGAATGGAAAGAATGATCTTTTCCTTTGATTGGCTAAATGTGTGTGTTCCAAAATAGACAATTTCCCAATAACTTCTAGAAAATCAATCCTCAAGGGTACATACTTAGACAATACATGAGGTGCCACAGTGCTTCCATACACCCTTAATATTGTGCTATCTGAATGAAAAACAAAATCACCCCAATTATGTTAAATTCCTAGCTCAGGTTTCCTTTCTAATGATTTAAGAAAATCTAGTAATTATGATGGCACCCTTAGTACTTGTCCTTGTAAAACTTGCAATATCCTTGCAACAAAAAGATTTCTGAATTGGGTGATCCCACAATACTGGGTTACACTTTTTGGCAAAACTTGGCATTGAAATCAACATTTTTCACCAGATCTTCACTTTATTAAACCTATAGCATCTAAACCATTAAGAATTTGAAGATGAAGAAAACTAGTGATTTGTGAGATTTTGTGTGTAGGTTCTAATTTTTTTATTTTTTTTAAAGTTAAAAATAAATTGTGAAACCTTTTATGTAATTTAAAATGAATTATTTTTTCTACTAAACAAGGTGATCCCACAATACTGGTTTACAATTTTTTGCCAAACTGGACATGAAAATATTTTTTTCTAACTAAATCTTCACTTTCGGGCACCTATAGCAGCTAAACCATGAGGAATTTGAAGATGATGCAAACTAGTGATTTGTGACAATTTTTTTGTAGATTCTAAATATTTTTTTTTCAAAATAGATGGAATAAGGACATAAATACCTAGCACACATGTATTTTTTAGAATTTTTTTTCTCTATTTTCCTTTCTTTTGTATGTGTGAAATAAAGACCTTGATGTTCATTGAAAAACCTAAATTCACAAGAAATAAAAAATAAATATAATAATCAAATTAAATATATTTAAAATTATACATTTTGGGAACCTTATAATAAGGCCTACATAATTACAAAACATAAATTTTAAATTATTTCATTTGATCCCCCAAAAGGAAAATCAAAAGTATTTTTTTATCAGTGTTTTGATAGGTGTAGAGGAGACTCCATTATAGGTATTGTTTAAAACTGATAGGGTTCTATCCAAGGGGGTTTGATCTAAGGGGCTTTGATCAAACCATCAAATATTAGAATCCTTTAAATGGAACCTTTAAAGGCTTAAATCATTTTATTTTCCAAAAATATGTGATTTTAGGCACAAATCAGGATGTCCCAAAAAGTGTAACCTATTATTGTGGTAGCACCCAATGTCATATAACTATCCTTAGTATAGTGCATATCCAACCTATGTGCCCACATTACATTGAGAGTTCATCATTATTCTCATATTTATCCTATATTTATAATGTAGGGATAAACTCCTTCTTTCCTCTATATAGGAACATGTGATAGAGAAGAGAATACTACCAAAACCTGACTCCCACCTCACTAGCCTTAATGATCATCAATCCCTTGTGGATTTCATCAGACAGATAAGTTGCAAATTCAAACTTGTAATTTACCATAACATTTTGTATTCTTTTTGTGGAAAGAGAAAGAAAATTGAGAGGGGGGTGAATCAGTTGTATCAAACTAAAACACAAAAACCCTCAATAGTAATCAGATCCACATGCATTTATTAAACCATTAATCTATTATAATGCTTAAACATGAAAATTAGATAAAAAAAACTAAAACAACCAACACCATACACAAGAGAACACCAGATTTATGTGCAAAAACCTAGAAGAGAAAAACCACGGTGAGGATCAGCTCATAATATAAGTTATTGCAAAACTAGTACAAGGAGGCTCACTGCTAGAATAGGATGCACTGTCCAAAAAATATCATAGCCCAAGCTCACTATTTGAATAGAAAGAAGATAAAATGTTACAGAGAGAACACAATCTCAATGCAATAGAGAATCCACCACAATAGCTCCAACAACACTCACAACCTTTAAGAGATCAACATACCTCAACTCACTGCATTCAACAATATTACATTATATCTCCACTACAATTCAAACTTCTACCCTTAATTTTGCATCACAACACTCAATTCTATTCCCCACTCCATATCACATCAATCCATCTTGTATTTATACCATCCATAACTTGAAAAAATATATTCAAGTTGGCTACACTCACCTTACAATTTACAAATTCAAAATAGGTTAGCACTAAATATTCTCGTAGTGGATAGGAATGAAAGTGGACCAATACAAGACTTCATTAGGACCCAAATCAACACTCGCATGCCATGCCATGCCTTCATTAGTATGTAAACATCTTTGAATATAGTGTAAAAACCATGTTAATCATTACCCATGAAAACACCATTAAAATTTGAATTACACACTTCCTAAAATCCAAAGACAACTTGCAAACCACACACCACACTTCATCACAATCTAGAATATTTCTCTATCAACCTGAAATCCATCAAACTCCTTCACAATAATTCACAACTCTAGAATGTACACAACTTGTACACTCAGACTACATTGCCAAACAATCCGACTCTAAAATCCATCTTTTAGAGCACTAAACCATGAATCCTATTGACATAGGAAATAGATCAACACCATCAACATATCATCCAAATTGCAAGACATGAAGAACAACTATAGAGAAACACAAAGAATTTTTTTTCTCCCAAACACTTCTATAAGTAACACTACAAAACCAGTTGACATGCTGGTGAACATAACTTCCTCTAACCATCATTTCAAAAGCCAAAATTCTGGATATAGAAACTCTAAAAAACTCTATCCAACATATCCAAACCACACAAGAATATCTTCAACCCAAAATAAATGCGAAGAAAAACCAAAAAACCACTACAACACCTTGTTTCCTTATTTTATCAATTTTCTCAATATCCTCAACATATTTGCCACTACTACAATCATGAACAAAAGCTTATCAAATTAACACTAGAGTTTAACATTAGCAACCTAACTAATGAAAACATAATGCAACTAGTCAAAGAAAAAATCTCTCTCAACCACTACACAATTGTCACTAATGAAAACACAAGATTGTTGACATCAATGACAACACCTTCATACTTGCATCATTTTCTGCCATGCACATTAATGCAATTTGAACAAGTTCTTGCTTGTGATATGAAAATATCTAACATAGACTAAATTATGTCTTGGAGAAATATCATTCAAAGCTATACACTAGAAAAGGCTCTTGCTTAGTTGGTGAAATTCTCACAATTTTATGGTAGGGATCCTTAACTCTAAAATTTGGTAGTAGAATAGCTCGATATATGCTTTTTTTTTGCTCCTACTTTTTCTTGAAATTCCCCAAGTCAATAGGCTCACTAGCAACTGGTTTGAGTTTGAAGGTCTCTTTGATTGACTTCTTATCCACCATAATCATAACTCAACCCTTTGAAGTCCTTACATCCCTTATGGTTTCATCATAGTTAGTAGCAATTGGTTTTAGTATATCAATATCCAGAATTTTTTTTGGGACCACCAATTTTCTAAGGTCAAGCCTCCACACATTGCATGTGGGGGCTGGGGCATTCCTTTTCCCATACCAATTTTTGAAAATTTTCCATCTAGACAATAGCAATTCTGCATCTTTGATTCCACAAAAAACTATCTATGAAACCCTTATCCACCCCGAGACCTTGCACTTTGATGTTCTTAACTAATGAGCTAGGTAATTGGGCTAGTATGTACTTGTGAAGGGCTCATTATAGGGTAAAGGTAGATGATTGTGTTTGTGGAGGAGACATTTTTGCAGTGAATTGGGATAAAACTAGGTTTTTCGATAATTTTAGGGTTCTTGATGTAATTCAGATATAAATAAGTGCAAATTTAAACAATTTATTGGAAAGCAATAAATTATTAGCTTATGATAGACCCTAGGATTCAATTTAGATGTGAAAACAAACAATTATAGGAAATTTTTTGACAAAAATCAAGCAAGAAATCAGCATAGGTGTACTTACTGATTCACAAATGAGAAAAACCTAATTTTTGTTGATTATCTAAAATAATGAGAGTGGGGGTGAATCAGTATTCTA
Organism: Sequoiadendron giganteum; assembly: GCA_007115665.2. Classification (NCBI taxonomy): domain Eukaryota; kingdom Viridiplantae; phylum Streptophyta; class Pinopsida; order Cupressales; family Cupressaceae; genus Sequoiadendron; species Sequoiadendron giganteum. The sequence continues at coordinate 147,439,896 of CM021110.1, read as the reverse complement.
TTAAACCATTAAGTTGAAAACCACCCAATTATTGAAGTATATATAATTGCAAACAAGCATGAAGGCATTGAAATGAACATGACACCATAAAACACATCAACACAATTTTTTTACGTGGAAAACCCAAAATGGGAAAAACCACGATGAGGATTAGCTCACAATATAATATATTCAGATATAGAATATTACATGGCTCACTGTCAAAACTCACTATTCTTAAAAGTGTCACAACCAAAATATAAAATGAGATGGCTAACCGCCAAGATACAAAAGGATATGGCTCACTTCCAAAAGTATGAACTGATGGAATGCATCTTCTATGTGTTGAGTTCAGTTCCAATGAGGCTCTAAATGGGAAGTCCTACTCTACATATAAATGACATAACAATTATGCTCTAATCCTTGACTTCTCCCATAATACATTACTCACATCTGATAGATTATTTAAGCTCACATATTCTACACATCCTTCACATTATACACATCTTTCATCACTCACTCTCTCACTCTCACACTTCAACTCTAGAGATTCATAAATATATATACAAGTATATTTCATACATCAATTAGGTCGACCTAATTAGATGTAAACAAACCAATCAAAATAGCTCTTGTCAGCACCATATAAGATTTAAGATATTTTTATCCATGTGGTGCATCATATCAAGTTGACGTAGATCTGTAATGGGTCCAACTAACATCCACAAAGTATAATTAATCTTCTTCATATATTTCATATATTAGGTTGGCCAAGAATAGGACCTAATCACAAAACCTCCAAACCAACACACACTTCTCAAAGTAAAAACCTTCCAAATCTTATATTAATTCAGTTTCTCCTCACATTAACATTAGAGAGACTACCATTAGAACCACAACATCAGAATGTTATTCTTAAGAAAATACAGAGTCTCCCACATAGATATACTGATCATAGAAATAAGTGGTGTATAGAGTTAAATTTTTTTATCCCAATATAAAGCAATTGAATACTCCCCCATTCAAGGTTAATGCCCTTCTTTACAAAATTATTCTTGAAAAAAATATTTTTCCTCTTACTATCTATCTCTCCCCCTTTGACATCAATGGCAAAGGTCATGTAGGGGTTTGGTATATTTCCTCAAATATATGTATGCATAAAAAATAGATAAAACATGAAAAAATTTATTAACCTAAAGAAGAAGGTCATTTTGAGGTTCTTTAGGGTATCTTCCAATGTAGCTTTGCCTTCTTCCCATGATCCTTTTGCACTTGTAAGAGTCTTGTATAGTAGTTCAAGCTTATTCAAAGACTCTTACCTTCTTCCATAGTGTTGGGACTAAGATTTATTTTTGATAGATTACCAACACTATCAAGGGCACTGGATATAGGAATATGCCCAATTTTTACCAAATCTCTGAGTACCACAAACTTCTTAATCACTTATGTTATTTGATCCTCTAGATAAAATAATTTTTCCTATATTTGCACAATGTAAGACCATCTTTGGTTGTCCTTGTAATTTGCCAAGCTATACACGTCTTCTTGAGTACTCATTCAAGTTTCACTTTTCCTCATTTCACCTCTTACATTTAGTGTCCTATTGGACCAATTCAAGCAGAAGGATATAAACTCTTGAGCTTCTTTCTCATAGTCTTGAGTGACCTTTAATTCCTTGTCAACTATGTGATGTGCATCTACACATTTCTTTGTGATTTCTTCTAGACTTTATTCTGCGGACCTATTTCCTATTTGTACTTCCAATCCAGAGATGTATATTTTCAAAGAGCTAATCATACTCTTGAGGTTTTATACAATGGCTATAGATGAACTAAATTTGGCACCAAGGATTTCTTTCTATAACTCTTTTAATTCTTCTCAAATATTTTCACTTTCATTCTCATGTTGAGCTCTCTCTAATTCACTTTATTCCAGTTCTGTGATTTCTTGTTTGATAATAACATCTTTTCTCTTCTTTTTGGTTAAATTGCACTACTGGAGGCTCCAATCATAGAAATTTCTTCTACATTTGTCCTGTTAGGATTCTTGGGGCTTTCTAGAAGCATTTTTCCATAATGATCAATTTATGCTTCAGTTACTTCATAATCCAATTCAAAAATCCATACAAGTCTAGATTCAACTGCTTCCATATAACAAAAATATGTAGAGACAAGGAAATTGATATTTTCGAAGTACTTTTCAACCATATTTTCTAGAATTTCTTATTCTTTTGTTCATTCTCATCTGAAATGTTCCAAAGAATACAGCAAGAGAAGTTTCTTAAGAATTTGAACCACCAAGATTTGTCATGAAATTCCTAATCTGATTAGCTATAGGTTATGTGTTTGTCCATTCTACCCTTCCAATTACTGGTAACTCTTTCATAATGTAAAAGAGTAAACAAACTATTAAGGTACCGTACTGGAATATACTTTTCTTATTCTTTTTGATATCTTTCAAATTCTTCAATAGATGCAATAGAAGCAGCTCACAAAGGTCACAATCCATACCATTCCTAACCATATCAAGTTCAGTGTATGTGGTAGTAGTAGAAACTATGTAATTTTTACTTGGTAAGAAATTTTTGTGTCCAATAATCATTGCAACATACCGAATGACCAGATCATCAATAGTATTCAAAATGAGTTATTTTCCTTCAAGGGTCACACTAGTCATCACAATTATCTCTTGATAATTTACAATCTTTTTGGGGGAATTGATTCAGAGGAACACAATCTAGTCAAATCTCTTATCACTTCTCTGGTTATCAAGTGTGTTTCATCGATCCAAATAGATTCACCATGAATCCTGCTTAAATCTATCCATATGTATTTCTTGTCAAATTCAAACAATGGGAATTTTTGCAATACATCCAATTTCTTTTCAATTAAGATTTTATATGCATCATAATTTTCTTCCAACTCATTCTTCCACAAAATGCTTAATTGAACCGGTGACATTTCCTCAATTTTTCCATAAACATATGCATAAATCTTCAGTAGGTAATACCCTAGGAGTAATGCTAGAAAAAGCACCCACAAATTCTTTCAACAATTTTTTCAGAGAATACTTCCTTAATTTGATTTGTAATTTGTTCAAAACATTCACTACCTTTGAATTATCCATTGCATAAAATTGAAAGATTGTTTAAGTAGAATACCTCTGTAATTTTCTCAATGAAGAATAGGGTTAGATGCTCAGCTTTCAGAGCACACCACAAATCCACTTCAATTTCCTCTTCCTTTCCCACCAAATCTTGAAACTCTACTATATGGAATTTCTGTGGTCTCTTCAAGCGTCATCTGCATAATTTGCCTTTTTCACAAATTCCTTTTGTTGAATGTGTTTTAATTAACATTATTGAATTTATTTCCTTTATTACAATTGCCTCTGCAATAAATGCTTGAAAAACTTCAAACTATAAGTAGATGACCTCAAAATTCATGTACACTTCCATCCTTTCAAATTTTGCGAACTTCATTCTTCACACATGTGTCTGAAAGTTCCTTTCACATGAAATATTGAATTTGTAACCTTATTAAATGCACTTCTATCATGATATGAAATCATATATCGATGAGGGGTTTATTAATTTTTCTGATTATTTCTCCCCCTTAAGAATTTCTTGGGTTAATTTTTGATGGGCATATCTACACCAGAGGATGACATAGATAAAACTAATTATTCTAATTCACTTTGCTCAAATTCTACTTCCCTTCTCCAAATTATTTTAATTTCTTTCCTCCTTTTGGATCCATGATCGGCTCATATCTCTTTACCAGATAGCCACCATTCAAATTTCTATTTCTACAGTCTCTGGTAAGGTGTCTTGATTTGTTACAATCATAAATAATATTCTTCCATCCAAATTGTCTTTTACTCATTCTATATCTACACTAGTTAGCCTTGTGTCCAAATAAGTTGTAGTGATAATATTAGACATTAAATGAATACAATAAATTGTTCAACTTCTTAATTCTACATTTCGTATCTTTATGTTCAATTCTCTTACAATCAAAATATTGACTGGAGAATGATAAAGTATCATTCATTCTACTTTTGCAATATTTTTCTCTATGTCCAGATATTTTCCAAGAATGAAATACACTATTAAAAGATAAGTACCTTTGAGCATTAGGTTGTCTGATAGGAGTCCTTCCAATATTGATTCTTAGATCCTTGAATTGTCCATCATTGCACCGAGCCCTCATGTTAGGAGGTTGATTCACCTTTGAACTTTGTCCTTCTTGAAATCCTAAACCACTTCTATCTACAATAGGTCTTTGAGAAGTAATGAACTCATCAAGTAGTGTAGTGTTTGCCTTGGATTTATCCTCATATCTTCTTTCCTTTTCTAGATCTGATTTCAAAATCATCACTTCTTGCTCAAGCTTTGTACATTCATCCATCTTCCTTTGAATTTCAACTTTTTGACAATCTTCAATTTTTCTCTTCTCTTCCAATTTTTCTAGCAATTTGGTGATATCATTATATGCCTTTTTTAATTGATTATTGACTTCACAGTAATTTTGTTTTAGCTTCTTAATGAACTCCTTTGCTTCCTTTAGCCTATCCTTCAAATCTTAATTCGGTAGAGATCTCTTTCAGAGGAATAAGAAATATTTTATCTTCCATGTATTCAAATTTTGAGACCTTCCTCAAGATGTTAGACTTCTTTAGATGAACCAAGCTCTGATACAAATTGTTGATTATCCAAAATACTAAGAGGGGAGGGTGAATCAGTATTATATTAAACCATTCAACTAAAAACCACCAAATTATTAAAGCACATATAATTTCAAACAAGTATGAAAATATTGAAATGAACATGAAATAAAAAAACACATCAACACCAAATTTTTACGTAGAAAACCCAAATTGGGAAAAACCATGATGAGGATTAGCTCACAATATAATATATTCAGATATAGAATATTACAAGGCTCAATACCAGGACTCACTATCCTTAAAAGGCTCACAACGAGAATACAAAATGAGATGGCTAACCACCAAGATAGAAAAGGGTATGGCTCATTGCCAAAAGTATGAATTGATGGAATGCACCTTCTATGTGCTAAGTTCAATTCCAATGAGGCTCTAAATGTGAATTACTGCTCTACATAGCAGTCACATAACAATTATACTCTAATCCTTGACTTCTCCCACAATACATTACTCACATCTAATAAATCATTTAAGCTCACATGTTCTCAACATCCTTCACATTATAAACATCTTTCACCACTCACTCTCTCACTCTCACACTTGAACTCCAAAGAGTTGTATAAATATACAAGTGTATTTCATATATCAATTAGGTCAGCCTAATTAGATGTAAACAAACCAATCAAATTAGCTCTTTTTCGGCACCATATAAGATTTAAGACATTTTTATCCATGTGGTACATCATATCAAGTCAACATAGATTTGTAAGGGGCCTGAATAACATCCACAAAGTATAATTAATCTTCTTAAAATATGGTATATTAGGTCAGCCAAGAATAAGACCTAATCATAAAAACTCCAAACCAACACACACTTCTCAAAGTAAACACCTTCCAAATCTAATATTACTTTAGTATCTCCTCATATTAATGTTGATGGTTGTTTTATCACTTCTCAACACATGTGATGCATAGGTTCATCACCTCTCTTAAAAGGAAATCTCCAACAAAAAGCTATTGAAAATCACCCCAAGGTCTCTCGAGTGTCAGGTCATGACATGCACGGAATATCTCAGTTGGTTGATGTGTTTTTTTTGGTAATCATGGGGAAGAATTACGGAAGTTAGGATGGAGGGGAATTGGATCTTGTGATGGATTTATTAAGATGGGAAGTTACTTGCATAAATTTTATAGGTTCAAACAACAGTCTAAAACTCCTATTTCAGCTTTAGATTTGGCTTTACAATATGCAATGAACCTTTTTCAAAGTCACTATAAAAAAGAGGAAAAATGGCAGGGAAGTGAAGACATTCCTGGATCTAAAACTAGCAATGAATAGTGACAATTGAGGCTACTACAATGGGCCATCCTTCCCAAGAATTAGTTCCACTTAACCAAGAAAATCTACAGTATCATGAAACTAGTGCAATCTTCTAAGGACTGCAGATTTCAGCTTTTCATTCAATATGAACATGAATAAAGAGATGAGATTTAAGTATAGCAATAATATAAAGTTCAAACTAACTTTGCATAGTTGTATATAATCAATATGCAGTAAAAAGTATGAACTAAGAAGAGGTCAACACCATAGTAATCTCCAACATCAATGAACAACATTTAACTAATCTACTAAAAAAAATGAAACACATAAACAAAAAAGTAAATCTAATCAAATACATTGAGTAAGAGAAGAAGAATCATGCAGCATGAAGTTGGAACTCAACAATCCACCAAGTCAATGAATTTTTATTAATATTCCAGTAGCATGTCCTTACAACAACTCAACTCTCCCTTGAAAATGAGAGGAGACCCCCTATTTATAGTTTTCAAAAAGTGAAATGAATGACCAAGATTAATTTCATTATGTTGCCCAAATTCTTTTTACATTAGGGTTTCACCTACCCCCAAATATATAGCAATTTAAAATTACAATTTGTCTTTTTTCTATTTTGTCTTCTTGCTAATTGTTGTTTTCTATGGCTACACTATGAGAAATTCATCATCTATAATGGGTTTCCCAACCTCCTTTTGTGATGTGGCATACTTCACAAATTTTCCAATCAAAGCCTGAAGCTTATCCCACTCCAAAATGTCAAATTGAAGCACCTGGAAGTTCAATTTTTTAGATTGGTGGGTGAGTGTGTCACAATATTTTTCACTCTTGGGTGTATTTTCCATTACCTGTTCAAATTGGGCGAAGGCTCAAGCAACAAAACCCATAAAATCTGTTGTGAGTTCACCCATAGTTCCATTTTCCATCTTCTTATGGAAGTAGGGTCTTATCTTCTCTAGATTGAGCTCAACAATGGGAATTTCAAAGTTGATCATTAATTTCAAGTACTCCCCATAGAATTCCCTAGTTTCTTTAGCCTAATCGAGGTCTTACTCCACTTCATGGAGCACCCGCTCTAAGATTTCCTTCCTATGATCAAGGCCCAATCTCTAGTTTTCCACAAGCCAGTTATCATCCTGTACCAGAGCAAGCTCTTTTCCCACTTCTTTCAGACATCTTAAGGAGTGCCTCAATTTTAGGATACATAATCCTATATAACTTGGGGAAGTCAGTACAAATTTTATTTATATCCTCAAGATACTTTTGCACCTCTAAGAATTTTTTTGTTGTCTTGGCAGCACGTTTGATGCTCATGTTTCCATTGTAGAGGACCTATTAGAACCAATCTTTAGTAGCTTTCATCCAAATATTTCTCTTTTCCACTGTATTGATGTGCTCTTCTGATAGCAGTAGTGGGGTAGCTAACGACGTGGTGGGGAGCTCCTCAGTTGAAGACCATTATTGAATGTAAGCCATCAGATCCGTCGCCTATGCCTTTAACTCCTCTTTGGAGGTCTTATCCTTGTTCATTTGATGCATAGTGGTGGCGATGGATCCCTGAAGATGGTCAATTTTTTGCTCTCTTGTTGTTGTCCCCAAATCAATGGTAGAAATTTTGTAGCTGACTGCTTCTTCACCCATCAGTAGGGTGGAAATTTGCATTGTCCTTGACTCAAACGCATCCATTGTAAGATGAGATTTGACCATTGGTTTCTTTTTCTTCTTCGTGCTGATCTGAGCTCGAGCCAAGATGGCCTCCAACCTTTCCTTTGGATCTACCAGGGTTGGGGTCTTCTTTTCTAGCTGCTTTTCAAGCCACTCAAGTATCTGAGCTTCCCTTTTTGGTGATTCATGATCACCTTCTTCCTCATGGGTGTGTTGGATTTTCATTTTCTTATCACCCAAAGTTTCTTTTTGTGGCATTTCCCCTTCTTCTTCATCTGAATCCTAAATAAATACAGTTACTTTCTTTGGGGACTCAATAGCCATATGCTCTATGGGGTTTTCCTCCTTTTTAGGAGTTCTCTCTTCTTCTTCTTGGTCATGCCTATGTTCTTCATGATGTTCTATCTCTGGGCTTCTTCTCATTTCAGCCTCTTCTTCAGGTTTGTCTTCTTCTTTCTTTTCCTTCTCTCCCTCTTCTTGTTATTTCGAAGGAGGTATTTCATCATGTTTGGTGCTTTGATCCTGCTCCCCTATTGGAGGTTCAGTGTCCTCCAATTCTTCATCAATATCTTTCTCTTTGGTGGCAGGTTGTTTCTCAACCTCTTCCCCAACATCCTTGAGCTATCGAGCCAATTCTTCCTCGAGATCAGGATCAAAGGTCTCCACAATATATTTAAGTTCTTCATCATCTTTCTTGGAGGATTTTTCTTCCTCCTCTTCGTGGATGACCTCATCAATTACTAGATGCTAATATGGGGGATGCTCAAGGTATTCATCCGCCTCTTCTTCTAGTTTCTTGGCTGCCTCCTTTTGCTTCCTTTCCAATTCCTCAGAAATTTACATTTTCACCTCCATCGTAGGAGGCTCAGTAGCAGGAGGAGGGACGGGGAGACCAGTTATAGCATGAGCCAAAGCAACCTATACTGTAGGGTTTGCAAACATTCTAGAAAGCTATGAGGGTGTATTCTGCATGTACTTGGTGAAAGCTTTTGGGAGGATAAGAGTGGGCATCATTGTTGTGGTAGTGGCAAGCGGAAGAGACAAGGAGGGAGACATGGACAAGGAAGAGAGTGGGGAAGTTGTTACAAACAACAAATCCATAGTTATAACCTAAGCCACAGGAGAAGTGGAGGTAAGGTGGACAAAAATGTCCACCGTAGGTGAAGAGGTGTCAACCACTGCCTATGAAATAGGTGAATGAGTAATAGTGGTAGTAACGGTGGTAGCTAGGATAGCAAGCTTAATAGGTGGAGACTTTGGTTGCTCTTCTCCTTTATGGAGTGGGTCTTCCTGAATGTAGAGCATCCCTGTGAAACTGCCTGATCTCCTTGATTTCTTGGAGGTTTCAACCTCTGAGGCCTTCCCTGAAGACTCCTTAGATTTAGGTTGATGCTCAGTTGCTTCCTTTCTCTTCTTGGACCATGTATTTGGGGGAGATACTGAAGTCTCACCTATTGGGGAAGCATCGACAGAGGCACTGCCAGTCTCACCTTCCATTGTTTCTTTGAGTTCCTCATATGTTAGGGTCACTCCTTATAGTTTTAGCTGAGCAATCTGCCCATCAGTCCATTGCATGGTCCTTGTCTCAATAGGTTTTGTAATAATGTTGAGGTCATTTACCTCTTCTCTATTCCAGTCAATCGGTGGTAGCGGTAGGTTGGCATCAATATCATATATGGGATCCACCACCATGCTTTCTTCTTCAACCACTTGCTTTGCATAGGGAACAATCTCACCACCTTGATGAAGTAGGTTGTCATGTGCATGTATTTCCACATATGCACTTCCTTGTCATCTTTATAGTTGGCCCAAAAGTCTTCAAGTAGGTGGGAATATTCAAGTCCGACCATCTTCTTAAGCTTGTCGTATGGATCCATTCGTGGTCGAGCAATGTAGAGCATTAGGTTATATTTGTTCAACTCCTTATCAGAGTACTCTACACATTGATATGTGTGGAGCTCATACATCCTTTGGTTGAAGGAGAGGGGATAGGGAATTCATGTTCTATGCTTGTTGCTCAAGAGGGTGTGTGCTCACTGCAAGTATTGGGATAGTTTGAGCAATATCAATCGGTCATTTGGGTACCGAGGCAGCTTATATGGTTTGTCATAGAAACCCTCGGCTCAAATGTAAGTAAACTTTGGAAATTATATAAACAAAAAATAGAACCGGTGAATAAAGGTATTGGCACTGTGTGAGAGTCTCCTTTCAAGGTCACCCCCAAACATTCTGATGATTTGGCCTATGAAGGCATCATTGACTTTGTAGTAGTCCCTCTTGAAATTCTTGTATTTAAGCTAAGGGTACTTATCATACACCTTTAGCTCCCTTTCTAGAGTTGGGTTTGGTGCAACAAATAATCCCCTATATTGGGTACGGTCAACAAGCAAGTAGACTAGGAATGACATCATGTAGAACTTTGAAGTTTTCTTTACTGCCACAAATTTCTCATGGAAGTAGTCACTAATCATTCCTACCTAGTAGAATTTTGTATCCCCTTAGATTATTTCTTCAATAAAGTACATCATCCACTCTTGAAAGAATGTTGTAGTTGGAAGGCCCATAATTTTTCTTAATAAGGTTACCAAGTCATGGAAATCCTCATAGAAATCACTTTGGAAGAGCTCCTAGGGGACTTTATTAGCGATGCCCCTCTTCTCCTTTAGCCAATAGTGATTGATGAGCTTCTTGCACTTGAGGGGATCAACATCCCACATTTTCTTACCATATTCTTTAGGTGTCTACTCCATCTCATTGAAGGTTGGGATGTGAAAGGTTCTCCCTATTGATTTGGCAGACAAGTCAACCAACACATTTCTGTCTCTATCCACTATTGTTTCGGTATCCTCTTGGTATGCCTCCCTATAGGCCATCACAAGTTAAGGGGCTATGAGAGTTAGTGGGAATCCTGCAGCCTTATCCAACTCACTACCTTGGATTCTTCTAGAATTTTCTATTGTGGGGTTGAGCCTAACCCTCTACTTAAACTCATTGATGTTTATGTGTCCCAGATTGGTGTTTGATATCTCCTTCTAGGTTGTAGCGACCTTTGAATTGATGGGTTCCCCTTGGAACTTGTACCTCATTTGATCCTTGTCCTCTTTTCCTCTGGGTGCTTTGGTCACATTCTTTCCTTTTTCCTTCTCTATGGCTACCCCCAAGGATTCGACAACTAGTTCCATATATCTTGCAACCAAAGGAGCAGTAAATGATTGAAGCATAATAATACGGGGAATGTTAGCCAAAATCCTGCAAAACAACATTAGATTAGATAACTCATCACTTAAATATCATAAAATCCTCTAAAAACCATCTTAAATCTTTCTTTTTGAGGAAATTGGGCAATGCGGACCTAGGGGTGTGGACTTCCTTGGGCTAGTAGCCATTTTGGAGGCTCTACCATTTGAAAACGATGTTGGTAGAGTGAAATCTTGCAGATAGAGTCCTATAATGCAAGATCCGCATAATCAGAGGATGACAGTTACCTTGGACTTGGAATCTAAGGGTGCAGGTTGGAGGATGCAGAAGGAAACCAAGTGTTGGTCATTTGGAGGAGCGTTGGTGGGATGAAAATCTAGTAGGGGAGGCCACCACGGTCAGGTCCATAGGAGGGCCTTGGTCATCGGCCTTTATTTGATTTACTTTCGTTATTCTGATGGCAAGGAGGATGATGGACTCCATAGGATGGTAGACGGGGGACCTTTTCTATTTAGGAATGGAATGAGATGGACGACGGGCCACAAAGGGCGGCTTGCAAATGAGGACCCATAAGAGAAAATAACTTAGTCAACTTCAGATGTGCAGAACAGGCGTCGTGGAGACCTTAGAACCTAGGAGGCAGAAGGACGTTTCATGATGACCATTTGAGACATAGCGATGAAGGTATGGTGTCCAGCAGGTCACACTCTGCAAGTGCAAATGATGACCCCTATTAAATTTAACATCTTTTGACAACAATGGGTAGACGAAAGGTCGAGTTCCGCAAAGCGAAAGGATGGGGATTGAAGGTTGTTTGGAATGGAAAAACTTGAGCAGAGTCCTACAAGAAAAATTCCATAGGAATCCACCCACATGGTTCAAGACTTAAGTTTTCATTCAGTCACACAATTGGCGATTGGTAGCGTGAAACCCAACCGATGGGTGGAAAACATCAAATAGTCATTAAGAATGAAAGGGAAGCAACAACTACCAGCAAGCGGAGTTCCACAATTGTAGACCCGAGAGGGTTGGAAGGTCCATTCCTTGGAGTTGCGAAGTTTATGAGTTTGCGTTGGTTAGGTGGAGGAAGGACCCCAAATGTGCAGGCCCAATAAGGGTGATAGCCATTTTCAACAGTTAATCATTTTCAAGGGAAACAAATGGCAATGGGAGGGGTGTGGGCCTGAATGGAATGAACATCACACCCAAGAACAACGATGAGGGAGCCACATTCCACACATAATTTGATCATCATTTTAGAGGATTTTGAAAGTTTTTAACCTATGAGTTTTGCAGTGAGGTTATTTCTCTACCAAATTTCATCATTTTTCCAAACAACACTTAATCATTTTCAATTTAAAGAAGGAAAATGCATGGCAAAGGGAAATGGCCAACTCACCTCAACATCCTGTGCTAGGTGATGATGAATCGTGTTGTTTGGTGTTTTCTACAGAACAACAACTCAGACAAAATAAATGTTATCCTATCTCTCTTGAAAGATTGATCTCTATGAACAAAGAGATAACCCCAAGGTCTCTCGAGTGTCATATCATGGCAATTTTGTGGAACAAACTCAGGGATAAATATGAAAATACTAGTAATCACTAAGGGACCTTATGAACAAATACTAGAAGCTTTAAACTCATCAGATATTAAGATATGGTGATGCTTAAATTTCTAGTTTTAACCAAATACCAAAAGAAAAAACAAAAGATGAGGGTTTCAAAAGTCCTAAGATTAACACTACTCCTAATATTAACCATGCAAGTGATGAAATATTTGGAGTGGACCAATCCCTTTAAACTAATTCTTGTTCAACCTAGGCTATACCTACAATCTCATAGAGAACAGTGCAATATTCTAAGGTGTTAGACATTTTCAGACTAAGGGCATTCATTTAATGGAACTGAATAAATGCCTATAGTTGAGCTAAGCAAATAAGTATCAAGTACAAGTTGACCTTGCACAACATTCCCATAATCAAGAAGCTGCCCAAAGTATGAACCAGAGATTGCTACAACACTCCAAACATTAAATCACAAGCATTATTAACTAAACCTAAGATACATTTAAACATTTCCAAGCCATTTAGGAGATAGAACAAGCACCATGCAAGATTATTCAATCCAAAGAAGGCACCAGTCATAGTGCAATGTCTGCACTTTCTATTAAATCATCAAATTAGCAACAATTCTAGTTTGTTACAACACTTTCTTGAAATGTAAAACCAAATTCTAATCTGCCAGCCTGCTATTCTACTACTAAATCTAATCTTAAAAGTCTTCTCACTTAATCATCCAATGGAAGAACCTTTACAAATGAGGCAAAATGCCTTTCTTATAGAATTTTCATTCAATGCAAACCCCAGGTTAGGGTTACAAAGAAAGTTGGTTGCCCATCAAATTGACCTAGACAACCAGCAATAACTTGCCACCCTGCATTGAATGCATGCAGTGGATCTTTAGATTGGTTTGGGATCGCACAAATTCAAGGTACAGTCCCTCAAGCCATGCCTGCCATCAATTCTCCATCTGCCCGAAGCAGAAGAATGAAACTATACACGCGAGCCCAAATTGCCTTCAGCCACAAAGTGTACTTAGGTGAATCCCCCAAATCTCACTATATCCTCAAAGAATGCACACTCCATCCTTCCCTTTTCATTCATGACAACACCAACCTACTCGATCCAGTCTGTAGACAAAGAGCCATAATTAGAAACCAGTATAATACAATAAAGTCATTACATCATGAAAATCACATCAAATCATCAAGAAAATCCAAATAATCAATCAGACTCCCTTAAACCATTGTTAAAACATCATCTCTCAAAGTTCGGGATTTCCACACCTTTGTGGATTTCAGCTTAGGAAGGAATTTTGGAAAATTCTAGGCCAAGTGGACAACAGCGAGGCAAGAACAAAAAGGGCTCAAATCCAAACATTCATAGATTAATCAGCCATAAAAAATTTTCATTCATCGTTAGATCATCCATATTCATCAAAAAATGCATAGCCATTAACTATTGGGCCATGAATTCCCTCAATTCTCCATAATTGATAGATCTTCGAAAAAATATGATTGAGTAAGAAATCCCCAAGCTTGCCACAGCCTCACCGAGCTCCCCAACACGACCCCTGCACTACTATGAGCTCATCAAGATGAACCCGCGGTAACATGGTTAACTACGAAACCGCGAGCCAACTGACCCACCACCATGGTACCGAGGTGAATGACAGCGTCGCCCAACAAATTGCCACCATGCCATAGCAAGCTGATTAACTAACCACCACGGTACCGAGGTGAACAGCAATACCACTTGACAAACCACCACCACACCACCATAGGCTGGTTAACTAATCTCCACGGTATCGAGGTGAACAACAGCGCCGCTTGACAAACCACCACCGTGCCACTGTAGGTCGGTTAACTAACCGCCATGATATCGTGGAAAATCGTAGGACCAAAGGTGAGCTAACTGTCATCGCACCATCATGGTCAAGTAGATAGACCCCCACAGCATGATGGTGTCATCGCGCAACCACAACTGAGGCAAAGCTTCCCCATAGGATCAAGGTAAACCAACATAGGCATCCCAGGAAAATGAGTAAGGCAAGGAAAGATTGAAAGAATTCGGGAAGGAAGGAAAATCTGCAGGGAAGAGGAATTCCCAAAGGCAAAATTTTTGAAGGCAGCGAAGAACGAGCTCAGTCAATTTTTCCAAGAGGCCTAGGAAATCAGGAAATAGGGAACAATTCGGAAAAGTTCGAGGAGGCAGAAATTCTGTGAGACCCCGAAATCTCTGAATTCAGTGTAAAAGCAATCCGACCAAGAAAATCAAGCAGCCGGGGGAATCTGATAGGGACAAAAAATCCCAGAATCAGTGAAAACCCACAATTGACCCCCTAAACTTAGAATTTTCAAAGTCTTAGCACAATAGGGGCATTTTTCCAATCAAATAAGCTTCAAAGAACATGACAAAGGCAGCAAAATGTAAGGTCAAGGATAAAAAAAAACCAAGGATGAAAAACCAAGATTTTCAAAGATAAGCACAAGGAAGGCCACATAAAAAATTTAGAAGACCAGGCAAAAAGAGAGGGTCCCTACTTTCAGTGGGACAGGTGTGCAAAACTACACAACAAATGGCAACTCCACTGGGAAAATGCTCTAGAGAATTTCAATGACAAACTGGAATCATGAACCTAGAATCTCTGGTTTCAGTGCAAGCATCAGGTTACATCTTAGACAAGGTTTCAGAAATCACAAGCAAGCTAACATTTCCTATACCAGGGTCAAAGTGTGTGACTATGCATTGATTTCCCTTTCCTAAGTTGCAATAGGGACCAAACTCAGTCTGACAGGACTACATAAGAATTATAACTCCAAAAGCAACTTGGATAGAGCCTCACTGCCAGTCAAGCATCCATAGACCCAGTGAGGTTATCAATGTGACCATCCCTAACATAGCTCTACTCCCAGCCATGCATCCATAGCCCCGCTAGAGATGCTAGGATACCCCTGATAAGGTGAACATTTCTTTTGATTTTTAATATTTTCTTTTCTTTTCTTTTTTTGATATTCTCTTTGAGATTTTCTTTTAAATATTTACTTTTTCACCTTATAGGAAATGAATCCCACACTCAAGGATGAGAACCACAGTGGAACTAGA
The DNA here is from genome assembly GCA_007115665.2 of Sequoiadendron giganteum. Lineage (NCBI taxonomy): Eukaryota > Viridiplantae > Streptophyta > Pinopsida > Cupressales > Cupressaceae > Sequoiadendron > Sequoiadendron giganteum. Next base: position 147,424,390 of record CM021110.1, on the reverse strand, counting down.
GAAAAATTTAAGATATTTCACCCAGTCAGACCTCCTAAAGACCACATACAACTTGGGAATTCTTAAGATTTGTGTGAATATATAAGACCCAAATACATTCCAGAATTTGACTTAGTCAAGTGACCCTAAACCCTAGCCCATGCAACATCAGGTGAAGGAATTCCACCAGGTTGAATGACTCTGAAAAGATGATTAGAGTTTGTAAAATAAATCCCCAGAACAGCCCCAGACAAGCAACCAGTTATATAGATGCAACCAACCCATAGGAGAGCAAGAAAACCCAAGGCAAAAAGTAGAGCAGTAGAAAGGAAACCTAAAGCCATCTAAGCTAACCAAAGCTGACTAATCCTAAATAAATCTATCCTAAAGAAAACAAAATAGACTAAAGCAAAGGAACATCTAGGCAAGCTACATTTATTTAGCTAAAACTATGTACAAAGAGACTCAAAATGGCTCATGATTAGACAAGGCAGACTAAGACCCATCCCTAGATGGTTCATCAATGCACAAATAGGCATTAATGCAATGGTAATAGTCCTCAAGAATGAAAATTCATCCTTATATTCAACAAAACAAGGCTCAATGATGCAACATTCAAACTCAACATTCTCAACAGGAATAATCAGCAATTGAGGCAACTCATTGAAACCATGATAAATCCATACACACGTTGTCTCCCATAAACCTTCATAATCAAAATTATAAGCTTCAAAATTTACAATAAGGGAAAGAGACAACCTGATTCTGCACTCCTGTGGACTGAATATTGTATTCATCACTTCCCAGTTGTGAGAAGTTGATCCCAATATCATCAGGAGGTCTCCACTGATGGTGCAAAATTCTTGTTTGTGTTTCTTCATTCATGTTTTCCTACATATCAATATGAACCACATTAGCTACCTCACCCTTAATACATAAAATCTATGAATTTCCAATACTTAGCCCATCAACAAATAGAGAAAAGATAGAATTAAATGAATAAGAAGACTCCCTGAATTCTTCTTTTGTTGGCACTGGTTCAGATTTGTAACTATAACCCTCAGGAACATCAACTTCTTTAATTTTCTTCATGGGAATTTCATTGATAATCCGTTCAAGCTCCTCAATTGAAAGCTCAACCCCCTCTAGGGCTACCTCAGCATTTGCTGCGATGCCTTTCTAAGATCCAATGCTAGTTGACTCTTCTACTGGACATTCTTCAGTAGCTTGTTGAAATTATTCTATTGGAGACTCATTCTTCATGGTTTGATGCACATCCTTTGTATGATCTAACAACCAGACTTTCTCTTCCACCTCTAGTGGACCATTGCCATTTTCCTCATCACTTTCAAAAGATTGAACTATAGATTCTTTATTGCATGCATATTCTGTTTCAACACTTTTGTCTTGTTTTTCTTCTGGCCCTTTCTCTTCACTCCTTGGAAATGGTGCATGATCCACCACCAAGACCCATATGCCATAAGGATTATATGGTACTATCTCTTTTCCACTCAAATTGTTGTTGGTATGTTGGATCTTCTATTGGAAAATAGATGCAACAGTCTGAAACTCTTGACAATCCAATTCAGAGTGTTGATTGGTGTTATGAAGCCTACACCATCTAGATATAGCTTCTTCCACTAGATATACACTAGTTGGGGTATTTCCTTGGTTGTTTGGATGCTCCAAAGATGTTAGGACTCCATTGTTAGGCCAAGTTATATTCCAAGTCCTATTTTGACATGGTAGCTGTCTTCTATCAAATGTTGGCCTTGAGTATTGATTTTTAAAATATTGTCCCCTATCGAAATTCTATCTCTAATATTGATCACAATTGAATTGAGTTCCCCTTTGGATGACCTGAGGCTGGTTGTTTTGGTTCCTTAGGTAGGTGACTTCGGTGGTCAACTTCTTTACTAGCTCTGTGAGTTCATTTAGCCTCTCATTGTCAGCCTTGTTTGATGGAGGAACAACACCAACTAAACTCTACATATAAATAGAATGGAACCCATGGTTCAAGGATTGGTTAAAAATCTCAAATCTCTGCAAGTAACTGGGTATATTAGCTTGCTGGTGAGAGAATGCAAACTGATTCATAATTGGATGGTAATTTGGCAGGGGTGGGGCTTGATTCAAGGGTTGAATCGGGTGTGAAACCAAAGGTAATTGAGGGGTTGAACTCAACATAATTGTTTGATTAGTTGATGGAAAGGGTCTAGACAAGTGTTTCCTCAAATCTGTGCTCACTTTAATAGCCTCATCATAAGCTTCAAGAAGACTGACAGGAGGGTTTTATCTCCACTTAAGGAAGGTGGATGTGAGACTATCAAGGGCTTCAAAGTACACCCCTAAGGAATTGGCATCATCCCCAGCATAAGGTGCTTACAATCTAGTGTATGCACAGTGGAACCTATTGTTGAATGATCCTATAGGTTCATTGACCTCTCTCTTTACCCCAATAAAATGCATGTAAAGCTCATTATCACTAATGGGAATCTTAAATTTCAGCAGAAATGTAGTCTCAAGTTCAACCGAGTTATGGATGGATGCAGTAGGTAAATAATTATACTAATAAAAGGCCTCCTCTTGTAGAGAGTAGGGAAAAAGTCTACATGTGATATCCTCATGATTAATCCCTCTATCTCTCAAACAAGTCTGAAAGATCCTAACGTGCTCTTCTGCTATTCTATTTGGATCACTTGTGTGAAATTTAGAGCAAAAATGCTCAAGGTTCTTTGGCATAGCATTGTAGCTATTGAAGGATAGAGGGGATGGATTATTTTACAGGAAAGCCATCAGTGGAGGTGGTAATGGCTGATGGATGATTGGTTGGGGCTATTGAATGGGATCAGTCTTAGAATCAAATGAAGATGAGGTGGATCAGGGTGAGGATGGTGGAAATGATGGATTAAATGATGATTCCTCCCTTATTATGGTCCTTCTTGACCTAGTTGGAGGTGGAAGTTCTTGAAACTCTTATTCTTCTCTTGGTGTAGATTTGGTTATCCTTTTGAACCTCTCAGGAGAGATGACATTTAGAAAATGCTCCAGCTTGCTTATCTGGCCCTCCTTCTAGTGCTAATGTTGTTATTTAGAGTTTTCTACACATCAACAACTTAGACAAAATAAATGTTATCCTATCTCTCTTGAAAGGTTGATCTCTATGAAAAAAGAGATAACCCCAAGGTCTCTTGGGTGTCAGGTTATGACAATGCAGTTGAACAAACTCAGTGATAAATGTGAAAATGTTGGTAATCACAAAGGGACCTTACAAACAAATACTGGAAGCTTTAAACTCATCAGAATTTAAGATATGGTGATGCTTAAATTTCTAGTTCTAACCAAATCACAAAACAAACAGTAAAAGATGAGGTTTCAAAAGTCCTAAGATTAACACTACTCCTTTGATTAACCATGCAAGTGATGAAATATTTAGAGTGGAACAATCCCTTTAAACTAATTCTTGTTCAACCCACGCTATACCTGCAATCTCACACAGAACAATGCAATCTTCCAAGGCGTTAGAGATTTTCAGACTAAGGGAGTTCATTCAATGGAACTGAATAAATTCCTATAGTTGAACTAAGCACATAAATATAAGGTACATGTTGACCTTGCACAACATTCCCATAATCAAGAAGCTGCCCAAAGTATGAACCATAGATTGCTACAACACTCCAAACATTAAATCACAAGCATTATTAACTAAACCTAAGATACATTTAAACATTTCCAAGCCATTTAAGAGATAGAACAAGAACCATGCAAGATTATTCAATCCAAAGAAGGCACCAGTCATAGCACAATGTCTACACTTTGTATTAAATTATCGAATTAGCAACAATTCTAGTCTACTACAACACTTGCTTGAAATGTAAAACTAACTTATAATCTACCAACCTACTATTCTATTGCTAAATCTACTCTTACAAGTCTTATGACTTAATCAACTAATGGAAGAACCTTTACAAATGAGGCATAATGCCTTTCTTATAGAATTTTCATTCAGTGCAAACCCCAGGATAGGGTTACGAAGAAAGTTGATCGCCCCTCAAATCGACCCAGATAGCCAACAATAACTTGCCACCCTACATTGAATGCATGAAGTGACTCTTCAGACCATTCTAGGATTGCACAAAGTCAGGGTACAGTCCCTCAAGCCATGCTTGCCATTAATGCTCCATCTGCCCAAAGCAGAAGAATGGAACTGTACATGCGAGCCCAACTTGCCTTCAACCACAAAGTGTACTCAGGTGAATCCTACAAATCTCACTACATCCTCAAAGAATGCACACTCCATCCTTCCCTTTTCATTCATGACAACACCAACTTGCTTGATCCAACCTACAGACAAAGAGCCATAATTAGAAAATAGTATAGCACAAGAAATCAGGTCATTGCATCATGAAAATCACATCAAATCATCAAGGAAATCCAAATAATCAATCAAACTCCCTTAAACCATTGTCAAAACATCATCTCTCAAAGTTTAGGATTTTCACCCCTTCGCCGATTTTAGCTCAAAAAGGAATTTTGGAAAATTTTGGGGCAAGTGGACAATAGCGAGGCAAGAACAAGAATGGGCTTAAAATCTAAACATTCATAGATTAATCAGCCATAAAAATTCTGCATTCATCGTTAGACCATGCATATTCATCATAAAATGCAAAGCCATTAACAATCAAGCCATGAATTCCCTCAATTCTTGACAATTGATAGATCTTCAGAAAAATCCAATCGAGTAGGAAATCCCCAAGCTCGCTGCAGCCTCATTGAGCTCCCTGACATGACCCATGCACTACTACGAGCTCATTGAGATGACCCCATGATAACCCAGTTAACCACGCCACTGCGGGCCAACTGACCAACCGCCACGATACTGAGGTGAAGGGTAGCACTACCTGACAAACCACCACCACGCCACTACAAGCTGGTTAACTAACTACCACAGTATTGAGGTGAATGGCAGTGCTGCCCGAAAAACCACCACCGCACCACCATAGGCTAGTTAACTAACTGCCATGGTCCGAGGTGAACGACAGCGCTGCCCAACAAACTTTCACCACACCACCACAGGTTAGTTAACTAACCACCTTGGTAGCGCTGTAAACCATGGGATCGAAGGCGAGCTAACTATCACCATGCCATCACGTTCAACTAGATAGATCCTCGTGGAATGACAGTGTCACTGCGCAACTACGCCCAAGGCAAAGCTTCCCCGTGGGACCAAGGTAAACCGACACAGGTGACTTGGGAAACTGACTAAGGCAAGGAAAGATCAGAAGAATCTAGGAAGGAAGGAAAATCTACAGGGAAGAGGAATTCCTGAAGGCAATGAAATTTCCTAAGGCAACGAAGAACGAGCTTGGTCGAGTTTTCTAGGAGGCCGGGGAAATCAGGAAACAGGGGAAAATTCAGAAAAGTCTGGGGAGGCAGAAATTTCGTGAGACCCCGAAATATCCAAATGCAATGTAAAAGAAAATTGACCAGAAAAATCAAGTAGCTAGGGGAATCCGGTAGGGATGAAAAATCCCAAAATCAGTGAAAATCCCAAAATTGACCCCCTAGACTTAGAATTTTCAAAGTATTAGCACAATAGGGGCATTTTTCCAATCAAATAAGCTTCAAAGAACATGCCAAAGGCAGAAAAATGCAAGGTCAAGGATAAAAAAAAACACCAAGGATGAAAAACTCAAGATTTTCAAAGACAATCACAAGGAAGGCCATAGAAAAAATCCAGAAGACTAGGCAAAAAGAGAGGATCCCTACTTTCAGTGGGGCAGATGTGCAAAACTACACAACAAATCGTCCTTCAAATCTTCTTGAATCGGCAGAGCGAGTTTGCGGGCACGACGATGGTAAAGGTTGGAAGCTCTGATACTTTTTTCTGCAAGGAATGTTATGAAAATGATAGCTCGAGCGGAGGTATTTATAGGAAATGTGGCATTAAATTCCCTCATTAAATGTTGGTATGGTGGCATCGACGGTTGGTTATGTAAGTGTGAATAAGTAAACAAGATTAAAACACTTCTTAATAAGACATTATATCAAAGATTAATCAAATTGAATCAATTCAAAACATTAATCAATTGAAAGCGTCATATTGCTCTCTATCTCCAAAGATTAATTAAATCCTGATTGCTCTTAGATTGTTTAAGCAAATAAGACTGTTAAAATGACAATTCAAAGAACGAGATGATGATAATGCAATGCTAAATGATAAACAATGTAAACTAGCATATATGAAATAGATAATTGCAGCTACAGGAGGCAGCCATGGTTGAAAACTTGATGTGTGAATGCTTGATGTTTGATGCTTGAATTCCTGCAGAGTAAGAGTGCAAAAGTTAGATTATCTGGATCCTTTCTTGGTTCAATGAGGCTTTATTTATAGATTTCCTGGCTGTAGAAATGCACAGGGAAAGCTTTGAGAGGCTTGGATTCAATCTAGAGAATTGAATGGTGAGATATGGAGGAGATTGAAAGAAAAATGGAGATTGTCTCTACCCATGAAAACACCAGGCAAGAGAAGAGGAAGGATTGATGAAGGAGGATTGAGAGATCAAATTCCAAATTTATCTCCAATTTGTCTCAAAAACTTCCTATGAAGTTTCAATCAATTAATTTTGATATATTTTAGACATGGTTTAGACATAGGCTATCTAATTCATTTTTGAGAGAATATAGATGGAATATTCTTTGTGCTTTAATTCAAATATTTTGATTTATTTAATTTAGCAAAAGAGAGATAAATAATTTAATAAAACGAACTATAGAAGTTGTTTATTAAATTAAGCAGAAGAATATGGTAATTAATCAATAAAGTGTTTTGTCTTTATTTAATTAATTTAAGATGGATGTGATAGAATAAAATAGGGATTTGATAATTAAATCGAATAGAGTATTTAATTTTGTTTATTTAATTAAGATAAATATTAAATATGAACTATATAAATAAATATTTTTATTTATTCAAATAGTAGAGGAAATTAGGATAATTAATCAAATAAGTTGTATTTAATTAATCGGATGCTCTAGACCAATTTTAGGTGTATACATTTTGCCCCTCTTCGAAGTGATGTGTTTATGCGTTGCTTCGAAGAAATATTTTGCTACTACTGCCAGGATTGATGATATAAAAAAAAAAATTGTATGCCCCAGACATTGATTTTCAGATGATGGATGATAATATGCCCCCTCAGGAGATAAATTAATGATCAGATGATTTTTAGAATTTTTAGAATTTTTATGATTTTCTGATGAATTGATGTGATTGGATGAAGAAATAATTTATCTCTCGACAAATAATGAAGAAATCTAGCCCTGTAGATGAGTTTCTAATTAATTTCTTGATAAAATTAATTAAAAGATAATAAAAAAAAACCACCAAAATACCTTTCAAAAATTATAAATAGTGCTAAAAGGTCATTTTCCTATTCATTTTCACTTTTTGAGTTTAAAAATTCTTTGTGATAGAGACTTTTCTACTAGCTGGAGCAAAATGCCTATCCCCTTCCACACTCACTGATTCGAGCGTGTTCGACGTCACCGATGACCGATCACATATGGACCTCTAGTATGTACCCCTTGACCTCCTCGTAATTCATGATTTTCTATTTTTTTATGCTTTTTAGAGATTAGGTGTGTCTAGGTCAGATTTAGTGCTTTCAAGTCGCGCTGTAGCGCTTACAGTCCAATGTTGCACTTCCAGTAGGTCAATTATTGCTTTGATTTTTAGTGCTTGCATTAAAAACACTAGCGCTTCCAGTCAGTAATGTAGCGCTTTTAGTGATTTAGCATTTAGGAGTGAAGAATTAGCGCTTTGATGCCGGATTTTAGTGCTTCGAGACTTTCAGTGCTTTGATTCAGTGGATTAGCGCTTTCAGGGTATGTTCTAGCGCTTCTGGTAAAGCGACGCTTTGACGGACTGTTGTAGCGCTTTGATGCGGAAAAATAGCGCTTCGAGACATTTAGCACTTCAGAAGCTTGTTTTAGCGCTTCAGAGTGCTGAAATAGCATGTTCAAGATTTAGCGCTTTGGGTCCCTGATTTAGCGCTTTTAGCTGATAAAGTAGCACTTTTGGGATTTTAGCACTTTGGAAGCCTATTTTAGCGCTTCTTGTTAGAATTGAAGATTTTGACTTAGTGAACCTTGATTTTTTCAATTCCAATCATGTCCATTCTTTTGATTAGTATGATTGATAATCCAAATTTTTGATGTTGGATTTGGATGATGTAAATAAAAGTAACTCTCATGATAGGCGAGAATAAATCTTATTCTTGATGATCCTCACGATAGGCGAGGAAATAATTCAATATCTGATAAATCTCATGATAGGCGAGATCTAGATAATGTTTTGATGAACCTCATGATAGGTGAGGTTTGATGTTCGCCTATGAATTTTGATCAAAAATTCATACCAATTTGTGATAGACTTGATAGTAGAATAACTTTTGATTTCTTGACATAGTTCACTGATTTGTGGATTGTTGTGATGATAGGAGTGTTTGGGTACTCTCCAGATGCGAGAGAGGTTTCCTCAGATGACAGACTTGATGCCTTGTCTGACACTAGATGAGCTTCAGGTGATAGGTCATTGTGGCCTTATGAGCTTGCTTGATATGCCCTAGATTAGGATTAATCAGGGTCTGTTGACTGCATTGGCTGAGAGGTGGCATAGTGACCACAACACCTTTCACCTACCTACTGGCAAGATGATGGTCACACCTGAGGATGTGTGGCATATTTTGTGTATTCCATTCATGGGTGAGATTGTCATATATGATTCCCATGGGACCAGCAATAGAGATGCTCTTCATAGAGTGTTTCAGGATCAGACTATTGCAGGTCTGAGCGTTCGGTGGAGGAACAAATAAAATGAAACACATAAACAAAAAAGTAAATCTAATCAAATACATTGAGTAAGAGAAGAAGAATCATGCAACATGAAGTTGGAACTCAACAATCCACCAAGTCAATGAATTTCTATTAACATTCTAGTAGCATGTCTTTACAACAACTCAACTCTCCCTTGAAAATGAGAGGAGACCCCCTATTTATAGTTTTCAAAAAGTGAAATGAATGGCCAAGATTAATTTCATTATGTTGCCCAGATTCATTTTACATTAGGGTTTCACCTACCCCCAAATATATAGCAATTTAAAATTATAATTTGTCTTTTTCCTATTTTGTCTTCTTGCTAATTGTTGTTTTCTATGGCTACACTATGAGAAATTCATCAGCTATAACGAGTTTCCCAACCTTCTTTTGTGATGTGGCATACTCCAAAAATTTGTTGATCAAAGCTTGAAGCTTATCCCACTCCAAAATGTCAAATTGAAGCACCTAGAAGCTCATTTTTTTAGATCGGCGAGTGAGTGTGTCCCAATATTTGTCGCTTTTGGGTGTATTTTCCATTACCTATTCATATTGGGTGAAGGCTAGAGGAACAAAACCCATAAAATCTATTGTGAGTTTTCCCGTAGTTCCATTTTCCATATTCTTATGGAAGTAGGGTCTTATCTTCTCTGGATCGAGCTCAACGATGGGCATTTCAAAGTCGGTCATTAATTTCAAGTACTCCCAACAGGCTGCCCTAGTTTCTTTAGCCCAATCAAGGTCTTGCTCCACTTCATGGAGCACCCACTCTAAGATTTCCTTCCTATGATCAAGGCCCAATCTCCAGGTTTCCTTAAGCTAGTGATCATCCTCTGCTAGAGCAAGCTCTTTTCCCACTCTTCTTTTAGACATCTTGAGGATTGCCTCAATTTTAGGATACATAATCCTATATAACTTAGGGAAGTCAGTACAAATTTTCTTTATATCCTCAAGATAATTTTTCACCTCTAAGAATTTTTTCGCTATTATGGAAGCACGGTCAATGCCCATGTTTCCATTGTAGAGGACCTGCCGCAACCAGTCTTCAGTAGCTTTGGTCCAACTCTTTCTCTTTTCCAATGTATTGATGTGCTCTTTTGATAGCAGCAGTGGGGTAGTTGATGACATGGTGGGGAGCTCCTTAGTTGAAGACCATTGTTGAATGTATGTCATCAGATCCACCACCTATGACTTTAACTCCTCTTTGGAGGTCTTATCCTTGTTCATTTGATGCACAATGGTGGTGATGGATCCCTAAATATGATACATTTTCTACTCTCTTGTTGTTGTCCCCAGATCAATGGTAGAAATTTGGTAGCTGACCCCTTCTTCACCGATCACTATCATGGCAATTTGCATTGTCCTTGACCTAGACAGATCCATTGTCATGCCTATGTTCTTCATGATGTTCTATCTTCAGGCTTCTCATTTCAAACTCTTCTTCAAGTTTTTCTTCTTTATTTTCCTTCTCTCCCTCTTCTTTTTCTTTTGAAGGAGGTATTTCATCATGTTTGGGGCTTTGATCTTGCTCCCCTATTGGAGGTTCAGTGTCCTCCATTTCTTCATCAGTATCTTTCTCTTCAGTGGTAGGTTGTTTCTCAACCTCTTCCCTAACATCCTTGAGTTGCCGAGCCAACTATTCCTCATCATCAAGATCAAAGGTCTCCATAATATATTCTGGTTCATCATCATCTTCCTTGGAGGATTATGCTTCCTCCTCTTTATGGATGACCTCATAAATTACTAGATGCTGATATGGGGGACGCTCATGGTAGTCATCAACCTCTTCTTCAAGTTTCTTGCCTGCCTCCTTTTGCTGCCTGTCTAATTCCTCAAAAAATTTCATTGTCACCTCCTTCATAGGAGGCTCAGTAGGAGGAGGAGGGATGGGGAGACCAGTTATAGCATGAGCCAAAGTAGCTTGTACTGTAGGGTTTGCAAAAATTCTAGAATATACTTGGAAAAATATTATGCGAGGATGAGAGTGGGCATCATTGTTGTTGTAGTGGTAGGTGGAAGAGACAAGGAGTGAGACATGTATGAGGAAGAGAGCAGGGAAGTGGTGATAGATGAGGAATTCATAGTTATAACCTAATCCATAGGAGAAGTGGAGGAAAGGTGGATGAAAATGTACACCGTGGAGGAAGAGGTGGCAACCACTGCCTGTGAAATAGGTAGAGGAGTAACAATGGTAGCAACTATGGTAGCTAGGACACCAAGTGTAATAGGTGGACTTTTGTTTCTCTTCTCCTGCATGGAGCGGGTTTTCTTGAATGGTGGGAATCCCTATGAAACTTCCCGATCTCCTTGATTTCTTGGAGGTTTCAACCTCTAAGGCCTTCCTTGAAGACTCCTTAGATTTAGGCTAATGCTCAGCCACTTCCTTTCTCTTCTTGGAACGTGTATTTGGGGGAGATACTGAAGTCTCACCCATTGGGACAGCATCAGAAAAGGCACTATCAGTCTCACCTTTTGTTGTTTCTTCGAGTTCCCCATATATTAGGGCCACTCCTTACAGTTTTAGCTGAGCAATCTACCCATCAAACCATTGCCTGGTCCTTTCCCCAACTAGCTTTGTAATAATGTCAAGGTCATTGACCTCTTCTTTGTTCTGGTCGATCAATGGTAGCGACAGGTTGGAAAAAACATAATATCTAGGATCCACCACCGTGTTTTCTTCTTCAACCACTTGCTCTAGGATAGGGAACAATTTCACCACCTTGATGAAGTAGGTCATCATGCACATGTATTTCTGCATACACACTTCCTTGTAATCTTTCCAATTGGCCCAAAAGTATTCAACATTGTGTAGGTCAGAATAGTAAAGTCTGACCATCTTCTTAAGCTTGCCTTATGGATCAATTTGTGGCCATGTAATGTAGAGCCTTAGGTTATATTGATTCAACTCCTTATCTAAGGACTCTACACATTAAGATGCTTATATCTCATACATCCCTTGGCCAAAGGAGAGGGGATAGGGAATTCTCTCTCTATGCTTGTCACTGAAGAGTTTTTTTTCTCACTACAGCTATCAGGATAGTTCGAGCAATATCAATCGGTCATTTGGGTAATGGGGCAGCTTATATGGTTTGTCAGAGAAACCCTCGGCTCAGATGTAAGTAAACTTTGGAAATTGTATAAACAGAAAACCAAACTGGTGAATGAAGGTGTTGGCACTATGTGAGAATCTCCTTTTAGGGTCACCCCCAAGCATTCTAATAATGTGGCCTATGAAGGCATCATTGACTCTGCAGTAGTGCCTCTTGAAATTCCTGTATTGAAGTTGAGGGTACTTATCATACACCTTTAGCTCCCTTTCTGGAGTTGGGTTTGGCATGGAAAACAATCCCCTATATTGAGCACGTTTGACAAGAAAGTATACCACATATGATGTCATGTAGAACTTTGAAGTTTTCTTTACTACCACAAACTACTCATGCAAGCAGTCACTAATCATTCCATCCTAGTAGAATTTGGTATCCCCTTAGATTATTTCTTCAATAAAGTAAAACATCCACTCTTGAAAGAATTATGCGGTTGGAAGACCCATAACTCTGCTTAATAAGGTTACCAAGTCCTGGTAATCCTCATAGAAATCACTTCAAAGAGCTCCTAGGGAACTTTATTAGCGCTCCCCCTCTTCTCCTTTAGCCAATACTAATTGATTAGCTTCTTGCACTTGAGGGGATCAACGTCCCACATTTTCTTACCATATTATTTAGGTATCTACTCTATCTCATTGAAGGTAGGGATGTGAAAGGTTCTCCCTATTGATTTGGTAGACAAGTTAGCCAACACATTTCCGTCTCTATCCACTATTGTTTTTGTATCCTCTTGGTATGCCTCCCTATAGGCCATCACAAGTTTAGGGGCTAGGAGAGCCAGTGGGAATCCTATAGCCTTAGCCAATCCACTACCTTAGATTCTTCTTGTATTTTCTATTATGGAGTTGAGCCTGACCCTCTACTTAAACTCATCAATGTCTATGTGTCCCAGATTAGTGTCTGAGATCTCCTTCTAGGTTTTTAGTGACCTTTGAATTGATGGGTTCCCCTTGGAACTTGTAACTCATTCGATCCTTGTTCTCTTTGCCTCTGGGTACTTTGGTGACCTTCTTCCCTTTGTCCTTCTTTGCGGCTACCCCCGAGGATTCAGCAACTGGTTCCATATATCTTGCAACCAAAGGAGCAGTAAATGATTCGAGCATAATAATACGTGGAACGTTAGCCAAAATCTTGCAAAACAACGTTATATTTGACAATTCATCACTTGAAGATCATAATATCCTCTAAAAATCATCTTATGTCTTTTGTTTGGAGGAAATTGGCCAATGTGGGCCCAAAGGTGCGGAATTGCCTAGGCTGCTAGCCATTTTGGAGGCTTTGTCATTTGAAAATGGTGCTGGCAACGAGAAATCCCACAAACAAAGTCCTGTAATGTGGGATCCATGGGATCAGAGGATAGTGGTTACCTTGGACTTGGACTCTAAGGGTGCAGGCTGGAGGATGTGGAAGGAAACCAGGTGTTGGCCATTCAAAATGACATCGGTGGGATGGGAATCCGATAGGGGAGGCCCGCACGGTTGGGTTCACAGGAGGGCCTTGGTCATCAACTTTCATTTGATTTCCTTTTGTTATTCTAGCGGCGAGGAGGATGGTGGACTCTGTAGCATGGGAAAATGGGGGACCTTTTCCATTTAGGAACGACATGAGATGGATGGTGGCCCGCAAGAGCAAAGAACTTAGTCAACTTTGAGTGTCTAGAACAGGAAGCTGCAGAGACCTTGGAACTAAAGAGGTGGAAGGACATTGCGCAACATCTGTTCAAGACATAATGATGATGGGATGGTGTCTCGCAAGTCTCAATACACAAGTGCAAATGACAACCCCTATTAGATTTAACATCTTTTGATAGCAGGGGGCAGACGAAAGGTCAGGTTCCATGAAGCGGAAGGATGGGGATTGAAGGCCATTTGGAATGGTGAAACCTGAATGGAGTCCCACAGAAAAAAGTCCTTGGGACTCCACCTGCATAGTTCAAGACTTAAGTTTTTGTTCATTCACATGATTGGTGAGTGGTAGCGCGAAACCAGGCTAGTGGGTGGATGACATCAAATAGCTATTAAGAGAGATAGGGAAGCAATGGCTACTCGCACATGGAGGTTCGCAACTACGGACCCAAGAGGTTCAAAAGGTCCATTCCTCAGACTTTCTAGATTTATGAGTTTACATTGGTCAGGCAGAGGGAGCACCCCACATGTGTGGGCCAGATAAGGGCAATAGCCGTTTTCAATAGTTAATCATTTTTTAGGGAAAATAATGGCAATGGGAGGGGTGTGGACTCAAAGGGAATGGATGCCACACCCAAGAATAGCAATGAGGGCACTAGGTTTTGCATGCAATCTGATCATCAGTTTAGAGGATTTTCCAAGTTTTTAATTTATGGTTTTTGCAGAGAGGTTGTTTCTCTACCAAATTTCATCATTTTTTCCAAACAAAATTTAAACATTTTTTATTTAAAGAAGGAAAATGCATGGTGAAGGGAAATTTCCAACTCACCTCAAGATCCTACACTAGGTGACGATGAATCTTCCTTGAAAGCTACTCAAATCGGTCAAGGGAGTTTGTGGGTGCAACGAAAACAAATGTTGGAAGCTTTTACACTTTTCTCTGCAAGGAATGCTTTGAAAATGACAGCTCGAGGGGAGGTATTTATAGGAAATCTGGCATTAAATGTGCTCATTGAATGTAGGTACGACATCATTGAGGGTTGATGAACAATCATTTCAAACACAACATCTGGGATAATAGGGTCCATTGAGCAAATGACGGACAGACATTGTTCGTTCAAAGCCAACGTTGGTGAAAAAGAGCAAGGTTGATTGTGGATCCCACGAGGTGGGAGGATGGGATGTGACCACCATTCAGAATGGAAAAGGCATCGGTGAAACCTGCAGGGGTGGACCCGCATTGGCTGAAGGATGCCAGTTTTGAAGATCCAAGGAAAGCAATGAAGGAAATCTCATGAGGACTTAGGACTTAGCAATTTTGAGGGTATCAAAATATGGTCGAGTCAAGATGATTCTCCTAGGGTTCCTCGATCACTTAGGACTCAAAAATAGGGGCATGCAAAATAAGGTGAAGAAAAAGTGACCGGACACAGGCGGAAAGAGGGGATCCCTATTCTGAATGGGGCATGTGTGATATAGGCACAACAACTAACATTAGAGAGACTACCATTAGATTTGAGCATCAAAATTTTATTCTTAAGAAAATGTGGAGTCTCCCACATAGATATACTGATCATAGAAACAACTATGGTGTATAGAGTTAAACTCTATCATTGATAACTTTATATTTATGATAAAAAAAATTCTCAAGATCTTGAATATAGTTGTATGAATGAGTCATAATATTATGATTAAGAAAGTAGATTCATATCTCTTTTTTCTATGAATTCCAGAATCAAAAACCAATGCACTGGTTCATTAGTAAAGAACACTTTCGGTATAGATCAACTTCTGATACACCAAATATGCTTCACACAATGTTTCCAAATTTTTTTACATCAATTAAAACAATGGAATAGCTAAATCATCCTATATACACTTCATGCTCATGTTTCTAGGCCCCCATATTTCCAACAATTCTAGATGCAAATAACTCACAAATTTGCCAAGTTCGATCTCCAATTTATTTGAATGCTTTTGTGATATATAATGATGCAAAAAAATTAGATTTTATGGAAAAAATATTGAATTCTAGGCTTAGGGGTGTCTTATCTAATATTAATTCTCAGCTCACATGAGCAAGAGTGCACGCATCTACCTACTCTATAATTTTGAGTATTGGTTGTTGATCTTCAATCAAGAAATTTGATCGGACAACATTGGCAGGGTCAAATAGATTTGAAAAGATTGAACTGCTTTAAAAAATCATGGGCCAATGGAAATCACATTTTTTTATGTGGAAACACTCTCTTTCATCAAAACCTTACTATCGAGAAAACAAGTCATCGATTTCCATGTGGTGGCTTCCTGTGGTTCCATGACCATGAAACAAAAAAATAGATTAAGGTCTATGGAATGGAGAAAGGCCATTAATATCACACCATGTGGCTTCATATGATCACCCTTTAACCTTCACTTTATTTCCTCAACACTTAACAAATTTATTGGCATCAAATATTTATCCATCAGATGGCTCAAAATATGCCACATGGCAACCTCTTGTGTTTTCACTCTCATATCAAGCCTTCATATAGAGCTCCCCATAGAATGGTAGAAAATGGTTCATATTGTGCCAAGTGGCACCCTTATATTCCTTAGATGATGAGTCTACTTGAATGCTTGGTAGAGGACTTCTAGATGGTAGCTTCTTATGATTCCATGACCATATTTTAATGAATAAAATATAGTTAGTAGAATGGTGGAACCAATAGAAACATTGACACTTGGCATGATATGACTTAACTTGATAGAAAACTTAAGATCTAACTTAAACCATGTGCCTAATAAGTTTCTTTTAAAGGGGTTTTCACCTAGGTAACAATTAATGATGACTTAAACTTTAACCTTAGACTTAGGAGAAAATATTTCATAGGCTACACAAAGGGATTTTATGAATATTAAAGTGATGGACCAATTGACAGTGTTAGGAACATGGGGTTGATAAATAAATCAATATAAAATCTCATGTTGTAACTTGAGAAACCAACAACTAACTATAATGGGTCAACACAAGATTAGAAGAAAAGCATAAGGTAACTAAACTGCTAGGGTTTAAGAAAGGTTTTAGACCTTAGGGGAACCCTAAATAAAATTTTAATAAGCCCTAGCTTAATTAATGATGACCAAAAACCACTAAAAAATGGAACAACAAGATAGAACCAAGAAAATTTTACAATTTCTATCAAGTGAATTGAGAAAATTTCAAGCTACAAATGAACTTACTGGGTTTTTTTCTTTGGAAACCCTAACTCCTACAAAAATCTCTTGAATTCTACAAATTATCCTCTCTAGATGTTAGAATGCTTAAGTGAACAATTCATTTTCTCAAACTATAGATTTTATGGAGGAAAAAGTATTAGTTGTTGGCTTGAAATCCATATTTTCTACCACTACTTTTAACTCACATGAGACAAAGCATGCATCTACCTATTTCTTGAGTTTAAACATGAGTTGTTGATATTTAGATAAAAGAATCGAGTTGAAAACTGCAATAGATATTACTAGTTTGAATATTTTTTGATATGCATTGATAATATCTTTGATAAATAGAAATTCACCATGTAGTACCACCTTTATAGCTCAACAAAAAGGCATATCCACGAGGGAAAAAATCTCTTTTGGACATTTGGTATATTTTTATGCTTCCACGACCTCAAGATCAAGCTGCTAAAACGATCTTACGAAACAAAAAAAATCCCTTAAGTTCATGCCACATGTCATTAAATGATCTCACTTTAAGGCCTTTGTTTCATGTTTGAAGTAACTAGAGACCAACACGTGTTCTCCTAGCAATTGAAAACTTGACACTTGTCACTTTCCCACAATTCTATGGCTACATTTAGGCCTTAGTAGAAATGTTCCATAAAATGGGAAAAATCCATTCAATCGACACCATGTGGCATGGTGGGGTCTTTAAATGGCTATGTTCCTGATATCAGTGCTTGATATGCCACGTGTTTCCATTTCATGCTTCTGCAAGGTGATTGTAGGCCCACCTTAAAAGGCTCCACGTAATAGAAGAATGCTTCAAAGTTTGACACGTGGGATTGGTGGGAACTTCAATATGGTCTCGCAATAGCGTATAACTCAAATCCTACCACATGTCATCATTTTCATGCTCTCACAAGAAATTTTTTCCTTAACAAAATTCTCTTTGTGGAACTACAAAAACCAAAAAAATAATGCCATTTGTCGGTGTTGGGTTGGTTCTACAATAATTTTCTTGAATATTTTATTCATGTGGGGTAAGGGACAACTTAAAGAAAATCTTTAGCATGTGCTTTAAAATCAAATTAAAGCGGCTAGGAAATGAGGGGGCCATTTGAATGAAGATGTGGGAATTACATATTTAGACATTTGAGAAAATATTTAAGCATGTGAGTTCAATTTTTAACATTAGGAATATGGGGTCAATAAACTGGATGATGTCTAAGACACAACATTATAACTTATTATACAGGAAATACGAAAATGGAGGTCAATGTAGAATTATAATAAAAGCACAAGGGGAAAATGACTATTAGGGTTTAAGAAGGGTTTTTAGGTATAAAAGAAACCCTAGGTATTTTTATAACAAGCACTAGCCATGAGAAAACCACTTAGAAGCTGAGAAAAATGGAAAATACCAGAGGCCGATAAAATTTTATAAGGGTTCCACCAACTTCTCCTATTGGGGATACTTTTTCAATAAGAACAAGGCAATATCTCAAAGAACTCCAAAAGATCAGACCAAGAAAACCAAAAAGACCAAAAATAAGAAAAACCAAAAGGAAAAACTATAGAAAACTTACATAAAATACAATGTGCATGGAGAACATACCTTAAGAAAAGTATGGTTTCAAGAAATATCCATGCATTGGTAGTTCAAGAAATTCACTGATAAAATAGGAACTTTCTCCATGAGTATTATTGATTAGATATGGTCCAAGACAAAGGGAATCAAATTTACCAAGTTTCCCCTTCTCCCGAGCTCTTTCATTCCATAACAAGACCATATCTCCCACTTGAATTTATCTATCATAGGATTTTTTGTCATACAAGTGTTTTAATTGCTATTGCACCTTGACATATTTTTGATGTGCTAGTCTCCTTTTTTCATCCAAATATTTCAACTGATTTGTCCTATTCACCATTGGTTCTAGTATATCCTCATAATGTTCTTGGATGAATTTATAGACTTGTAACAAATTATTTTTAGGTATTATTTCCTCCAAGTTATATAATAGTTCAAAGGGTGAATGTCCAATTGCTTTCTTTATGGTCACCCTATCTACCCGTAGAGCCATCTTAAGCTTAGAATCCCAAGATTTTTTGTTCTTCTTAATCATCCTCTTGATGATTTTCATCATAATTTTATTACTAGATTCTACCTAACCATTCCCTTAAGGATGATATGGGGATGATTATGGAAGTTCTATCCCATATTGATTGAAAAAGGCTATAAATTCCTTAGATCTGAAGTGCATTGTATTAGTTGAAACGATATTCTTTGGTACTCCAAATGTAGAACTTTGATATTGGTAATCAAAAAATCAATTACAACCTTACTTGTGGATTTTTTGGTTGGGATAGATTCAATCCACTTGGTGAAGTAAACAGTGGAAACAAAGACCCAACTATGTCCACCAATTCATTTCTCAATAATTTATCCTATAAAATTAATCCCCCATTGTTGGAAGGGAGCTTCAACTCATATTGGTCCTAATGGAAAGTCCCAAAGAACTTCAACTTTCTTGAAAATTGTTGACAAGTATCACAAATTTTGACCAAATTATTGTGGAAATTATGAAGGTGTTGTCATTGATGTCAACTATGTGTTGAGTAAGTTTTTTCCATGATAAAGATGTCGAGGATATTGAGAAAATTGATAAAATAAGGAAACATGGTGTTGCAAATGCGTTCTAGTTTTTCTTCACATTTCTTCTAGGTTGAAAATTTTCTTTTGTGCTTTGGATATTTTTGTTAGAGTTGTTTAGTGTTTCTATATCCAAAATTTGGGCTTCTGGATCATTGGTCAGAGGAAGTTATTCTCACTAGTATGTGGAGTAGTTTTTCAATATTGCATAGAGGTGTCTGGGAGAAATGTGTTTGCTCCATATTTCTTTGTAGTTTCTTTTTAGGACTTGTGGTTCTAAAGTAGAATTAATGGTGTTTTTCTCTTGTTTGTGTCAAGAGGATTCATGGTTAGGCATATCAAAAGAAGGTATTTTGAGTTACAAAGTAATGTAGTGTCTGGAAATGTTGTTTAGGTAAATAGTATGATTATAATCTTCAAGTGAGATTTTTTGTAAAGGAATTTGTTGGTTTTCATGATGTTCTTGGATCACGTTCAGGTAATTTTTTTTGTCCAAAAGTTTTGGATTGATTTGAGGAAGCATGTACTTAATGTCTAATGCATTTTCATGGGTAATAATTAACATGGTGTTTACACTACATTTGAAGATTTTCAAGTATTAATGAAGGTGTAGTGTAATATGTGAGATTTAATTTGGGTCCCGATTAAGTGTTGTTTTGGTCCACTTTCATTCCTATCCACCATGGGAATATTTAGTGCTGAACTAATTTGAAATTGAAAAGTGTGAAGCATGTATTTACAGCCTTGGAGAAAATTTTCAAGGCTGAGGATGGTATAATTATGAGTCAATATGTTGAAGGTTGTTAAGATATAAATGATAGAGGTGTTAGATGCAAGTGATGTGAATTTATTAAGAATAGAGTTTGAGTTTGAGTATAGCAGTGTGAACTTCAAAGTGTTGGACTTTTTAATGTAGTGAGTTGAAGGTGTTTGCAATCTTTCAAACAAGTCTATGAAAGTGTTGGAGGATTTGTGGTGGATTCCCTCTTTCATTGAGAATATTTTCTTTGTGTAACATTTCTCTTCTATCTTCTTTGTTTCTTTCTATGGAAGTGAGCCTTAGTCATAAGCCTTTTTGGACATTGTGTCCTATTCTGGCAGTGAGCCTGTGTACTGGTTTTGCAATTACTTATATTGTGAGCTAATCCTCACCTTTTTTTTCCCTCATTGGTTTTTCCACATAAATTTAGTGTTCTCTTGTGTATGGTGTTATTTTAGTTTTTTTTATCTATATTTCATGATTAATCACTTTAACAAAATAAGGGCTTAATCATTTTTTGTGGATCTAATTATTGTTGAGGGTTTTGATGTTTTAATTTTCTACAACTAATTGAGCCCCCTCTCAATTGTCTTGTTCATTCAATAATTGGTATCAGAGCAAGGTTCCTTGGAGAAGATATTAACTACTTAAGGTAGATCCGAGATAGTGAACAAGTTAGATTGCCCTAGATTTGATGGAATTGACTATGCATTCTAGAAGACAAAGACGAAAGGATATTTGGAATCTCATGGATTGAGATTGAAAAGGAAATAAAGAATCAATATACTACACTAGTGAATGGTACAAACAAAAGTGATGAGATCAAGGAACATGAGGTAAATGCTAAGGTAAGATTTATTCTAGTGAATAGTCTTTCAAATTATGAATTGGTTAAATTTATGAATCTTAAGACTACTAAAGAAGTTTGGGATAAGCTTGAGAGTATTTATGAAGGATATGACAAGGTTAAAATAGAAAATTTTCAAAATATGAAGTAACAATTTGAGACCCTATGAATTTCTGAAGTTGAAACAATTACAGTCGAAATGTAAAGAGTTGATGAACTGGTAAGTGCTATGAGAGGTCTTGGTGCTCAAGTCAAAGAACATAGGGTGGTAAAGAAAGTTCTCAGATCTCTTCCCAATTATTACAGTGAAAAGGTATCTACTATTAAGGAAGTTATAAATTTTAATACTTATTCTAGAGATCAGTTTATTGGTACACTAACTTATTTTAAAATGAGAAAACCTATTTGAGAAATGAAACAAAAGTGGAGACTACTTTTAAGGCTAGAAAATAAAAAATTATTGAAGATTTAGATGTAGAAGATCCTAATGATGTGGAAGCCAACTTTGTAAGAAGGATGAAAAAGGGCACCAATAAGTAAAAATGTAAACTACCTTTCAAATGTTTTAGCTATGGAAATATAGGTCATTATGCTTCAAGATATCCAAACAGAGTTGTGAACAATAAAAGTAAGGAGAATAAAGGAAAGATAATTAAAAGAAGCTATTATGTTAGAGAAGATGCTCATATTTTTTATGATGAATGTAACTATGGATATGATGATGAATTCTTTTTCTTGGCTATAAAAAATGAATCTAATTCTTCTAATAACAAAATTTGTGTGAAGGAAAGTGTTCCAGAGAAGAAGGATAAGGTTGAAGGCACTTTGTTTTCTACTTTTCATGTTAAAAAGGATAAGAACTGCTAGGTTGTTGATAGTGGCTACTCTAGTCACATGACAAGAGATAAAATTAAGTTTGTTAAAATTGAAAAATGTGATGGAGGATTAGTTAAAAGCTGGAGATGATTTAGGAGCTAAGATTTGTTGAATAGGTTCAATCAGTTTTGATGGCAAGCATAATATTGAAGATGTTTTATATGTTAAGGGCCTAAGGATTAATCTTTTGAGTGTTGGAAAAATGTGTAGCAAGGGGTATAATCTTGTGTTTAAGGATGAAATATGTGAGATCGGAAAAGGGACCGAAAATATGAATGTTGCTAGTAAGAGGAAAGTTGGAAATATCTATCAGCTTAAGGGTGCTAATGGTCATTGCTTTATGTCTTAGATTAATGAAAGTTGGTAATGAAATCGAAGGATGTGTCACATGAACTTTGATAATCGAGTTAGAATCAATTCTATTCATGTAATTTGAGAGACCTACCAAGAATCACAAAGCCTATCAATGTTATTTGTAAGAATTATCCATTGGTAAAGCAAGTAAGGAGTAGTTTCAAGGGAAAGGAACAATCTGCTATTAGACTAGTAGAATCAATACATACATACCTTTTTGGTCCTATGAGGGTGACAAGTCTTCAAGGTGACAACTATTTCATTATTTTGATTGATGATTACTCTAGAATGACATGGGTTACTTAGAGAGAAATCTAATGCACTAGATAGATTCAAATCATTTAAAGCTATGGTTGAGAATGAAATGGATTTGAAAATCAAATGTTTGAGGTTTGACAGAGTTTGAGAATTCACCTCCAATGAGTTTAACATGATTTTAAAATAAAAGAATCAAACCTACTGGATGTTTACGAGAGAGAAGAAATTCATACTGTTGTTTACATACTTAATAGAGTTCAAGCTAAAGATAACAACACAAAGAGTGCCTATGAGTTATGGTATGGAAGTGTTCCTACTATGATGTAATTTAGAGTATTCCAAAGAAAATGTTATATCAAAGGAGATGAAGAAAAGTTAGGAAAGTTTGCTGCAAGGTATAATGAAGGTATCTTTCTTGGATATTCTACTAAAATCAAAGCTTATAGATGTTACAAAAAAAGACTGAGAAAGATTGTTGAAAGAGAAAATTTTAAGGTTCATGAGAATTTGCAGATTTCAATTGCTATAGATGGATATATGTTACATGAACCCGATTTCAGAGAAAAAGAAGAAGAAGAAAAATATAAAGAAAAAGAAGTGCAGAATGAAGAGGAAGAAGCTCCAAAAAAGACCCCTTAGATCCCTAAGTATGTGCAAAAGAATCATTCTGAAGATCAAATCGTTGGAGACAAGAGGAAAGGAGTATTGAAAAGAAGCAGAGCTGCTAAAGCTGAGGTAAATCTATGTTTACTTTGTAAAGTTGAACCTAAAATAGCGAGTGAGGCATGCAAAGATGGACATTGGATGAATGCCATGGAAGAATAACTTATGTATATTGAGAAAAAATTAGACTTGGGAATTGGTTCCTAGACCGACAAATAGGAACATTGTAATTTTGATAATTTTCAATTAATTTTTTTTGTTCTATTATAATTCTTTGGCCCTTTTTAGTTATTTTTCTAATTGGGTTTTTTATGTTTTGCAATCTTTGGCATTGTAATTTTTGTCATTTTTATTATAATTGTTATTCTTCCCCCTATTCTTTTTAGAATTTAATTTAATTTTTTCCTTAATCCTCCGTTGTCCTGTCCTTCTAGGTCCTCATGCATCCTTCTCTCTCATCCTACCCTCCCTTTTCTTTTAGGTAGTCTTGGTCTACAACATTTCATTTTTCTCCTTAAGCTCTTTGCTTTCATCTCAATGATGGATCATAGAGTGTGATCTAAAATGTCGATGCAAAAATCTCTCACATGATCTAATCCATAAATTATTGAAACAGAACAATATGGATTATAGAAACTTGATATCATTAAACAAGAACACAATTGGAACTAAGTGGGGTTTCAAAAACAAACTAAATGAGAATGGAGAAGTAATAAGAAATAAAGAAATTCTTATGCGTAAGGGTTACTCAAAAGTGGAAGGAATAAAATTTGAAGAGATTTTTTCCCATGTGGCTATGACGGAAGCTATTAAAATGTTTTTAGAATTTTTAGCTCACAAGGACTTTAAAGTTTATCAGATGGATACGAATTCTACTTTTCTGAATAGTGAATTGGAAGAAGAGGTTTACATGGAACAACCAAAAGGATTTTAGTTGTAAGATCAACTAGATATGGTGTGAAAATTGAAGAATGCATTATATAGATTGAAGCAAGCTCCCAGAGCTTGATATGCAAGCTTGGATGGATATTTGATACATCAAGGATTCAATAAAGGCACCACAAATATTTATCTTTACTTCAAAATTGAGGGAGACAAAATCTTGATAGTAGTTGTGTATGTGGATGTTATTATCTTTGGAGGCAATGAAGCTATGTGTAAGAAATTTTCAGAAGAGATGCAAAAAGAGTTTGAGATGTTAATGTTTGGGGAGATGAATTTCTTCCTTGGGCTATAAATAAATCAAACACATAAAGGCATTTTCATTTCACAATCAAAGTATGTCAAAGATATTATCGGCCTCCTACAATGATTTTAACAACCAAGCCCTTGTAGTTGTGATTCAAAGATTGGACATCTAACCTGAATAGCTATCTCAATCATCATCAAGGTGCATTTAAATTGTCAACCCAGGGATGTAAACTAGAAATGGGTTAGCACAATATGTGCACTATGAATCCAAAGTATCCATATTCATCTTACAACTAAGAAAGACATAATACTAAAATTCATGACATAAATTAAAATCTGAGCAAACAAACAACAAACTACTCTATCTATTTTGGCTGCAAGAACAATCACATAATGGAATTCTAGTGGCTAGAAGAATAGAGAGTTCCTGATTCTTAACTAATTATTGAACAAAAAATACTAACTAAACTAAAGGAAAAAATACTCACCAAGTGAGCCCCCTTGGATAAGTATTCCCTAAAACAAATGTAAACTTAGATGCACAAACTTATAACTTCATTTTATTCATTGGAAAACATGAGTACAATCGAGCAACATGACTATATTACTGAAAAACTAAGAGTATGAGTACATCATCAAATTAAGCAACCTCCTTAGAAGGAGCATTTGAGTCTTATTTAAACACCTAGCAATGTGGTCAAATACAACAGATTTGGAGGATGCTACATTAGGGAAAGCATGAAAAGTGTAGAGGTGGTTATGCATGCGCAAAATCCTATTAGGAATGTTTTCCTTAACACGGATTTAGCACAGCAGTAATGCCTGTATTCGCTCAACAAACAATTAATAGCATTTACAAGGTGGTTACAACTTTAATTTGGATGAGGAATCTTTAGCCATCAAGAGTCTTCCCTCCATTAAATGACCACCTTGTTGACTGATATGGCAAATGACCAGCTGGTGGAATCTTCTTGAATTGTAGGCCTCTAATTATATATACATGACAATATTAGTATGCACAACAACTACATATTTGTAATTATCTTAAAGTGACAATCTTTAGTCCACATGTAAAATTAACATAGATAGTTCATATAGCATTTTAGTGTCACTCAAAGATTACAAAAATAAGCTTATGCCCAATGTCTATGGTTCTAAAGAAATATCATAAAAATATCAACATCCAAGCATCAAATTCTATGACAATTGCAACAAATGGATAATAAGCTCTATCAAAATTAAACCTTAAACTGGACGCATCACTCCCCCCAACCTAAGATCTTGTTGGTCCTCCACCAGAGGAAGGGTTGTTCTTTTGCTTGGTCAATTTCCTAAAAATTTGAACTGCCAACTATCCTACATCATTTTTTGTTTTGCATGAATTTGGATCCCCATAGTACCCTTGTTGTCTATCCAACCTACTCCATATTTGTCTCTCATCAACTATTTCATACTAGTAATACCTAAAATTTGGTACATGCCACAATAGGATAGGTGGCTGAAAATTTAGTGGAAGCCAAAATTGTCCCTTTGTCCTCCCCATCTATATATATCTATCAACTCTCTTAAGTGTTGCTGCATAGTTCTACATAGAGTGAGGCTCAACTTGTTTCAAATAATCAATTAGGTTGTTCCACCTTATTGAAAGGTATCCCATTATAGATTATCCTATGGTTTTTTCTACCTCCTCATATTCTTTACAAACTACTTCTCTTTCAAACGGGATCCTACTGCCATAGCTTGGTCGATAAAGAATTTTGTGCCAATCCTTGAAAATGTCTCCAAGATTTCTAGATTCAGCCCTGATGGACAAGCGAGTGTTGGATTCAATTTTCTTATAAGTCCTGAATTGTTTTCCCCAACTAACTTCATTCTATACCCAAGACATAAATTCCCTCAATTGGACATCCTCAACATACAACAATGGATTCCAACATGGTCTTGGGTCACAACATAATTATACAAATAGAATTCACACAAAAAATTCTTCATTTCAGGAGGAGCAATCTGATAAGCATTGAAAAATTCAAAAGGAGTCTCAATGGAAGGATTCAAACCTGAAACAATTCTTTCTAATTTAAAATAAATATTCTTCTCCTTCAATTACATAGCATAGACCCTTGGATGAACCCTACACTCTAATATTTGAGGTACTAAGGCTGTCATATTATCCACCTTTTTCTTTAAAACAATAATTTCTT
Source organism: Sequoiadendron giganteum (assembly GCA_007115665.2). Classification (NCBI taxonomy): domain Eukaryota; kingdom Viridiplantae; phylum Streptophyta; class Pinopsida; order Cupressales; family Cupressaceae; genus Sequoiadendron; species Sequoiadendron giganteum. Next base: position 147,397,801 of record CM021110.1, on the reverse strand, counting down.
CATTCTTATCTTCAATCTCTTCATCTCTCCTTTGAATTTCCCTCTTTAGCCTGCATTTATCCTCTTTCCATAAGTTCATGGTTACCATGTGCATTGAAAAATCAGAGGGCCTATGTATTCCTACCAACATTTTACCTCACTTTTGCTTGTTCTTCATAAAGCTCCAACTTCAGGGATTCTATTTATCCAGCCAATACCAGCTATACGGGTGCTGACTATTCTTCCAGTCCTGGCTTCAAGACCTCTTATTATTTCTCTTACTATAGGAACTCTTGCTTCTTCTCATTCCACAAGAGCTCCCGATTTTTCCTCAACTTGCTCTACAATGTCATCAAGATCAGTCAATGTTATGTTTGCTACTTCCTCAAATATGTCCTTTTCCTCAACATTCACTTGCCCCATTGGAGCTTATGCATCCTCTCATGATGTTTCTCTAGGATTAGGGATTTCCTCCAGAGATTCACCAAAGGCTAGCCCCGTTGGCCTTGATTTTCTAGGAGGGCTTTCCTATTTTTCTTTTGCTGCAAGAAGAATAGTATCAACCTTCCATTTCTTAGACCTTGATACTTCTTTTTCTACTATTTGCTTTTTAGCTTTTCCCTTCCTTATTTCTACCTTCTTCTTATGTGCCCTAGTTCTCATTAAGATGCCAAGAGGAACATCATCATCAAAATCAAGAGAGGAAATTTCTTTATCTAAATGCTCTGTCTCAGAAGAACTAATCTCAATGGTTTATTTGGCTACAGGGAGTTTACACTACGGCTTGTGCCAGAAGTTGAGGCTCCAGGAGTGGCTCCAACATTTCTCCTTCTCCTAATAACCCTATGAGGTTGAGGAAAAACCCTAGGTCACAAATGCTTTGGTCTAATTTGATCAATATTCAAGAATACTTCCCAAGTCGTATTAGACACATCATGCAGAGACTTCTCAACTGATAATTTGATCAGACAATGGTGGGAAATGGAATTGTCCCTACTGTTTTGGGTCTCGGATGCCATAACTGGAAGAAGGTGGTATAGCACATTTGGCACATTCATTCTCCTCCCTTGCCTCACGTGATTCAAGAGTTTGAAATGCACAGAATGTAGATTCAACTAACGAAATTCACAGGTAATATATTTCACAACATACATAGCTACTTGCTTCCATAGCTTGGGTAGAGAAGTATTCTTCGCACCTTGTTTATACACACTCAATGGAGGGTCACTAGGTTCTGTAAATCAGACCCTAGCTTACCTGACATCTTTGGTAGCAAGGTAATGTTCACCGTCGACAAGAAACCTTGTAACTTTTGATATCCTTTCTTCAGTAGCTGTGACTTCCAACCCTTTTATCATGGCTTTTCCTTTAGACAATGTCTGGAAAAACTCCAATGCAATGTCTTCATTAAAATCATTCAGCTTCAAGAAATAATCTAACCATATGCAGTTTCTAAACTCAGCTTGGCAAGGTGCATCTTGTAGTAATACAACATGAACCATGGGTTCATTTCAAATTATCCTACCTCCCATTGTCTAGTTGTCTGCAACCAAACAATCGCTCTGCAAAGTTTTCCTTCCTGCAATGCTGCTAAATTTCTAATGCTAGTGTCATCTGAATTTTACCTTTTTTTGGCTTAAGATTATGACAGGAGGAATAAAGGTAGTAAAGGAGTAATAAATGAAGTCTATGATGAGAAATAATGGTAGTGGTTGGTGTTACTTCACACATGTGAGCCATCATCTCACTCATAATTCAAATTGGATCAAAAATTAAAGCTTGATGATGTGAGCCAATACAAATAGACATATAGACATGGCATTGCCACATTCCACCAACCTAAATTTTCACATGTGCCCTCACATGTGAGGTGGTAATGATGATTTGATAGGGGCAGGGAATAATTACATGCTATAGAGAACATCCATATTAACATACAACAATTAAATGAATGCACTTAAAATACAATTAAGATATAAGAAATTGATTATGCATGTACCTGAATTCATGGAATATTTTTTGCAAAGATCATGGAGAAAGTACCAATCACTTTTAAGAAATCATTTGAGCAATTAATGAAACTGGAGTGAAATGAGGTGGAATGGAATGAAGTGAAATGATGTTGGCAAAATGGAAGAGAGAGAAAGGTGGAAATGGATGGGTAGATGGGTGAAGAAGTGGACTCCTACAAAGTGGAAGTCTTTATTACGAAAAGTTACATACCTTAATTAGCCAGAAGGAGGGACAATAGGTCCACTTCCTTTGGTTGTAGGAAGTTTGGGTGTTGCATGCTGAATGAATTGTTGCAGGAACTCCTCCTTAGAAGTTGGCTTGTGATACAACCTTAGGTGATGACAATTCACCAACAACTTAAATATGATAGGGTCAATGGTAGTGAGTTGAACAACCCCATTGGAAAAGACTTCAACCACCTGATATGGTCCTATCCACCTTGTTTATAATTTTCCTACATTATCTTGATATCTTGAGTCATAGAGCAGTGTCCAATCACCTGGCTAGAATTTCTTATCCTTTATGAATTTATCATGCCACTTTATTCTTTGATTCTGCACTACCTTTGTGTGATGCAAAGTTGCCTTCCTCATCTCATCCAAAGCATTCAACTGCATGATTATGTCCTTTTTTGCCTCAGAGATATCCATCCCCAAGTATATTGCAGTCCTAAGAGTCTTATGATAAAATTCAATGGGCATCATAGTTATCTTTCCATACAACAACTCAAATGGAGTGAATCTTGTAGTTGTTTTCTAGGCAGTTATGTAGGCCCAAACAACTTTCGATAGCCTGCTTGCCTAATCCCTTCTACGGATAGCCACTATTTTGGTCATAATGGATTCAATTTCTCTATTGGTAACCTCAAATTGGTCATTGGCTTGAGGGTGATAAGGAGTATACTTCATGTGCCTAATGTTGTACCCATTGACCAGTACTATAACAAGGGTTGAAGTGAATTGAGCCCCTTGATCAGTCACTATCTCACTTGGAACCCCATACCATGTGAAAATTTCCTCGTACAAAAATTCTGCAACTTTATTATCTCTTGCATGCTTCATGGCCTTAACTTCTACCCATTTGGTTACATAATCAATGCATACCAAGATATAGGATTTACCTTCTGATGGAGGATCAATAAGTCCTACAAAATCCAAACCCCACTTATCAAATGGAGTGATTACTACTTGGGGGTAAAGTGTCATCTCATCAGATTTGGTTGGCTGGCCCATGCTCTAGAATTTGTCACACTTCCTTGTATATCTCTCTACATCGTTGTGAAGTGTGGGCTAGTAATATCACTTGCTCAAAATCTTCATTGTTGTCCTCTTGGCTGCAAAATTCCCTCCACAAGGTTCATTGTGACATGCATGAAAAATATCATATGTCTCATCTTCCCTCACACATATCCTCATGGCATGGTCTGGTCCAATGTAGAACAAACATCTAGCAATCCATGAGAAAGGAAAATATTTTTCAATGAGCACCCTCCTCTCTTTTGGAGAGAAGCGAGGAGGAACTTTCCCTGTGACCAGATAATTAGATATGTTGGTATACTAGGGTGTCTGCACATTGATGGAAAATAAATTCTCATCAAGGAAAGAGTCATTTATGACTTGATTTTCCTCTAATGTGGTAATCCTTGAAAGAAATTCTGCAACAACATTGGTCTTCCCTAGTTTATCCACAATGGTTATGTCAAACACCTGCATCAACAATAACCATCTTGCTAGCCTACCTAAAATCAAAGGTTTATTCATAAGGTATCTAATGGTTGCATGATCGATGTGCACAAATATCTAGTAGCCTATTATAGTGCTTGGATTTTTTATGGCATAGATCACTGCTAACATTTCTTTTTCTATCACTGTATAGTTGAATTCAGCTCCCTGCAAAATTTTGCTGACAAAATAAATAGCATTTTCAATAGCTCCTTTTTTTTTTCCTAAGACTGCTCCTATAGCATAGTCTGATGCATTTGTATGGATGTGAAAAGGAAACTCCCAATTAGGACCCTTGAGCACAAGGGCATGATTTAAAGTTGCTTTCAAGTCAAAAAATTCCTCGTCATAGTCTTTTTTCCATTGGAATTCAACATCTTTAGGTAGGATATTATACAATGGTGTTGCCATTTTCCTGAATTCTTTGATGAACCTCCTATAATAACTTGCATGTCCTAAAAACAACATCTTTTTGCTTTGCAGGGATAGGTAGTGTTGTGCAGTTTTGCACACATGCCCATTGAAAGTAGGGACCCTCTTTTTCCTAGCCATTTGGCTCTTTTCTGTTGCCTTTCCCTTTTTTGAGCTTGTCTTTGAAAATCTTGATTTTTTGTTTTTTGGGTGCTTTGGTCCTTTAGTCTTGGATTTGGGTTACTTTACAATGTTCCTAAATGTCGATCTTGCTTGTAAACTACCCCCATTATGCTAACACTTTAAAATTCTAGGTCATTTGAACAATTTCAGGTTTTTCCCTATTTTCAAAATTTTTCCCCTCAGGCGGATTTCCCCAGCTGCCTGGAAAACCCAATGGGGTTGGTTCTGTGTTGTCTTTGGGGATTTTGATGCTTTGCAGATTTCTGTCTTCCTTGGTTTTTTTGACTTTTTCCTTTGTTTCCCCGATTTGTGTCTTTGGGGTTGCTCACCTCGATACCGCGAGGGCTTTGCATTTGGGCCACGGTTGGGTGGTGGTACTGCCTTACCATGGGGGCTTTCCTTCCTGACGTGGTAGCCCGGTGGTCCTACCTTACCGTGGGAGTCTTTAGTTAGTGGAATGGTTGCATGGGATTGATCTATCTAGTGCAATTACACAGTTTACCTCGATACCATGGGTGTCTCTGAGCCTGGTCATAGTTGTGCAGTTCATCGCCTTACTGTGAGGGCTTTATGCTTGGCTTGCAGTGTTGCGGTTTACCGCATTACCTCGGTGGTCAAATGCTTGGCTTGTGGTAGAGTGGTTTTGGTCGCTTTAGAGGCATTGGAAGGTCAAATTGTTGGTCAACAACATGTGAACTATGTTGACCTCATAGGAGTCTGTTGCCTTGGGAAAACCCCGATAGTCCATCCCTTCTTCATTTTCTCATGATGTGCTAAGTATTGCTAGTTTCGGTGATTTCCGCCCCTATCGGATTTTTTTTGGTAGTTTGCTATTTGTCAAAGACTGAGGGGATTCGTGAGTTGATGATTAATGGTTCTGCATTGCATGATGGATTTGGATGATTTGATGATATGTGCAGACATTCATGGAGTTTTGACTGATGATTGATTTTCCTTTTGGTGATTTTTGTGCATCCCTCACTAAAATCTGCTAGCCTGGAATTCCCCAAAATCCCTAACTGACTTGAATTCCGCGGAGGGGTGAAAATCCTGAACTTTGATAGGATTGCTTTAATGAAATTTTAATGGATTCTAGTGGCTATTTTGGATCTCTCTTAAGATTAGCATGTTGTTTGCATTAGATTAACATAGATTTCCATGCCATAATGAATGCTAATGGTGGCCATTTTGAATGCAGGTTGGATTAGGTAGGTTTTTGCTATTGAGGCCAAGGGAAGAAGTGGATGTACTTTGCGGATGTTGTAGGATTTGTGGGATTGCAACCAAGTACATTTTATGGCTACGTATAGGTGAAACTTGCTCGTACGTGGCTAGGTTGACATTCTCGAGGGCCGTTCATCTGAGTTGGGCATGACATGGAGGGTTTGAACTAATTTGACTCGATCGGAGTTGTTGGAGAGGCCCAGCTCGACTAATTGGTCGGTGACTCGTATTCACACTCAATGATATGTGTTCTACCTTTTTTCTGCTTTGTGTCAGTGGGACATTAATGGCGAAGTGACCTGTGGGGTTTGTTCGATTTGAATTAGGATTTGTGGAGATCCTAGGCCAATCTAAAGAGGTGCCTCATGCATTCATTACAGGGTGGCGAATTATTACAGGTTTTTTGGGCCGATTTGGTTGGTGGCCAACCTTCTCTGTAACCTTAGCTTGGGCCTACACGAGATGAAATATCTATAAGTATGGAATTTTTCCTCATTTTTCAGGGTTAGAAATTTTGGTTGGTTAGTTAAGAAAAAATAGGTTATTGTTGGAAAGTAAAGGGTTAGACAATAGATTAGAAGAATTAGGAGTTAGTTTCATTTTCAAGTAAATGTTGTAATACAAAATATCAGAATTGTTGTTGTTACTGGTGATTTAATACAAGTGAAGACAATGTGTTGTTATTGGTGTCTTCTTTGCATTGACTTGTCTTGCATGGTTCTTATTCTATCTTCCAAATTACTTGGAAATATATGAATGTATTTTAGGTTTAGAGTAAATAATTTAATGGTGCTTGTGATTTAATGCTTGGAGTGTTGTAGCAATCTCTGGTTCATACTTTGGGTAGCTTCTTGATTACGAGACTGCTGTGCAAGGTCAATCTGTGCCTATTATTTATGTGCTTAGTTCAATTTTGGGCATTTATCCAATTCTATTGAATGAATTTCCATGATCTGAAAATATTTAATTCCTTAGAGGATTGCACTATTTTTGTGAGATTCGAGGTATAATCTGGGTTAAACAGAAAGTAGTTTTAAAGGGATTGGTCCATTCCAAGTATTTCTTCATTGGTATTGTTGATCTTGAGAGTAATATTAATTTTAGGATTATTGAAACCCTTACCTTTTTCTATTTCTTGAACTGTGGTTAAAGTAGGAACTCAAGTATCACCCTATTGCAAAATCTGATAAGTTTAGAGTCTCCAACATTTGTTTCATAAGTTCCCCTTTATTATTACCAGCATTTTCACGTTTAGCACTAAGCGGTTCCAGTGCATTGTCATGACCAGACACCTAAGAGACCTTGGGGTTATCTTTTTCTTCATAGAGATCAACCTTTCAAGAGATGGGATATTTTATGTTTTATCTGAGTTGCTGCTGTGTAGAAAACAACATCAATAAGATTGGTGCTAGAATTAGGGCCGAACGTGGGTAACATTGCTGGAAGCTGAATGAGCTTTTATGTTGTAAATATAATATATGATAGATCTCTAAATCTAAAGTAAAATTTTTGAGTCTAGATGGAAAAGAAACCTTATTATTTCCATGATGGAAGCATGCTTTAGATTGATTTCCCTCAACTTTGTGTGTCTCTGAATAAGAGATTGGATCTCTGGAATGGTAAGGGTTTGCATCACTATGCATTATTAGACCAATGTAGAATTCATAATAGTTGCAAGCATAATGAGTTTGAATGCTTAACCTTTCTGGGTAAAATTGAGATGGTTTTGCAAAGGGATATTTTCATACGGAACCTTCTTGAACCACTAGCCTCCATAGATTTAGAGCTTGTTGATGTTGTAGTTGAGGCCTTTACAGAGATAGTTAAAGATTAGCTCAGTAGTCGTAGGTGTTTTACAAGATTTTATCTCATCTAAATGGTGTAGAGTTCATAGTGCATCTCATTCATAATTCACTTGCCATTCATGTGTGGATATTATCGTTAAAGTTGGGAGATATTTGGAATGGAGAGAGCAATCAATTAAAGAATTTACTATAGAGGAGATGAATTCTAAATCTGAAGAAGGTGCAACAAGTGTTGATTCATCCATGAATCAAGCAACATTCCATAAGGAAGAGTCTGAAATATCTAAGGCAATGTAGGTGGTTGATGAATATTCAAGTGAAGAACAACCTGAAAACACAATGGATGTTGGTCCTATAGAGGCTAACCAAGTGTCTAAAATAGAAAATGTAGATGAGAGTGAACAACAACAGGAAGAAGAGCTAAGTCAAGTTTCCTCTATTTGTGATGAAGATCTAATACAGACTAGATATGATGAGTTTGTGGCAATATTTTTGAAGGATTGGTCAAGCCTAAGTTATAGCGTATTCCTAGAGGAGTTGTTGTTACCAACTTGGTGCAAGATGCATGAGGAAGAACATTCTGAATTCACCTTTTTCCAATGCCAGATAGTTGTAAAAGAGGTGGAAGAATAAGGGTAGTTGCTGCAACATACAAGAGATACACAAAAAAATACATCAAACAAGTCTCCAATGGAAGAATTTCAAAAATTTGTTGATAAACGTCTTGAAGAACATGAGGAAACATTTAATGGAGTGGTTAACATTCTTGATTACTATGATCAAGAGTTTGAACCAATGCCAACAAAAAATGAATTCAGGGAGTTCTCTCATTTATCAGATTTTCTTTCTTCTCTATCTTTTGATGAATTAAGCATTGAAAATTCACAGATTTTATGTATTAAGGGTGTGGTAGCTAATGTGGTTCATTCTAATATGCAAGAAAACATGAATGATGTTGAAAACAATAATGTTACGGTCATTACTAATGAGTTGGATCACAATATTCTTAAAGACCTGTCTATGGTGCCTCTTAATGAACATCCTGTTGAGGAATTCATTATACATGACGAAGCTACTGCATTTTCATTGTTAATGCTTCATGAAGAAACAAAAACCGAAATGTTGCACCATTAGTGGAGACCTCCCGATGATACTAAGATCAACTCTTCACAATTGGGAAATGATGAATACAATATTCAGTCCACAGGAGTACAAAATCAGGTTGTTTCTTTCCTTACTGTGAATTTTGAAGTTTATCGATTTGATTATGGAAGTTCAGGAAAGACAACTTGCATATGGATTGATCAAGGTCATAATGAGTTACCTCAATTTCTAATTATTCCTATCAATGGGGTTAAGTTTGAATGCTACATCATTGAGCCTTATTTTTCTAAACATAAAGATGAATTTGCATTCTTGAGGACTATTACCACTACATTGTTGCTTGTTTGTGCATTGATGAACCATTTGGGGATGCGTCTCAATCTACCTTGTCTAATCATGAGCCATTTCAAGTCTCTTTGTACATAGTTTCATTTGAACAAATGAAACTTTCCTTGCTATTCTTTTTCTTTAGTCTGCTTTTTTTTCTTTAGGATAGATTTCTTTAAGAAAAGTTTGCTTGGATTAGGTTTAGGTGGTCTTTTGTTTGTTTTTTGTTGTGGTTAGGGTTGGTTCACTTTGGTTGGTTTTTCCTCTTTCTCTGCTCTTGCTTTGGGTTTTGGCTTTCTTCTAGGTTTGTTGCCTTTGTATAATTGGTTGCTTGCTTGGGGCCATTCTGGGAATTTCTTTTACAAACTCCAATCATATTTTCAGAGTCAGTTGGTGGATTTCCTTTGTTTGATGTTGCATATGCTTCGAATTTGAATCACTTCATTAAGTCAAATTATAGAATGTATTTGGGTCTAATACATACACACAAATCTTAAGGTTTCCAAGGTTGCATATGGTCCTTGTGAGGTTTGATTGGGTGAAAAAAATTATATTCTACTCCAGTTTTACTGTGGTTCTCATCCTTGAGTGCGGGCTTCATTGCTTGCAAGGTGAAAGAGAAGGTTTAAAAGATCTCCAAGAGAAAAGAAAAGAAACAAAAATGTTGAAAATCAAAAGAATGTTCACTTTATCAAGGGTATCCTAGTATCTTTAATGGGGATATGGAAACCTGGCTGGCAATAGAGCTATGCTAGGGAGGGTCACAGTGATAACCTCATTGGGGCTATGGATGCCTGATTGGAAGCAAGGCTCTATCCAGGTTTCTTTTAGACTTGGAATCCTTATGTAGCCCTATTAGACTAAGTTTGGTCCCTGTTGCCACCGAGGAAAAAGGAAATTAATGCATATAAAGACACTTTGACCCTGATACAAGAAATGTTTGCTAATTTGTGATTTCTGAAACCTTGTCCATAGGTAGCCTAATCCATCCATATCTGGTCTGCGAAACCAGAGATTCTGGGTTTATTCTAGTTTGTCATTGAAATGCTCTGGAGCATTTCCCTAGTGGAGTCATCATTTGTTGTCTAGTTTTGCACACACGCCCCATTGAAAGTAGGGACCCTCTTTTTCTTGGCCTTTTGGCTCTTTTTTGTGGCCTTGCGCTTTTTTGAGCTTGTCTTTGAAAATCTTGAGTTTTTATTTTTTGGGTGCTTTGGTCCTTTAGTCTTGGATTTGGGTTACTTTATAATGTTCCTAAATGCCTATCTTGCTTGTAAAGTGCCCCCATTATGCTAACACTTTAAAACTCTAAGTCTTTTGGAAAATTTCAATTTTTTCCTTGTTTTCAGGATTTTTCCCCTTAGGCAGATTTCCTTGGTTGCCTGGAAAATCCAACGTGGCTGGTTCTGCACTGTCTTCAGGGATTTTGATGCTTCATGGATTTTCGTCTTCCCCAATTTTTTTCTAACTTTTTCCTTCATTCCTTCATTTCCCTGGTTTGCATCTTTGGGATTGTTCACCTTGATACCATGAGGGCTTTGTGTCTGGGCCACGGTTGGGCGGTGGTCCCACCTTAGTGTAGGGGGATTTCATTCTTTGCGTGGTAGCACGATGGTCCTGCCTTACCGCAGGAGTCTTTAGTCGGTGGCATAGTTGAGCGAGGTTGGTCCATCTAGCATGGTTGCACAGTTCAACTTGATACCACAGGTGTCTCCAAGCCCAGTCATGGTTTTGTAGTTCACTAGCTTACCATGAGGGCTTTGTGCTTGCCTTGCAGTGTTGTGGTTTACTGTGTTACCTCAATGGTCGAATGCTTGGCTCATGGTAGCATAGTTTTGGTCACTTTGGAGGCATTCGAAGGTCAGATTGTTGGTCAACAATGTGTGAACTATGTTGACCTTGTAGGAGTCCATTGCCTTTGGGAAATCCCGATAGTCCATCCCTACTTCATTTTCCCATGATGTGCTAAGTATTGCTAGTTTTGGTGATTTCCTCCCCTGTCGGATTTTTTCAAAAGTTTGCCATTTGTCAAAGACTAAGGGGATTCACGAGTTGATGATTAATGGTTTTGCATTGCATGATGGATTTGGATGATTTGATGATATGTGCAAAAATTGATGGAGTTTTTACTAATGAGTGATTGGCCTTTATGTAATTTATGTGCTTCCCTCACTAAAATCAACTTGACCCAGAATTCCTCAAAATTCCTTCCTGACTTGAATTCTGCAGAGGGGTGAAAATCTTGAACTTTGAAAAGGCTGCTTTAATGAAGTTTTAATGGATTCTAGTGGCTATTTTGGATCTCTCTAATGATTAGCATGTTGTTTGCATTAGATTAACACAAATTTTCATGCCATAATGAATGCTAATGGTGGCTATTTTGAACATAGGTTGGATCAGGTATGTTGTTGCTGTTGAGGCCAAGGGAACAAGTGGATTTACTTTAGGGATGTTGTGGGATTTGTGAGATTGCGACTAGGTACATTTTGCAGCTCGGTGTAGGTGAAACTCGATCGTACATGGATGGGTCGATGCACTCGAGGGCTGTTTGTCCGAGTTGTACATGAGATGGAGGGTTCAAACTAGTTTGACTTGATCGAAGGCATTGGAGAGGCCCAGCTCGGCTGATTGGTCAATGACTCGTATTCACACTCATATGACGTGCGCGTTACCTTTTTCTTGCTTCATGTTGATGGGACATTAATGGAAAAGGTACCTATGGGGTTTGTTCAATTTGAATAAGGATATGTGGAGATCTTAGGCTAATCTGAAGGGGCACCTCATACATTCATTGTAGGGTGGAAATTTATTGTGGGATGTCTGGGCTGATTTGGTTGGTGGTCGACCTTCTTTGTAACCCTAGCTCAGGACTACATGGGATGAAATCTCTATAAGTAATGGAATTTTTCCTTATTTTTCAAGGTTAAAAAAATTGGTTGGTTATTTAAGAAAAATCAGGCTATTGTTGGAAAGCAAAGGGTTAGATAGTTGATTAGAAGAATTAGGAGTTAGTTTCATTTTCAAGCAAATGTTGTAATACAAAATATCAAAATTGTTGTTGTTACTGGTGATTTAATACAAGTGAAGACATTGTGTTCTTATTGGTGTCTTCTTTACATTGACTTGTCTTGCATGGTTCTTAATCTAGCTTTCAAATTTCTTGGAAATATCTGAATTTATTTTAGGTTTAGAGTAAATAATTTAATGGTGCTTTTGATTTAATGCTTAGAGTGTTGTAGCAATCTCTGGTTCATACTTTGGGAAACTTCTTGATTGTGGAACTACTGTGTAAGGTCAACCTATCCCTGTTATTTATGTGCTTAGTTCAATTGTGGGAATTTATCCAGTTTTATTGAATGAATGTCCATGATCTAAAAATCTTTAATTCCTTAGAAGATTGCACTATTTATGTGAGATTGTAGGTATAACCTAGGTTTAACAGAAATTAGTTTTAAAGGGATTGGTCTGTTGCAAGTATTTATTCATTGGTATTGTTGATCTTAGGAGTAATATTAATTTTAGGATTTCTAAAACCCTTACCTTTTGCTATTTCTTGAACTGTGGTTAAAGTAGGAACTCAAGTATCACCCTGTTGCAAAATATGACAAGTTTAGAGTCTCCAACATTTGTTTCATAAGTTCCCCTTTTTCATTACCAACATTTTCATATTTATCACTAATTTGTTCCACTACATTGTCATGACCTAACACCCGAGAGACCTTGGGGTTATCTCTTTGTTCATAGATATCAAACTTTCAAGAAAGAGGATATTTTATATTCTGTATGAGTTGTTGTTGTGCAGAAAACACCATCAACAGGTAGATTGGTGATCACCTCAATCTTTGTAGGGTCTACTTGAATTCATTTGTGAGAGATGTAGTGGCCAAGAACTACACCTTCCTACATCATCATGAAGCAATTTTCACTATTTAAAGATAGATTGTGGTCTTCACATCTCTGTAGGAATCTCCTAAGATTTTCCAATTCTTCATTGAAATCAGCACCATAGGTAGTGAATTCATCCATATAAATTTCCATGTAATCATGAGAGATGTCTAAAAATATGCTAATGACTACCCTCTGAAAAGTTGCAGGTTCATTACATAAGCCAAATGGAAGTAATGAGTAGGCATAGGTCCCCCATGGATAGGTAAAGGTGGTTTTCGCCCGATCCTCTAGTGCAATCTAGATCTAGTTATCACTGTTGAATCCATCTAGAAAAGAAAAGTATTGCTTTCCTGCAAGTGAGTCCAAAACTTGATCTATGAAAGGTAAGGGAAAATGGTCATTTTTTGTGGTAGCATTAAGATCCTTGTAATCAATACAAAATCACCACTTCCCTCCTTTTTTGGGCACAATCACCAATGGGGACACCTACTGGCTATCTGAAATGGGGTAGATAAATTCTACATCTAGCAATTTTTGTAGTTCCCCTTTTATAATTTCCCTCAGTGCAGGGTTAATCCTTCTTTGGGGTTGCCTCACTGGTGTAAAATCATCTCTTATGTATATCCTATGAGTGCAAAGCTTAGGGTCCAATCCTTTCATATCATGATAGTCCCATGCAAATGCATTTTGGTGGGATCTTAGTAAGTTTTCCAATGACAACTTCTATTCTTCACTCAGCTTGTTGTTAATATTCTGATATTTTCCTTCTAACACCTACACTTGTGTAGTTAACTCTACCATATCTGAGCTTCACTAATGCTTGGTACCTTGAGTTCATGTGGTAGCAATGTATGAGACATACTTGTTGTTGTAGGAATTTTTTTGGAAAATTTTTCTCAACTTAGCGGCTTGGACCTCTGTTAATGGCTTGATGAATTCATGCCCCTATCGCTTTACTGTGGTTTTATCTTATGGTCGGCTTGACCCTTTGGTCACTAAGACTTTGTCTAATCAGAGAGGCTTCAAAGGTTGTCAAAGTAATGGGCCGATGGGCATGGAGTTGGTGGTTTTTTTTTAAGGCTTCGGCTTTATCGGAGGATCGGTTGCCCATTGGCAGGAGGTTTTTCTTTGTCATGCTGATGTGTCGATGCCTTATATCAATGGCTGGTATCAGCTTCATCTGACGGTGCTCGCTACTTTACATGGAATCCGAAGGCAAGTACCACTATTTACCTTTTCACCAAGTAGAATTTCCTGTGCACTTGATGCATAGTAGCTTATCAAAGTGGTGAGTGCAGCAAACAGATGGTGGGCCCTGAGTTGCTTTATGCGAGAGGACATGTGGCAGCTTCAAAAGCTCATTTCTGGTGAGCTCATGGGAATCTTGGCGATTCCCTCCTGGATGCCCCAAAACCTCTTGAGTGGTAGACACGTGGGTTGTGGACCCGATAGGGCTAGGGGTTGGTGCTTTGGCGATAGCGATTTATTTTTGGCTCGGAATGTGATGCAACTGTTAGCGATGGTGAAGGGTTTGCAAAGCTCGATGATAGTTGATCGGATCATTGCTCGATCAAGTAGAAAAATGAATGGTAGTACGACATGTGGCATTTTCTCATCGGTTGTTTTTGCATCATTGTTGCAAAATAACATTTATTGTCGAAAGTTGGATTGGTGAAAAGCAATATCTTATGCATTTATTTTTGTGATCAGATTTTGGTGATTGGTAGAGCCCGATTTGAATTTTCTCTACAACGTATTTATTGCGGGGGTGGCTCAATGTAGGTTTGTAGATGGATCTGATCTGAGATCGATTTTGGTGTGTCAATGAAGAACTAAATTTAATGCACCCTAATTAGTGGTTGTATAGAGACTTTTAATAGTCAGTCTTGACATGAAATCGATGTAACAGATTTGTAGAAGTTGAGCAGAAGAATACTACAAAATAAGGTTGAGAGTTTTGGTATTCGCTATATGTCGAAATAGAATTGTAACAACGAGTGCATGAAAACTCAAGTGTTTTTGTGAGATAACTATCAAAGAGTGTGAGGGTTGTAACTTTGTATGTAATCTTTTGCTTGATGTAATACAAAGTGTCTTTCTCTTGGTGTGGTGGGTTTTTTCACGTTAATCTTGTGTTATCTTCGAAATCACTTTATTTTTGTTACTCTAGTTACCCTGCATGTGTTCATCTTTAGTGTTTCAATATTTTAAAAATAGTCTTTGCACATCTCCTCTATGGTTTTAGTGTTAGGAAATCATTTCCACATTGTTTCTTTTCCTCACAAGTGGTATTAGAGTCTAGCCAGTTGTGTTATCCTTGTTAGTGTAAGTGTGAATAAGGTATAAAGGAATAAAAAACTTCTTAATGAAACATTCTATCAAAGATCAAGCTAATAATCTATTGAAAGCGTCTCATTGTCTCCTATCTTCAAAGATTTATTAAGCTATTGTACTCTCATATTTAAATAACACTATAATTGTTAAAAAGACAATCTAAAGAATGGAATGATGTTGATGCAATGATATGAAACTATATGATAAAATCTAGATGATAAAAGAAGCTAATATGACATGGATTGACATGAAAACTGATAAATGAAGCTACAGGAGGCAGCCATGATATGATCTTAGAATGTTGGATGCTTGATGCTTGAATTCTTGTAGAGTAAGAGTGCATAAGTTAGATAATCTAAATCTGGATCCTTTTCTTGGTTGAATGAAGCTTTATTTATAGATTTCTTGGTAGCATCTTTGCACATGGGTTGCAAAGTAGAGCCTTGGATTCAATCTGGAGGATTGAATGGTGAGAAATGGAGGAGATTGAGAAGATTTTGGGGATTGTCTCTACCCATGAAAACACCTTGCAAGAGAATAGGAAGAATTGATGGAAGAGTATTGAGATATGGATTTCCAATTTATCTCCAAATCTTCTCGTGAAGTTTGAAATCATTAATTTTGACATAATTATGACATAAATTAGACATAGGATATCTAATTTGGTTTTGAGGAAATATAGAGGAATATTATTTATGCCTTTTTTTTAAAATATTTTTGATTTATTTAAATTAGCAAAAGAAGGATAAATAAGTTAATAGAACAAACTATAGAATTTGTTTACTAAATTAAAATAGAAGAATATGGTAATAAATCAATAAAGTGTTTGACCTTTATTAAATTAATTAAGATTGATGTGATAGAAATAAGTAGGGGAAATGATAATTAAATCAAACAAAGTATTTAATTTTGTTTTATTTAATTAAGATGAGATAATAAAAGAATTAGAAGAATTTAAATGAGAATTTAAACATGAACTATATATATATATATATTTCTATTTATTCAATAGTAGAGGAATTTAGGATAATTAATCAAATAAGTCGTATTCAATTAATCAGATTTTGCAGACCAATTTTAGGTGCATACATTTTGCCCCTATTTGAAGTGATGTGTTTATGCATTGCTTCGAAGAAATTTTTTCTGCTACTGCAAGTATCGATGAAAAA
Source organism: Sequoiadendron giganteum (assembly GCA_007115665.2). Taxonomy (NCBI): domain Eukaryota; kingdom Viridiplantae; phylum Streptophyta; class Pinopsida; order Cupressales; family Cupressaceae; genus Sequoiadendron; species Sequoiadendron giganteum. The sequence goes on along the minus strand of CM021110.1, from coordinate 147,381,643 downwards.
AATTAGTATGCCCCAGATATTGATTTTTAGGTGATTGGTGATAATATGCCCCCTCAGGAGATAAATTTATGATGTTTTATTTTTTTTAGAATGTTTAGAATTTTCATGATGATTTGATGATCTGATGATGATTTGATGATGATTTGATAAAGATTTGATGAAGAAATAATTTATCTCCTGACATTGATGAAGAAAATATAGCCCATGGATGAATTTCAATTAATTTCATAAAATTAATCAAAATAAAAGAAAACCCACAAAAATCCCTTTCCAAAAATCTATATATATAAGGTCCAAAATGTCATTTTCAGATCCATTTGTACTTTGTGACTTTCAACATCTAGTGATAGAGATATTTGAGCTAGCTGGAGCAAGATTCCTATCCCCTACCACACTCATTGTTTCAAGCACATGCGATGTCACCAACAGCAGACCACCTACGGACCTCCGGTATGTACCCGTAATCCACCTTGTATTTTGTGCATTCTCAATTTTCATGTAATTTTTATGCATCTGCATTTTTTCCATAGTTTAGTGCATCAATGTCACACTGTAGCACTTTGCACTCCGTTGTAGCACTTCCGTTAATTTTTGTAGCGCTTTGAGGAATTAGCACTTTCTTTAATTTCTCTAGCACTTTTGTTAGATAGTTTAGCACTTTCAAGATAGAGCACTTAGATAGTCAGTTTTAGCACTTCGATGCTGAATCTTAGCGCCTAGAAAGTTCTAGCGCTTTGGTGGAATAAATTGGTGCTTCTATGATCTGTTATAGCGCTTTGATTAAAGCGATGCTTTGATGGACTATTTTAGCACATCGATGTGTTGAAATAGTGCTTTGAGTAAAGTAGTGCTTCAGATGCATGTTTTAGCACATCGAAGTGCTGAAATAGCGCTTTTGGTTTTCTAGCGCTTTGGATGCCTGTTTTAGCGCATCCATGTCAGATTTGCAAATTTTGACATAGTTAACCTTGATTTTGTCAATTCCGATCATGTCCATTCTTCGGTCTGGTATGATTTGATTATCTAATTTCCTTAATGACTGATTCTGATGATTAATAAGACTTACTCTCATGATAGGCGGGAAATAATCCTATTTGTGATGATCCTCATGATAGGCGATGAATGATTCATACCTAATAAACCTCATGATAGGTGAGATTAGATAATTTTGTAATGAACCTCATGATAGGTGAGGTTTGTTGATATTTGTTCATGAATTTTGATCAAAAATTCATACCAAAGTTTGATTGGAACTGATAATAGAATGACTTTTGATTTTTGACATAGTGCACTGATTTTAAACTTTTTATGATGATAGGAGCATCTGGGTAATCTCCAGATGCGAGAGCAGTTTTCGTGGACCACAAATTTGATTCCTCATCTGACCCTTGATGAGATTCAGATCATAGCTCGATGTGGTATGTCGATTCTTCTTGATATGCCCTAGATTAGGATTAATCGAGGTCTCCTTACTGCTTTGGTGAGTGGTGGCACAGTGACCATAACACTTTCCATCTACCCACTGGCGAGATGACAGTCACACCCAAAGATGTGTGGCGGATATTGTGGATTTTGTTTATGGGAGAGATCGTTGTCTATGATTCACATGATGTTGGTGGGAGAGATGCTCTTCGTAGAGTTTTTCAGGATCAACATATTGCAGGACTGAGTGTCTGATGGTGGATGATGGGTGATGCTTATGCTTCACTACTAGGAATATTAGCTATATTCATTGGAGGTTTCCTTTGTCCTGATTGCAGTTCAAAGGGATTCTCTATGGGTTGGGGTCATATTCTTGAGAGTATGGTCATGCACGGAACTAGATATGTGTGAGGGATGTGTATGCTAGCCCATATCTATCACGATTTACATTCAATGGTGTACTTGGGAGCCCACAACCTATCTATAGGGATGAATTTATTATAGGTTTGGGCATGGGAGAATTTTCTATTGCTTGACCATTTCAAGTTCTTGACAGACTTACAGGCAGACCCTACGTTTTTCGATATAGAGGTAGACTTACCCAAGCTCGAATGGGTAAGTTAGAGCATTGGAGATGAGTTTTGGATGACATGGAGAGTGTCGTTTGGTAGCCTTACTTGGACTATGAGAAGTGGGATGAGGATGATGCAGTGCTCGGGTACCTATGTGACTCCATGTACTTGATCGATAGGAACCCATTTGTGTTAGAGATTTTTTTGTTGTGGTGGGTCTATAGGCAGTATGGTATTGTACAGTGTATGCCTCTAGGTTTTGCTCATTATGCCCGATGGTGGAGTGATGTACCATATTGGGGGCCATGTTTTTCATATGACACACTAGTATAGGGATATAGGACTCTACAACCAGCAACTTGGGATAGCGCATAGATATTGCAGAGGGAGTTGTGACAAGAGAGTATGCAACATTTTTGGCCTTTCATCCACATCCTCAGATTGCCATTCCCAAAGAGCCAACACCTTTACCTATGGAGGAGGATGTTGTGGGTGAGGAGGATAGTGGAGATGATACTCAGTCGGGTAGCAGTACTAAGAGCAGCAGTGGGGATAGCAGTATTGATGATGGGGATGGTGGTGGTGGAGGTGGCAGAGGGGTTGGGCTAAACAATATTGGTCCATCATCAAGTAGGCCTCGCAAGAGGTGAGCAGCGACAATGCCTTCAGTTGATCAGTAGAGATAGATTGCTAGTCTATAGACATAGGTATAGACTCTAAAAGGATAGTTGGTGCAGGCACAGATTTTTCTTGTACAGATATAAACTCAGATGCAGACCTAGGCATAGGCTCATGCACATGCATTAGCATAGGTACAGGGATAGTTGGTAGTTGTTCAGACTCAAGTTGATACTTTGGCAGTTGAGAGGGATAGTGCTAGACAAATTTTTGAGAGGGAATAGGAGACTACTAAGACACTACAGAGGGTAGCCGATGGTACCTCTGTTACAGAATACATGAGGGAGGTTCTGAGGGCTGGCTGAGAGGTAGAGTTCTATAGGGGTAGGTATCATGATGCAGTGCCTGTTGATTGTAGAGTTAGCTATGCCCCCTCGAGATCTGGTCGGACACTTACCCACATAGTTAGCGAGGGTGTGATGTAGCCTCCATGAGGAGATCCTAGAGATCCTGGTCCTTCTGGAGGTGGTGGTGGTACTGGTCCTGTTAGGCTTGCTCATTCTGGTAGTAGCAGATCATAGATGCCATTTGTGATTTTGAGACATTCTTTTTGAGATATGATGTATACTTCGATCTAGCTTATTTTTGACGATGTATCTTTTCTTATTTCAGACTTCATTGTATTCTTGACATTTGATGATATATATGATATGCAATTGATTAATATTGATCTATGATGGCTTATAATTTTATGATGGATGCATTTATTTTATTTGATGATGCTAATTTTAAATGCTTATGTTGAAAATATGATGTATGGATGTATGGATAATAATGACATGACTTGCATTTATTTTAATGTGATGAAATGTATGGATGGATGGTGAATGTTTTTAATTTTAAATCTGATGATGATAAAAATGATGATTTTGTGATGGATGATTATGGATGGATGGTGTAAATTTTGTGATATAATTCATGGATGACAAATGATGCATTTGATCAAATGATAATAATGTAATGAATGATATGGTGAAATGAACATGATGTATTTATAAGTAGTGAGAGATGGGTTTTTGTGGACCACTACTCATGAATCATGGGTCAATGAGTTTGACTCAAAACTACACAGTTGAATCCTAATAGCAATATCATAATTTGACACGCTGTGGAAGAAACCTCCTACTTATCAATTGATGAGCTAAAGGGGCTCTATAATGAATGGTTCATAAGGCATAACACTTGTTGAAGGTTTTACAAATGGGGTAGCAAGCTAAGTGGGCTTAACCTTGGGGGAAACTCCGTGGTTAAGCACGATTGAGCTGGAGCAGTACTAGGATGGGTGACCTCCTACGATGGACCAATGCTTCACATCTGTGAGCATCACCTAGATGCAATGAGTGCTAAGTGGACCATTCATTATCATGAGAGATGGGTTCTTGTGAACCACTACTCATGAATCATGGGTCAATGAGTTTGACTCAAAAACTACATGGTTGAATCCTGATAGCAATATCATAATTTGACACGCTGTGGAAAAAACCTCCTACTTATCAATTGATGATCTAAAGGGGATCTATAATGAATGGTTCATAAGGCATAACACTTGCTGAAGGTTTTGCAAATGGGGTAGCAAGCTAAGTGGGCTTAACCTTGGGGGAAACTCTATGGTTAAGCACGCTTGAGCTAGAGCAGTACTAGGATGGGTGACCTCCCGGGACCGACCAATGCTTCACCACTATGAGCATCACCTAGATGCAATGAGTGCTAAGTGGACCATTCATTATCATGAGAGATGGGTTCTTGTGAACCACTACTCATGAATCATGGGTCAATGAGTTTGAATCGAAAACTACACAGTTGAATCCTGATAGCAATATCATAATTTGACACGCTGTGGAAGAAACCTCCTACTTATCAATTGATGAGCTAAAGGGGCTCTATAATGAATGGTTCATAAGGCGTAACACTTGCTGAAGGTTTTGCAAATGGGGTAGCAAGCTAAGTGGGTTAACCTTGGGGGAAACTTCATGGTTAAGCGTGCTTGAGCTGGAGCAGTACTAGGATGGGTGACCTCCCAGGACGGACCAATGCTTCACCTCTATGAGCATCACCTAGATGCAATGAGTGCTAAGTGGACCATTCATTATCATGAGAGATGGGTTCTTGTGAACCACTACTCATGAATCATGGGTCAATGAGTTTGACTCGAAAACTACATAGTTGAATCCTGATAGCAATATCATAATGATGTATTTATTTATTATATGATGTGAAAAAATATGGTATGATAAATGCATAACTATTTGATATTAAATGCATTAATGATGAGATGATAAAAGTTTTGCATGATGAGATGATGCTCCTATATGTTTTTGATGATTTTTGGTTTAATGTCAAGTATACTCAGTCATATTTGTAGAAAAGATAATCATTAATTGGAATCCCTTATGCAACAAAAAAAAAAAACACTCTGCAGATGTAGAATTTATTATGAATGCAATCTAATTTTATCATGCAACTATATGCAACCATTTTCATTTTAACAGTACTTTTGTGCTTAGTATCATCATAGAGCCTTTTAGGATGTTGAAAGTGAGTACAAGCGTTAATAGTATATGTTAGACCAATGATGACCTAAGTACTACTTTCATGATTTTTGATATTGCAAGCGAACACAAGCATCTAGGTATAATTGAACTGAGATGACCTCAACATTCATTGTGCAGACAGGCAAAGATTAATCATTTTAATGTGTGGATTCTAAATTTCATTGGTGATACATTTGCATAGCACATCCTCTGAAAATTCACACATTTATATGATTAACTTATAGACAACAGACAATAAAAATATCATTCTCCTTCCTTGTTTCTCTAGTTCATTTACACCATTGAGTTACTCCAAAGAAATGATAATAATTAATCAAAAACATAATTTATCCACCTTTTACTTAGAATGTTTCAATCATTATTCAGATTAGATCATCCATCCTGATTTTGTGATGTTTTTGGATTTCCTAAGATTTTGACCAAAGACCTAACCTTAACTTATCCTAGGGGTCTTAGGGGCTAATCAAATATTAGCCTTGCTTACGTTACAATGGAAAGACCACGTAGTTCGACTGACTTAGACTCATGTTGTTGGTTTTTTTTTTTTGCTTTTCTAGACTGAATGTTTGACTTGTTTTTGGATTTTCTGATATGATATGGATGTTTGATGCCTTTCTGATGGTGGTTGATGTTGCGTTGTGATCATTTTTTTTGTATACTTGTCATACTATTGTTTTCCCATTTGGAAAAGCCAATGTTTTTGTTTCCCCCAAGCTAGAGTGAGACATGACCATGTGAAATGATTTAATAATGGATGCAATTATGGCAAGACTAATGATATGATATGAAATGGTAATGACTACAAGACTAAATGATCTCGATATGTATCAAAATAGATGGGAAAGTTGATTTAGAATCACATACGATGCGTATTTCCAAGTTTTCACCATATGTTTTGATTACACCCTTTGTTTTGTATTTTTCTTTTTCTCCTTTTTTCTCTTTTTGTATTTTTTAATTTTTTTTGTATTTTATGTTTTCAAGATGCCTGTTTGCTAGGTTTTCATAAAGGAAACCATTTTTTAGAAGTATGACCCATGCACTAGGAATTTAGGTATAGAAATTTTTGAGATGGATACTATTGATAGGTTCATCAAATAAATCCCCTTTTGACATTGATAGTTGATAGGTCCTTGATCCATACATTGATATGATGATGAAAGGACCTAGCCAGTTAGGCTCAAATTTACCTTTCTTTTCCCTATCCTATTGATTTATAGGGTTCTCTTTTAGAACCAAATCGCCAACCTAAAAGACCCTAGGTTTTACCCTATGATTCTAACTCCTTGATATTCTTTGTTGATATGCCGTGAGATGATTGACAGCTTGTTGATGATGCTCATCTAATCATTCTAGTTCTTGTAGTCTAGATACCCTATAGTCCTCATATGATATGATTCCTCTTAGTGATACACAGAGTGATGGAATCTCTACTTCAATTGGTATTATGGCTTCCGATACATATACTAAGGCATATGGTGTTTCTCCTATCAGTGTTCTGATACTGGTTCTGTAGGCCCACAGTGCTGGATTGAGTTGAACTTTCCAATCATGTCCAAAATCGTTAACCATCTTCTTGAGTATGTTTAGAATTATTTTGTTAGAGGCCTCTGCTTGGTCATTTCCTTGAGGATAGTACGGTGTTGAGAAACGATGTTGGATATGAGACTTCTCACATAATTCTTGGACATCCGTGTTCTTGAATGGTCATCCATTATCAGTGATAATAGATTGAGGGATTCCATACCAATAGATTATGTAATTCAATATGAATGATGAGATCTACTTTCCGGTGACAGTTGTAAGAGGCACTACTATCCATTTTGTGAAGTATTATATAGCTATGATTATGAACTTGTATCCATTGGATGAAGAGGGATTTATTTTTCCTACCAAATCTAGTCCCATTGAAAAAAGGGCCATTTTGATGTGAATGGATGCAGTTCTTGAGCTGGTACGTGAATCAGATTACTGTGAATCTGACACTTTTGGAATTTCTTTACAAACTGATAAGATTCTTTCTCCATGCATGGCCAATAATATCCCAAACAAAGGAGTTTCTTTGCTAGAGTTATACCACTCGAATGAGTGGCACAAATACCCTCATGAACCTCATATAAGGTCATCTCTAATTTTTCATGTTCTAAACATTGGAGTAAGGTACCATCAAGACCTCGACGATAAAGGATGTCGGCGATTAAAATATGTCAGGGAGATTGGCGGATGAAACTGCTTTTTTGGTTCTTGGAAAGATCAAGAGGGAGGATATTGTCCTTTAGGTAAGCATAGGTTTTCTCATAGATGGAGGTTTTAATGGTATCTAGAGGGCATATGGTATTGGATTCCAAACTATTATAAGAAGAACATGATACTTGTTCTACCATAAACTCATAACAACCTCGTTTCTCTAGCAATTGTAAGAGTGAATCAATTGTGGCCATAGCATCCACAACTTTGTTCTCCACCCTTGGAATTTGATAAAATTTGACATTGAAAAAAAACTATTTTAGATCATCTATTTGTTGTTTGTAGGGCCTCAACTTTTCATCTTTTGTCTGATACTCATCATTTACTTGATAAATGACTAGTTGAGAGTCCCCATATACTTGTAAGTTTATGATCTTCCATTCAATTTCTATTTTGACCCCAATGATTAATGCTTCATATTCCACCACATTATTTGTACATTGAGACATCAGTCTATATGATTTTGGGATGGTGTGTCCTTGGGGAGTGATGAATGAAATCCCTATTCTAGGTCCTCACTGTGTGTATGATCCATCAAAATATAATATCCATTGTTGTGGCATCACTGTCAGAATGTGTGCATCTGGAACTCCATTGTCATAGTTCAATCATCTGGTAAAGGAGCCTCAACCAATTGTTCAGTGATTGCCTGACCCTTGATGGCTTTTCTCTCCACATATTGAATATCAAACTCACTTAATAGCATGACCCACTTTTCTAGTCTACCTGTTAAGGCAGCTTTACTGAGTAAATATTTTAAGGGGTCAATCTTTGTTATTAGCCTGATTGTATGAGTCAACATATAATGTATCAGCTATTGAGTAGAAAACACTACCACTAAGCACGATTTCTGTATGAAAGTGTAGATTATTTCATAGCCATTTAATATTTTTTTGATATAGTAGATGGCATGTTCCTTTCCTTCATAATCCTCTTGTGCTAATAATGCTCCTAAAGAGATATATTAATTGCAATGTATAGTATCAAAGGTCTTCCTTCCATTGGCAGCATGAGAATAGGCGGTGATATTAGATATTTTTTTATTTGATCCAACGTTGTTTCACACCCATTATCCTATTTGAAAATAACATTTTTATGCAACAGATGATTGAATGGATGACTTTTGTCTTCCAGATGGGAGATAAATCTCCTGATTGATTGGAGCCTTCCCTATAGTGATCTCAATTGACTAATATTTCTCGGAGGCGCCATTTCCATTATTTCCTTGAATTTCACTAGATCCACTTCAATGCCCTTTTTTGAGACAATGTATCCCAACAGTTTCACTAAAGTGACCCCAAAGACACACTTCTTGGGGTTTAGCCTGACATTAAATTTCTCTAGTCGTGTGAATATTTTTCTCAGAATATGTAGATGTCCTTCCCTAGTACAATATTTTTCTAGGATATCATCCACGTAATCCTCCATGAAGGTGTGTAGCATATCATGAAAGATTGTTTTCATTTCTCTTTAATAGGTGGCTCCTGCATTTTTCAAAATAAATGGCATGACATTCCAGCAGAAGGTTCCCCATGGAAATGTAAATGTCATCTTTTCCTTATCTTCTGGAGCTGTTTTAATTTGATTGTATCTGGAGAAACCGTCCATGATTGACAACATGGCATTCCCTGTCATCAAATCCACAATGATGTCTATATTAGTTAATGGAAAATCATCCTTTGGGCATGCTTTATTCAAGTCTCTAAAATGCATACATATCATGATGCTATTGTCTGGCTTTGAAATAGGTATAATGTTTGATATCCACTTAGTGTAGTCAATAGACCTTATGAATCCAACATCTAACAATTTATTTAGCTCAGCCTTTACCATAAATGTGATATGGGGATGCATTTTTCTCAAATTTTACTTTATAGGCTCGATTCTTGCAGGCAAAGACAAATGATGCATGGGAAGATTTGGATCCAAGCCTGGCATATCGGAATATGACCAAGCAAATTTGATGATTCTTTCCTTAAATAATTTGAGGAATTCCGGTCTCTCTTGATTTGTCACTAATTCTGTGAGATGTAGGATATTTTCTTTTTCTTCAGTGCCGATGTTTACAGAATATGTTGGTTCTACTAGAACTGATGACTACTCATGATAATGTTCTATAAGAGTGTCGAATCTCCCATCTTTTGGCTCCTCAGAGAGGTTTTCACCGTTAGATGTGTTCCTTATTTTTCTTTTTCCAGATCTAATGTTGCCATAAAATGGTTTTCATCATTAGATCTATTATCCCTATTTTTAGTTTTGCAACTGGGAGATTTGACACCCTCTTTCCAAGTCGCTTTGTTATGAGAATTATAGATAGAACTCATACGAGGTTTTTCATAACATAGTAAATTTATGATGGCATCATCATTTGCAAATATGAGTACATTCATAGGTTTGACAGGTTCCCAGTCAATAAGTTTTGGATGGATTAAAGGCATGAAGTCATCGGATTGACTTAGGTTGATGGGGGTAAGGGTTAGGATAAAAATGTCATCATAGTTTTTATTAGGGATATCAAGATCGTCTAGCTCACTTGATGTTTGCTCGTCCCCACTTGAGTTATCGATATTTAGTGATCCTGATACAAATGGTCTATACCCAGAGCTTTGTCCCTCCTCATGCATTGTTGCATATTGTTGTATTACATCAATTTGAATATTGGTATAAGATATATCAGAACAAAAATCCCACTCATATTCATTTCAATCTATTTGAGAGCTATCTCTAACCTGAAGGATTCTTTCTACAACCTTCTTTGTCATCTCCTATTTTTGTTCTTCAGAATATCCCAGTCCTGTCTTCTCTTTTGAATGGACAATGAGGGGTTGAATATGTTCCACAATACCTTCCTTCCTTAATCTAGCAAGTCCTTGTCCCTCATAACCCATTTTTTCTAGGATAACTTTCCCTTTGCCTTATTTTTTGTATTGATATTGACATTCTTGATACTGATATTTGATGTTGATGGTTCCTCATCTTTGTATAACCAATCAAGGATTGCTTTGTTGTCTGATTCATCTTGTATGGTATTGACTTTTATAAACCTTTCTTCTAGAACTATGATAGGTAGTGATTTTTGATGTTTGACCATTGATGGTTGGCCATATGTCTTTGGAGATGGCATTAACTGTGAAAGATTAAGTGATTGCTCCACATAATATTGCCCCATTCCCTTTTCTTTCAACTGGACTTACTCTTGAAATATCTATGATAAAGAAGTTTGGGGATCTAGATTGTTTGATAATTGATTATCAATAAGAATTGTATGTTTTTCTTTATCCATCTTCTCTACCCACTTGGTGGTGATATTCTGATGTTTTTCTTCACTTGATGACTTTGAACTGGATGCTTCCTGATTGTGAGGTACAAAGGTATCTTGAGAGATTCTAAGTGTGTCACAATGGTGAGGATGATTATAATCAGCAGATATAGTCACCTCTTGTCCATTTACTGGGAACTTTAGGCATTAGTAATATGTGGAAGGTACTGCCTGCATTTCATGGATCCATGGGCATCCTAAGAGTATGTTTTAAGTTAGCTCTTTTTCCAATACTTGGCATGCTATGTTTTTCATCATTGCTCCCACTTGAATGGGTAACACAATCAGTCCCTTTGAAGATCTCGCTTCCTCATCATATGATTTTATGGTCATTTTCCTTTGGGCATCAATAGCATCATCGGAATACCCTAGTGCAAGGATTAACTTTAGGGTGCAAATGTTCAAACTATCTCCCCCATCTATTAAGACTTTTGACATGATGATTGTGGATCAAGACTTCGATATGGAGTGAGGTGTTATGGGGATGGTTGAGTGAGACATCATCCTATTCAGATAATGATAGATAATATGGTGTAGTCAGATGCCCCACCATAGCTTGGAATTGGAAAAAATCTAGATTTTTCGGTACCGTAGTGGCAACTAGTGCTTGTTCTAGAACCTCCTTATGTGATGGAGATAGTTTGAGGAGTTCTAGTATTGATATCTATGCTAGAATTTTTTGAAGTTGATCAACAATATTGTAATGAGATGGAGGTGGATATGCATTTTTAGGACCAACTCCCTTTAAGACTAACTTGGACTGCCCCTTTGTCCTTACATTTTCTAGTTGATAGTCCTGTCGTACTCTAATTTTTAAAATGTTTATTTTATTTTCAGAGACTTGTATGCTTGGGAGAAAATCCAAAGGGGTAGTGTCATTGGTTTCATGTCCATTCATGTTAAGACCAATGGTATGATCACTCTCTACTTTTGTAAGACAAAGGATCATTTTATCATAGACATGATTGATATTTTAACCTTTGTTGTTTGTAGAAGATGATGCTCCTTTGTCATAGTTTGGTAAAGGGTCCTTGAAGGTTGAATGATCATTATTGTTTTGGGGTCCCTCTATATATACCTTGTTATTGTTGATCAAATCTTGAACTGCATGTTTTAACTCCATGTAATCATTAGTTTTGTGGCCTTTATTTTTGTGGAAGTTGCAATAATCTGCGTCATTCCACCATGGTGGTTTGACCTTTGGATCCTAGAATCTTGCTTCCCGCTTAGTGATAAGACCACTTGTGAATAATTATTTCATAGCTGATTCCAATGTTTGGCCTAGAGGTGTGAACCTACGCCGGTTTGATGATTTTTGGTATGGTTGTGGTTTTGTGATTTCGTTGTTTTGATTTGTTTTTGAAGTAGATGCTATCAAGTTAAAAACTGGTTTGGCATTTTGTAAATCACTTGTTGTTTCATTTGCAAGCGTATTTCGGTTCTTTTTCTAAAATTTTGGTTTATCACTGTTGGGGTATTGATTTTGGGAATTTGTATTATTTTATTTGTTGCTGAAATGTTTAATAACCCCTCTTTTGACTAGCACTTCTTCAATCTTAAGGCCATTTTCTATCACCTTTTCAAATGTAGGAGGACATTGCAATTCAAGTCTGTAACTCATCTCCTCTATTAAGTTGTCAATGAACAACTCCATTTTCTCTTCCTCAGGAATAGATCGAGGATATCTAGTGAATAGTCATCGCCATCTTTGTAGAAAGGACAAGAATGTGTCCCCTTTGTTTTGTTTTTGGTTACATAGATCCTTTATCATGACATCATGTTAGATGTTAAAAGAATACTGAGAGATGAACCTGTTGACAAGTTCTTCAAAAGTCCCTATTCCTGGTTGTAATTTTTAAAACCATTCCATACATGAACCTCCCAAGCTTCTTGGGAACAATCTCATCAGGTAACTTTTCTCTTGAGAAAAATCTAGTATCATGGTTTTGAATTCACGGATATGATCGATCGGATCTATTCTTCCATTGTATTTGTCATACTTGGGGAATCCACAGTGTCGAGGAAAAGGTATCATATCGACTGTTGAGTCGAAATGATAAAGACAAATGTCCTGTACTGCATATCTTTTGGTGTTCCCTTTTGTCATGTCTTGTATTTGTTGTTGTAATATTTGCATTTGGGATGTTAAGGTAACAACCGGATCTATACCTTGTGTGCATTGTGGTATTTTAGTTTCGCTTGTTCCAAGTGCTTCTCTTATGCGATTTACGTCAAATTCTTTTGGAAGCTTAGCACCTAATTTAGCCAACATTAAGAGGTATTTCTCCATGTCTTTTTCTAAGATCTTTTCCATGAAATTATGGAATTTTGGATCCGATTGGGCTATTTGTATGTCTTGTGGAGTTATTTCATTTTTGTCACTTTGATGTAGACTATTCTAGGGATTTTCTTTTGTCATTGTATTTGATGTTTCTAGTTCCTTTTCTAAGAGCCTCTATTTTTGTGACCTGGTGAAGATTGGCATACACGTTTTTTGTTCTTTTTTTCCAAAATTTGATCTTCTATGTTGGAAAATCTCAAGTGAATTTTTAACAAAGTCAAATAAGATGATATATCTTATTGATAAGACTAGGTTAAAAATTTGATTACTATGACTTGTTTCGTGATAATAGGATGATAATATCCTGATGATGAAACTTTAGCGTAATAATCGAGATTGTGTTTTGATTTGACACTTTATGATTTGTAAGATCTGCGTTTCAATTGAAAAGATTGGAAAATTCTATGAACCTATCTGATTTAGGTTTCTAGATAGTGATTCTAATAAAAAGGTACTTTTCTTTTGATAAAAAAATTCATGCGTAAATGACAGACAAACTGACTAATATGATTTCGAACTCTCTGTTTTGAAAGCGCTAAAATAGAGTTCAGGAGCAGTAAAGCAGGTCCTAGAAGCGCTATTTCTAAGAAGTGCTAGAACAGAGTTCAAAAGCACTGAAACAGATGATGAAAGTGCTATCTTTATGGATGCTCTACAACAGTGCTCGAAAGCGCTAAAAAAGTTGATGAAAACACTACTTTTCTGGAAGCACTAAAATAGTGACCGTAAGCGCTAAATTAGTGTTTGGAAACGCTATTTTATGAAAGTGCTAAAACAAAGTCCTGAAGCATTGAAACAGATTTCCAGAGCGCTAAAACTGAGGATTTTGATGTTTTAAGACTCCCTATTGTAAAATTTGACTTGGCCTTGTGGTATATTCTATCATGGGTTGTGGGATGTAGGACTGATGTATGCATTGACTATGGTTGTGATATTGTGTGAGGGATCTCCTTTGGAAGAAATATCATGAATAAAGTGGTTCTATAGTGTAATCAAGAGTATGACCTCTAGAAAAGTCGTGATATCTATGAATGAAGGTCCTATGTTGTAAAAACATCTTTTGACTTTGAAATAAGAAATGCCTTCTTAAATTATCTCGGTAACTGAGTGGTCTCTTGGGTTTGTTGAATTTGATGGTTTTCTTGAAAAACTTGGTTGATTTCCACTTTCAAATCATGAATTTTTCTGATCTGATTTGATTTGTTGTTTTTTGGATGATCTTTTATCTGATTTTTAATGATTTTGTGAAAACACGACAAGCAAATTGTAGAATAATTGTTTTAATCTGAACAGATAGTGTATATTCTAGAACCATGAATGGTCCTTATTGATTTTCATGGGTTTTCTTTGACAAATGTACACAATTCAGATAGACTCACTCTTAAGGTCAAATAGGTCATCGTTATACTCAACAACCCACATCTTAAAATTGTGTTGACACATACAACCGTGTCACCCCCTAGAAGGCACCCTTATTTTTATCATTTCCAGGGGCTACTCAGAGTTGGATTTCTTGTCCTCTAGGTAAACAATCCTTGGAAATTATATGGTGAGAGTCTTGGGGGCAGATTCTTCCCTCCCCTAGCACCATGAGTATTACAATGTCTGGTTACTGACTCGGTTGGACACTACACTATGGTTTGTATATAGGGATTTCATGCAGTGTGGAAATTGATAAACTCCCTCAAGAGACCTCTTAATCTTTAGAACAAACATTTTGGGGATGGTTATCTTGCTCACTACCATCAAGTTGGACTTTCATCAACAACTTATATTTTGATTAGAGTAGGTTGAATTTCTTGGCTTTAGGCATTCCCACTTGGGTCGTTCGCATAGGGTGAGTACTTTTTCCCACTATGGCAAGCCTTCTAAAGGTTTTAACAAAAGCATAAATTTGCATGAAAATAAGGATGAGTCTGGCACTTTGATCAGCCAGTTAAGGGGAGATCATAAGCCTATTCACCACACAAGCGCATTAGATAAATGATTCGTTTTAAGCCCAAAAGACAAATTTTTCTAATCTATGTGAAGATTTTTCTTCGCAACAATCATGGTGTCCTTTTTACCTGATATTTCAAAAGTGTGATGGCTAACCTAGGATTGATAAATTTTAAACCAAAAATGGCTACCCTAGGATTGATAAATTTTAAACCAAATGATTATCCTAGGATTGGATCATTTTAGTCTAATAGTATCAAAATGAAATTATTGCCACAGTCGCGTCAGATCTAGATCAAAGTTATAGAAGTGCTAAAATAGTCAATGAAAGTGCTATAGTTTTTACCTGATGCGCTAAAATCGAAAGTGCTGAAATAGAGTACTAAAGCGCCAAAGTTTTTCTTGGAAGCACTAAATCAACTTTTCTGAAGATGGGTAACTGATGCACCGAAACAATTCATGGAAGCACTATAGTAGAAAGTGCTAAAAAATATAACGGATGTGCTACAGTATCAAGGAAGTGTAAGAACAGAGCACAAAAGCACCATATTTTTCCACGGATGCGCTATAGTTTTTGACGAAAGCACTATAGTTTTTGATGAAAGCGCTGAAACGGAACACGTTGGGAACCTACACAATAATTTTCATAAAATTTGACAAAAATATGGGTTTAAGGCCCCATGGTAGGCACCAAATTGTAAGTGTAAATAAGGTATAAAGGAATAAAACACTTCTTAATGAAACATTCTATCAAAGATCAAGCTAATAATCTACTGAAAGCATCTCATTGTCTCCTATCTTCAAAGATTTATTAAGCTATTGTGCTCTCAGATTTAAATAAGCCTATAACTATTAAAATGACAATCTAAAGAATGGAATGATGCTCATGCAATGATATGAAACTATATGATAAAATCTAGATGATAAAAGAAGCTAATATGACATGGATTGACATGAAAACTGATAAATGAAGCTACAGGAGGCAGTCATGATATGATCTTAGAATTTTGGATGCTTGATGCTTGAATTCCTATAGAGTAAGAGTCCATAAGTTAGATAATATGAATCTGGATCGTTGTATTTGTTGAATGAAGCTTTATTTATAGATTTCTTGGAAGTAGCTTTGCACAGGGGTTGCAAAGTAGAGGCTTGGATTTAATATGGAGGATTGAATGGTGAGAGATGGAGGAGATTGAGAAGATTTTGGGAATTGTCCCTACCCATGAAAACACCAGGCAAGAGAATAGGAAGGATTGATGGAAGATGATTGAGAGATGGATTTCCAATTTGTCTCCAATTTGTCTCCAAATCTTCTCGTGAAGTTTGAAAGCATTAATTTTGACATAATTATGACATAAATTAGACATAGGATATCTAATTTGGTTTTGAGGAAATATAGAGGAATATTCTTTATGCCTTTTTCTTAAATATTTTTGATTTATTTAAATTAGCAAAAGAAGGATAAATAATTTAATAGAACAAACTATAGAATTTGTTTATTAAATTAAAATAGAAGAATATCGTAATAAATCAATAAAGTGTTTGACCGTTATTAAATTAATTAAGATTGATGTGATAGTATAAAGTAGGGGAAATGATAATTAAATCAAACAAAGTATTTAATTTTGTTTATTTAATTAAGATGAGATAATAGAAGAATTAGAAGAATTTAAATGAGAATTTAAACATGAACTATACATATGAATATTTCTATTTATTCAATAGTAGAGGAATTTAGGATAATTAATCAAATAAGTCGTATTCAATTAATCAGATTCTGCAGACCAATTTTAGGTGTATATAGTTATTAGGGCTGGTTTTTTGTGGTAATATTGTTCTAGTGGGAATCTTGCAAAGTAAGAACTTAGTTCTGTCTAAGATGACGAGTACATCAGGAAGAATTGATATTGAGAAATTCAATGGTGGAAATTTTGAGTTATGGAAACTCAAAGTGGAAGACCTATTAGTGGATAGAGACCTCTAGGTAGCCCTGTCTGGAACTATGCCACAAGGTATGAAGCAAGAAGAATGGGACCTCGCAGATAGAAAAGTGAGAGGTTTGATAAGACTTTGCCTCACCAATTTTGTACTCCTAAATTTCCATGAGGAGAAGTCTGCAGCTTTGTTATGAAAGAAGCTTGGTGATATTTATCAGGGAAAGTCTCTAGTAAATAAGTTATTCTTGAGGAAGAAGTTGTACTCCTTGAAGATGGAAGAAGGTGCATCTATTGCAGACCATCTGAACTCATTTAATATTAGTGTTTCTTAGTTAGCATCTATGGGTGTAAATATTGAGGAGGAGGATCGTTGCATGCTCCTGTTATGTTCATTACCTGACACTTGGGATCATTTGGTGATGGCTATTGGAAGTATGACTACTACTTTCAAGATGGAAGATGTGGTTGCTTCATTGTTGTCTAAAGAGATGCGGAGGAAGTCTTTTGAGATGGACAAAGAGGCCCTTGCTATTCGAGGTAGATCAAAGGAGAAAGGAAAGAAGAAGGACAAGAAGTCTAGATCTAAATCTATAGGGAGATCAAAGTCTCCTGGTAAAAATTCCAAGGTGAAATGCTGGAATTATGGGCAGCCTAGTCATATCTGAAAGGATTGCAAGGAGAAGAAGAATAAGAAGAGTAACTCTTCAAAAAATGACTCTTCTTAGAGTGATGTAGATGCTTTCATTGAAGCCTTGGAAACTTAGGTATCAGATGATGTCTGGCTGGTTGACTCGAGTGCATCCTTTCACATGATGTCTCATAGAGAATGGTTCACCAAGTATGAGAAGAATGGTGGTGGAAAGGTGTACCTGGCGAGTGATTCAATGTTGGAGATTGTTGGTCGAGGTAGAGTCAGAATTTAGTTTCTTGATAGGAGAGTCAAAGGTATCGGTGACGTATTGCATATACAAGGTTTGGCTCGAAATTTACTTTCTATCAGTAAGCTAAATGATGCTGGTGTAAAAGTTTCTTTCTTGAGTAAAGGATGTAATGTGGCTAGAGGTGAAATGGTGTTGGCTAAGGGTGTATGTACTGGAACTCTATACAAGTTGGATGCACATCCTGTTCTTTGTAACAATGCCTCTGTAAAGTCAAGCAAATTTTTTCCTGTTGAGAAAGATGAAGATGCTTCTTTGGCTGCAAATGCGATGGAGGTGAAAATCCCAATAGAGAAGACCATGTTGTGGAATCATAGACTCGGTCACATAGGTGAGAAATGTTTAAAAACCTTTAAGAATAAAGATCTTGTTGAAGGGCTTGTAGATTGTAATCTTGAATTCAATTTATGTGAACACTGCATTTATGGAAAGAAACAACGTGTTTCCTTTTTCTCGATTTCTCATAAATATTTTGGTGTACTTGACTATGTTCATTCTGATGTGTTTGGTCCAGTGAATGTTCCTTCGTTATTGAAATCCTTATATTATGTTTCTTTTATTGATGACTATTCGAGAAGGGCATTTATATACTTTCTTAAAATTAAATCAGAACTGTTCAATCATTTTAAAGAGTTTGAAAACTTGGTTGAGAATCAGACTGGAAGGAAAATAAAATGTTTGAGGATGGATAATGGTGGTGAGTTTTGTTCTGTAGATTTTGATAGATACGGTAAAGACCATGGGATTAAAAGTTATAAAACTACACCTTATACTCCATAGTAGAATGGAGTTGTTGAAAGGTTGAATAGGACGCTGATGGAAAAGGCAAGGAGTATGTTGAGCAGTGCTAGTATGGAGCATATGTTCTGGGCTGAGGCCATAGCTACAACATGTTACCTGGTAAATCGCTCTCCTTGCTCTGCTCTTGTTGATAAGACACCTTTGGAAGTGTGGTTTGGTAAGAATCCCTCTCTGAGACATGTTCGTGTCTTTGGCTATGAGGCATATGCATATGTGCCAAATGAGAAAAGATCTAAGTTGGATAACAAGGCTGTTAAATGTATCTTCATCAGCTACGATGATGGTGTGAAGGGATACAAGCTTTGGAACCCTATTACTAAGAAGGTTTTGTACAGTAGAAGCATTCTATTTCATGAGCTGAAACCTTCAGTAAGTGATCAACAGCTCGAGATAGATCAAAGATAAAAGGAAAATGATGCAGTTGAGATTCCTTAAACTCCATGAAAGAGAGAACTGCATGGTGTACCTGAAACTAAGGAGATCTCTAGCACCTCTGAGAGTTTCAAAGAGGAAGAACCACAACCTCAGCCAGTGAGAAGTTTTACACATCAAAAACAACAACCTCATAGGTATGGTTTCTCCATTTTGGATTCAAACTATGCCAATGCTTTAATTTCTTGCACTGAGGAGCCTAGGACTATTAAAGAGGCAATTAATATGCCCAATGGAAATTCTTGGTTGGAAGCCATGAATGAAGAAATAGAATCATTGGAGAAGAATGAAACCTTGGATTTGGTACCTTTTCTTGAAGGAAGAAAGTTGGTTGGCTGTAAATGGGTATTTAAGAAGAAGACTGGTCTTGAGGGTAGTGTTGAGAAGTATAAAGCAAGGTTGGTTGCAAAGGGGTATTCCTAGGTAGAGGGAATTGATTATGGAGAAATATTTTCCCCCGTAGCTAAGCTGACATCTATTAGATTTTTGTTGTCACTTGCAACCGCGTATGACTTAGAGATCGAGCAGATGGATGTGAAAATAGAATTTCTCCATGGTGAGCTGGAAGAAGAAATTTACATGTCCTAGCCTAAGCACTTTGTTGAAAAAGGTAAAGAAAGCTTGGTCTGCAAATTAAATAAATCTTTGTATGGTTTGAAGTAGTCTCCTAGAATGTGGTACTAGAAGTTTGACACATTTGTGTTGTCTATGGGATTTGTGAGATCAAAATAAGATCATTTTGTGCATTTTAAAAATGAAAATGATCATGTGCTTATTATTACCCTATACATGGATGATATGTTGTTCATAGGAAATAGTAAGTCTATGATTTCTGATCTCAAATCTCAACTATCTACAAAATTCGAAATGAAAGATATAGGTGCAACAAGGTATATTTTGGGGATGGAGATAACTAGGGATAGAAATGATAGAAAGCTTTGGTTCAGCAAAAGTAAGTACATCAACACTATTCTGGAAATATTTGATATGAGTGATTGCAAGAAGCTAGTTGTTCCAGTTACACAAGGAACAAAACTATCTATTGAAGATTGTGCAAAATCTGGTACTGAGATAAAGGACATGACCAGAGTGCCTTATGCAAGTGTTGTCAAGAGTTTAATGTATGTTACGGTTTGTACAAGGCTAGAAATTTCCCAAGAAGTGGGAGTAATCAATCGATTTATGGAAAATCCAGGAAGGACACATTGGGATGTTGTAAAGAGAGTGTTTAGATATCTGAGAGGTACCTTAGAATGTGCTTTGTGTTACCATGGCAATTTGGTTGCATCACAAAGAACTCTCAGCATTCGTGGGTATGTGGAATCTAATTGGGTGGGGGAAATTGACAGTAGAAGATCCACCAATCGATATACTTTCATGTTAAATGGTGGTGCAATTAGTCGGATGAAAAAGTGATAGGCTATAGTCGCTTTTCCCATGATAGAGGTGGAATATATGGTATCAACTCATACCTGCAAAGAAGTTTTTTGGCTCAACCACTTATGTTTTGATATTGGTTTTAATGCAGGGAAGATCACTATTTTCTATGATAGTCAGAGCACCATTTGTTTGGTAAAAAATCCAACTTTCCATGCCTAGACGAAGTATATCGACATGCAATATCACTTTGTGAGAGATATGGTGGAGGATGGAAAGCTTTTGTTAGAAAAGGTAGATATTCTAAAAAATGTTGTTGATGCATTGACAAAGCCAGTAAGCATGGAAAAGTTCAGATGGTGTGCAAGTTCAATGGGCCTTGGAGCCTATGATCACAAATAAATTTGAAGTCTGAAGGAAGCTAGTAAGTATTCATCAAGTGGGAGCTTGTTGGAAAATGTGCCTCAACTTACCAGCTTGGACCTCTATTAAAGGCTTGATGAATTCATTCCCCTATCACTTTACCATGGTGTTCTCTTGTGGTTAGCTTGATCCTTTGGTCGTTGAGACTCAGTCTAATCGGTGATGCTCTCAAGGTTTTCATAATGATGGGCCGATGAGCGTGGAGTTGGTGGTTTGTTTGAAGGCTTTGGCTTTTTCGGAGGATCGGTCACCCATTGGCGGGAGGTTTTTCTCTATCACACCAATGTGTTGATGCCTTGTATCAATGGCTTCTATAAATTTCATTCGATAGTGCTTACTGCTTTCTACGGCATCTGAAAGCAAGTACTATTTTTTATCTTTTCACCAAGTGGAATCGCTTGTGCACTTGACACGAGGTGGCTTATCAAAGTGGTGAGTGCAGCGAATAGATGGTGGGCCCCAAGTTGCTTTATACGAGGGGTTCTCTGGTTGTGGACACTTTTTTGCACCTCGGGAGTTCCTTGGGGAATCTAGCGGATACCACTAGAGATTCCCTGAAGGAGCTCCAACAACCTCCACAAAGACCAACCAGAGTGCCCGAGCAAAGGACACATGGTAGCTTCAGAAGATCGTTCCAACTGAGCTCATGGGAATCTTGGTGATTCCCTCCTAGATGCCTTGAAACCTCCTGAGCAGTGGACACATGGGTTGTGGGACCCAATAGGGTTGGCGGTTGGTGCTTTGGTAATAGCAATTTATTGCCAACTCAAAATGTGATGCGACTGTTAGCGATGGTGAAGGGTTTTCGGAGCCCGATGACAGTTGACCAGATCACTTCTTGGTCAAGTGGCGAAATGAATGGCAGTGTGACATGTGGCATTTTCTCATCAGTTCTTTTTGCATCGTTGTTGCAAAACAACATTTATTGCTAGAATCTAGATTGGTGAAAAGTGATATCTTATGCAGTTATTTTTGTGATCGGATTTTGGCGATTGGCAAAGCCCGATTTGTATTTTCTCTACAATGTATTTATTGTGGGGGTGGCTTGATGTAGGTTTATAGGGGGATCCAATCCGAGATCAATTTTGGCGTGTCAGTGAAGAAATAAATTTAATGCACCCTAATTGGTGGTTGTATAGAGACTTTTAATAGTCAGTCTTGACATGAAATCAATGTAATAGATTTGTAGAAGTTGAGCAAAAGAATACTATGAAATAAGGTTGAGAGTAGTGGTATTCGTGGTATGCTGAAATAGCATTGTAATAGTGAGTGCATGAAAACTCAAGTGCTGCTATGAGCTAACTGTCAGAGAATGAGAGGGTTGTAACTTTGTATGTAATATTTTGCTTGTTGTAATACAAAGTGTCTTATTCTTGGTGTGGTGGGTTTTTTATTTGAAAGAGTTTTCCCACGTAAATCTAGTGTTATCTTTGAAAACATTTTATTTTCTGTTACTCTAGTTACCTTGCATGTGTTCATCTTTAGTGTTTTAATATTTTAAAATTGGTCTTTTCATGTCTCTTTTATGGTTTTAGCATTACGAAAGCATTTTCACACTGTTGCTTTTCCTCACAAAGTTTGGTTGCAAGAAGAGCGGTTGAAGGAAGAGTGGTTGTAGGAAGAGCGGGTAGGAGTTTGTTTGCTAGATCAGTAGAATCAGATGCATGAGAGGATGATGTTTCTTATACCTCACAATGGTTCTGAATTATGTTAGACAATACTTCATCTTAATCTTGAAGCTGCATGAAAGGACTTCTTCCTAACATGATAAGTTGTGCCACATAATTAACTTCCTCGGCCTCTTCACAAACATGTGGCCATACGGGATCATTCCTATAATGAGATGGTTGAGAAAGAGGGTAGAGAACAAGATTTTTGGTGCTCTTTCCATCAGAAATGGTCATGTCTCATATTCAAAATCCAATATAAGCATCTATTGTTGCTAACCATGGCCTTCCAAGAATAATGGGGTACTCGCCTACTGTGGCTTTAGGTGAAAGAATCATAAAATCTATTGGGTACTTCCAAGAGTCTAGAGTTACCACAAGATCCTCTACTATACCATTAGGATTAATAGTAGAACTATTAGCAAGCTACAGGATAGTAGGAGTAGGTCTCATGATTGCAATATTTAGTTGCTACAAGATGTCCTTGGTCATTACATTTATTGTTACTCCCAAATCAATTAGAGCATTCTTTATCTGTATCCCATTTATAACAACTCCTACCACATGACTCCCTGGGTCATTATATTTGGGATTAGTCACTTTCCCAAGCATGATGTCAGTTAGCTATCCCACCACATGAACCGTAGTGGGGTATTTCTTCTTCCTACCTACCTTCTTTAGACATGCTTCCTTGATTTATTTTCCATATATGGGAACATCTTTTATGGTCTAAAGTAGAGGTATTTGGACACACATATGCTTCAATTGATCTAAAATGTCAAAATTTATGTCCTCCTTATCTTCCTTTTGTTTCATAGTTTCCAACCTCTAGGGAAATGGTGGTTCTGGTTCAGTCTGCTTGACTGGGACTAGTTCATGATTTTTAGGTGCAATTGGCTAAATGGGGACATTTAGAGGCTCCTCTTCTTCCCTAGGAAGCTCAGTGATAATGGGTGTGGAAGGATCTATAAAATTAGTTCCTAAATGCAAAAAAATGTCACTTACACTCACAAGATATGTAGGGAATTGATTTGGATGAGCAGAGTATACCAACTATTGTTGTGGTTTATTATTTGGGCTAGGTGTGGGTTGAGCTGGTAGCTGAGTAGGTTTAGGTGCATTTGAACTTGAACTAGTAGGAGGGGGCATTATAATAGGTTTTTGGGGTTGAGAACGTGGTTGGATGTAATTGGTTGTCTAGTTTGGCCATTTTTTTCCTCCCCACTGAGATTTTTGTTGCCAATTTCCTGGAGGTGGCTGCTAATTTTCCTAAAACTGCTACCAATTCCCTTGAGGTTGCAGCCACTCAGGTGGAGAGTTTTGGTGGTTGGGATAGGTATTCAGAGGGTTACTCCAATGCTTTGGTGGATATCCTCCATAATTGGATGGATATGGGGGTTTCCATTGGTTACCAAATGAATAAGAATTGAAATATGGTCCAACAAAAGATAGTGGATCTAGTGGCATACCTTGTCTTGGAGCCCATGGTCTCCTTTGTGCAACATAGTAGACTTGATCATCTTTACCCTAGATTGGCTTGAACTTGGGTACCATCTGATTGCTATCAATATTAGCTATCATCCTGCATTTGCAATACATCTTTTGTCTACAATGAGGGTAATATTCTACCAACATTACCTTTGCCTCCTCTTCTCTCTTTTTGGCATGAAGTGAATCCAGATGAGTAGCCAGATTTTTTATGATGTCTTGCTTGAAGTCTACTAGTAAATGAGTAATCTCCATCCTTGAAACTCCACTGGTAGATGACTTACCCATCGAGTATTGGTAACCTCTCCCTTTCTTTGAATCTACCCTAGAATATTTCTAACATATCTTCTTAATATCCTCCCAAGAAACTTGGGTGATATCTCCTCCTCCCATCAGGTCCAAGGCATTTGTGCAACTATCATTAACACCTCTTAAGAAAATAATCTTTTGTGATTCTTCATTGAGTGTATGGTGTGGATATTTTCTTAGGAAAAACATAAACCTTGAAATGTAATCTTCCAGGCTCTCATCTTCCTTTTGTTGCATCCTAAAAATGTCATCCCCCCTCATGTCATTGCCCATGCAATACTCCTTGTATTTCTCAAGTAACTTTATCTTCACGTCCTCCCAAGTCTCCACAATATTTCTACCTAGGCTCATGAACCATCTTAATGCAACTTCTTTCAAGGTGGTAGGAAACAACTTAAGCCTATGGGCATAAGTGGTATAGTCATAACTTCTACAGAGTATATCAAACTCAAACAAAAATATATCAGGATCTTCTATGATAAGTCCATAGAACTTAGGAAGGACTGAAGCAGGGATATTTTTGAGGTTATCTACTTCATTCTGATGAGTAATGGGGAAAGGAAAACCTGATTGGTTAGGTCTTTTTCTATTTGCATCACCCATGCCTGCTTGATGAATTTCCAAACAAAAGGGGTCTTCAATCATATTTTGATCTTCAGAGGAAACATCATAACTGGTCAGATCCGGAAATGTTTCAGCAGAGGGGTGTGGCTCTTCTTCTTCTTTGTTTCTTGGTAGGTTCTAATACTCAACTACCTAGAATGGATCGGGATTGTTAGGAAGTAATCTCCCATGAGCATCTCTCCTCCTCCCTCTACGCATATGGTATCAACTCACTATCAGTCATCTCACACAAAGAATTGGCAAAAGAATAGGGGGATCATCATTTATAAATGAGGGGTATTCTAAGAACAAACTTCCAGAAATACTATAGCAAGAAAAACTATCAATGACTCCAAATAAATTCCTAGCTTGGCACCATCCCCAGCAATGGTGCCAAAAATATCAACCTTCTATAATGATTTTAACAACTAAGCCCTTGTAGCTGTGATTCAGAGACTAGACATTTAAATTAAATATCTATCTCAATCATCATGAAGGTGCATTTAAATTTTCAATCTAGGGACGTAAACTTGAAATGGGTCGATGTAGTATGTGCACTAGGAATTCAAAGTAGCCATATTCATCCTACAACTAAGAAAGACATAATGCTGAAAGTAAATTGCTTGGAAGGAAATAACATAAATGTTGAACATCAACCAATAACTATACTAAGCTGAAATGCATGACAAAAATGAAAATCTGAGCAAACAAATAGGAAAATACTCTATCTACTTTGGTTGTAGGAACAGTCACATAATCAAATTCTAGTGGCTACAGGAACAAACAGTGCTAGATTCTTAACTAATTATTGAACAAAAAATACTAACTAAACTAAAGGATGAAATACTCACCAAGTGGGCCCCCTTGGATAAGTATTCCCTAAAACAAATCTAAACTCAAAAGCACAAACTTATAACTTCATTTTATTCATTGGAAAACATGAGTACAATCGTGAAATATGATTGTATTACTGAAAAACTAAGAGTGCAAGTACCTCTCAAGGGGAGTAGGTAGTGTCATGTCTTGTCATTATTGTTCTATACACCTAAAAATGGTCTAGAGAATATGATTAATTAAATACAAATTATTTGATTAATTATCCTAATTTCCTCTACTATTGAATAAATAGAAATATTTATTTATATAGTTCACGTTCAAATTCACATTTAAATTCTTCTAATTCTTCTATTATCTCATCTTAATTAAATAAAAAAAATTAAATACTTTCTTTGATTTAATTATCATTTCCCTATTTTATTCTATCATATCAATCTTAAATTAATTAAATAAAGATCAAACACTTTATTGATTAATTATCATATTCTTCTATTTTAAATTAATAAACTTCAATAGTTTTTTCTATTAAATTATATATCTTTCTTTGGCTAATTGAAATAAAGGCACAAGGAATATTCCTCTATATTTCCTTAAAATCAAATTAGATATCCTATGTCTAATTTATGTCAAAATCATATCAAAATTAATTGATTGAAACTTCACGGGAAGATTTGGAGACAAATTGAAAATTTATCTCTCAATCATCTTCCATCAATCCTTCCTCTTCTCTTGCCTGGTGTTTTCATGGGTAGAGACAATCTCCAAAATCTTCTCAATCTCCTCCATCTCGCACCATTTAATCCTCCAGATTGAATCCAAGCCTCTCTTTGCCATCCCTATGCATTTCTACAGCCAAGAAATCTATAAATAAAGCTTCATTCAACCAAGGAAAGGATCTAGATCTAGATTATCAAGCTTATGCATTCTTACTCTACAGGAATTCAAGAATCAAGTCTCAAGCAATCCAAGCATCCACCATTCTAGTTTTCATATCATGGCTGCCTCATGTAGCTGTATTTATCAGTTTTCATGTCAATTCATGTTATATTAGTTTCTTTTATCATCTAGAATATTATCATATAGCTTCACATCATTGCATCAACATCCGTTCTTTAGATTGTCATTTTAACAATTATAGTGTTATTTAAATCTGAGAGCACAATAGCTTAATAAATCTTTGAAGATAAGAGACAACGAGACACTTTCAGTAGATTATTAGCTTAATCTTTGATACAATTTTTCATTAAGAATTATTTTATTCCTTTCTACTTATTCACACTTACAATTTGGCACCCACCGTGGGGCATAACCCCATATTTTTATCAATTTTTCTGAAAAGTATTGCGTAGGTTCCCGACGTGTTCTGTTTTAGTGCTTTCGTTAAAAACTATAGCACTTCCGTCAAAAACTATAGCACATCTGTGGAAAACTATGGTGCTTCCATGCTCTATTTCGACACTTTCATGATACTATAGCGCATCCGTTAAAATTTTTAGCGCTTTCCACTTCAGTGCTTCCATGAACTATTTTGGCTCATCAGTTACCCATCTCTAGAAAAGTTGATTTAGCGCTTCCATGAAGAACTTTGGCGCTTTGGTGTTCTATTTCAGCGTTTTCGATTTTATTGCATTAGGTAAAAACTATGGCGCTTTCATGGACTGTTTCAGTGCTTCTATAATTTTTATCTAGATTAGACGCGACTGCGGCCAAAATTTATTAATCCTAGGGTAGCCATTTTTTATTTAAAATTTATCAATCCTAGGGTAGCCATTTTTGATTTAAAATTTATCAATCCTAGGGTAGCCATCACATTTTTGCAATATCAGTTAAAATGGACATCATGATTGTTGTGAAGCAAAATCTTCACATAGATTAGCAAAATTTGTCTTTTTGGGATTAAAATGAATCATTTATATGTTGTGCTTGTGTGGTGAACAGGCTTATGGTCTCCCCTTAACTGGGTGATCAAAGTGCCAGACTCATCCTTATTTTCATGCAAATTTACGCTTTTGTTAAAACCTTTAGAAGGCCTTCCGTATTGGGAAAAATTACTCACCCTATGGGAATGACCTAAGTGGGAATGCCTAAAGCCAAGGATTCCAACCCACTCTAATCAAAATGCAATTTGTTGATGAAATTCCAACTTGACAGTATCGAGAGAGATAACCATCCCCAAAATATTTGTTCTAAAGATTGTGAGGTCTCTTGAGGGAGTTTATCAATTGCCACACTGCACGAAATCCCTATCTACAAACCATAGTGTAGTATCCAGTCGAGCCAGTAACTAGACATTGTAATACTCATGGTGCAAGGGGAGGGAAGAATCTACCCCCAAGACACTCACCATATAATTTTCAAGGACCATTTGCTCAAAGGATGAGAAATCCAACTCTAAGTATGCACTTGGAAACAACAAAAACACAAGCGCCCTCTAGGGGGTGACACGGCTGTGTGTGTCAACACAATTTTAAGATGTGGGTTGTTGAGTATAACGATGACCTATTTGACCTTAAGAGTGAGTTTGTCTGAATTGTGTACATTTGTCAAAGCTAACCTATGAAAATAAATAAGGACCATTTGTGGTTCTTGAATATACACTATCTGTTCAAATTAAAACATTTATTCTACAATTTGCTTGTTGTGTTTTCACAAAATCATTAAAAATCAGATAAAAGATCATCCAAAAAACTAAAAGTCAAATCAGGTTAGAAAAAATCAAGATTCGAGAGTGGAAATCAACCAAGTTTGTCAAGAAAATCATCAAAATCAACAAACCCAAGAGGCCACTTGGTTATCAAAATCTTTTGAGGAAAAGACATTTTTTATATCAAAGTCAAAATATCTTATTACAACATAGAACATTCATTCATAGGTATCACGACTTTGCTAGAGGTCATAGTCTTGATTACGTTGTAGAACCACTTTATTCATGAGCTTTTTTCCAAAGGAGAGCCCTCACACAATATCACAACCGTAGTCAATGCATACGTCAGTCCTACATCCCACAACCCATGATAGAATTTTCCACAAGGCCAAGTCAAATTTCAAAATAAAGAGTCTTGAACATCAATCCTGTTTTAGCGCCTTGGAAATCTATTTCAGTGCTTTGGGACTCTATATTAGCGCTTTCATAAAATAGAACTTTCAAGCATTGTTTTAGCGCTGACGGTCACTGTTTTAGCACTTCCATCAAATAGTGCTTTCATCATATTTTTCAGCGCTTTCGAGAACTATTTTAGCGGATCTATAAAGATAACGCTTCCATCATTTGTTTCAGCACTTTTGAACTATGTTCTAACACTTATGCAAAATAGCGCTTCCATCACTTGTTTTAGCACATCTAGACTCTGTTTTAGCGCTTTGAAAATAGAACATTCTAGATCATATCAGTTAGTTTTTCTATCATTTACACACAAATTTTTATCAAAATAGAAGTACCTTTTTATCAGAATCACTGTCTAGAAACTGAAATTAGATAGGTTCATACAAGTTTCCAATCTTTTCAACTAAAACGCAGATCTTGAAAATCATAAAGTATCAAATCAAAACGCAATCTCAACTATTACGCTAAAGTTTCATCATCAGGATATTATCATCCTATCATCACGAAATGAAGCATAGTAATCAAATTTTTAACCTAGTCTTATCAATAAGATATATCATCTTATTCGACTTTTTTAAAAATTCACTTGACATTTTCCAACATAGAAGATCAAATTTTGGAAGAAAGAACAAAAAACTTGTATTCCAATCTTCACCAGGTTACAAAAATAGAGGCTCTTAGAAAAGGAACTAGAAACATCAAATACAATGGCATAAGAAAATCCCTAGAATAGTCTACATCAAAGTGTCAAAAATGAAATAACTCCAGAGGACATACAAACAACCCAACAAGATCCAAAATTCCATAAGTTAAATGGAAAAGATATTAGAACAAGACATGGAGAAGTACCTCTTAATGTTGGCTGAACTAGGTGATAAGCTTCCCAAAGACTTTGACATAAATCACCTAAGAGAAGCACCCGGAACAAGCGAAACCGAAATACCACAACCTACACAAGGTATAGATCTAGTTTTTTCCTTAACATCCCAAATGTAAATATTACAACAAAAAATACAAGAGATGACAAAAGGGGACAGAAAAAGGTACGTAATACAAGACATTTGTCCTTATCCTTTCGACTCAACAATCGATATGACACCTTTTTCCTTGACACTTTGAATTCCTCAAGTATGAAAAATACAATAGAATATCAAATCCGATCGATCATATCCGTGAATTCAAAACCATGACCCTAGAGTTTACCCAAGAGGAAACTTACCTGATGAGATTATTCCCAAGAAGCTTGGGAGGTTCATGTATGGAATGGTTTTCAAAATTAAAACCAGGAATAAGGACTTTTGAAGACCTTGTCACTAGGTTCATCTCTTAGTATTCTTTTAACATCCAACACAATGTCACCATAAAGGATCTGTTTAACCTGAAACAAAAAAAAGGAGAGACATTCTTGTCCTTTCTACAAAGATGGTGATGAGTATTCGGTAGATATCCTCAATCCATTCCTAAAGAAGAGAAAATGGAGTTGTTTGTTGATAGTTTGACAGAGGAGATGAGTTGCATAATTGAATTGCAATGTCCTCCTACATTTGAAAAGGTGATAGAAAATGGCCTTAAGATTGAAGAAGCGCTAATCAAAAGAGGGGTTATTAAACATCTCAACGACAAATCAAATAACACAAACTTCTCAAATAAATACCCTAATAGTGATAAACCAAAATACGACTACCAATGAAACAAAAAGTGATTTACAAAACACCAAACCAGTCTTCAACTTGATAACATCTACTTCAAAAAAAAATCAAAACAACTATCAAATCATCAAGTCAAATGTCATTCAGAACAACGAAATCACAAAACCAAAATCATACCAAAAACCATCAAATCGACGTAGGTTTACACCTTTAGGACAAACATTGGAATCAACGATGAAAGAACTAGTCACTAGTGGTCTTCTCACTACACGAGAAGCAAGATTCTAGGATCCAAAGGTCAGACCACCATGGTGGAATGACGTAGATTATTGCAACTTCCACAACAATAAAGGCCACAAAACTAATGATTGCATGGAGTTAAAACATGCAGTTCAAGATCTGATCGACAATAATAAGGTATATATAAAGGAACCCCAAAACAATAATGATCATTCAACCTTCAAGGACCCTTTACCAAACTATGACAAAGGAGCATCATCTTCTACAAACAACAAAGTTAAAAATATCAATCATATCTATGATAAAATGATTCTTTGTCTTAGCAAAGTAGAGAGTGATCATACCATTGGTCAAAACATGGATGAACACAAAACCAATGATACTACTCCTTTGGATTTTCTCCCAAGCATACAAGTCCCTAAAAATCAAATAAACATTGTAAAAATTAGAGAACAGCAGGACTATCAACCAAAAAATGTAATGACAAAGGGGAAGTCCAAGGTAGTGTTAAAGGGAGTTGGGTCTAAAAATGCATATCCCCCTCCATCTCATTATAACATTGTCGATCAGCTTCAAAACATTCCAATGCAAATATCAATACTAGAACTCCTCAAACTATCTCCATCACATAAGGGGGTTCTAGAACAAGCACTAGTTGCCACTATGGTACCAAAAAATCTAGACGTTTTCCAATTCCAAGCTATGGTGGGGCATCTGACTACACCACATTGTATATAATTCTCTAAATAGGATGATGTCTCACTCAACCATCCTAATAACACCACACTACATATCGAAGTCTTGATCCACAATCATCGTGTCAAAAGATTCTTAATAGATGGGGGAGTTGGTTTGAACATTTGCACTCTAAATTTAATTCGTGCACTAGGGTATTTTGATGACGCTATTGATGCCTGAAGGAAAATAAATATAAAAGAATATGATGAGGAAGAGAGATCTTCAAAGGGAATAATTGTGTTACCCATTCAAGTGGTACCAATGATGAAACACATAGCATGTCAAGTACTGGAAAAAGAGTTAACTTACAACATACTCTTAGGACGTCCCTGGATCCATGAAATATAGGTAGTACTTTCCACATATCACCAATGCTTAAAGTTCCCAGTAAATGGATAAGAGGTGATTGTATCTTCCGATTATAATTACCCTTAATATTGTGACACACTTAGAATCTCTCAAGATACCTTTGAGCCTCACAATCGAGAAGCATCTAGTTCAAAGTCATCTGATGAAGAAAAATGTCCGAATATCATCACCAAGTGGGTAGAGAAAAAGGATAAAGCAAAAGATACAAGTCTTATTGACACTCAATTAATAGACAATCCAAATCCCTAAACCTCTTTATCATTGAAATTTCAAGAGCAGGTCCAGTTGATAGACAAGGGAATGGGGCAATATTTTATGGAGCAATCGCTTAATCTTTCACAGTTAATGCCATCTCCAAAGACACATGGCCAACCATCCATGATCAAACATGAAACATCAGTACCTGTCATAGTTATAGAAGAATGGTTTGTAAAATCCAGTACCATAGAAGATGAATCAGACAACAAAGCAATCCTTGATTGGTTATACAAAGATGAGGAACCATTGACATCAAATATCAGTATCAAGAATGTCAATATCAATACAAAAAAATATGGCAAAGAGAAAGCTATCCTAGAAAAAATGGGTTATGAGAGACAAGGACCTGTTGGAAAAAGGAAAGAAGGCATAGTTGAACCTATTCAACCCCTCACTCTTCATTCAAAAGAGAAAACAGGATTGGGATACTTTGAAGAACAAAAATAGGAGATGACAAAGAAGGTTGTAGAAAGGATCCTTTAGGTTAGAGATAGCTCTAAAAAGGATTCAAATGAATATAAGTGGGATCTATGTTTCAATGTATCTTACACCGATATTCAAATTGATGTAATACAATAATATGCACCTATGCATTAGGAGGGACAAAGCTCTGGGTCTAGACCATTCGTATCAGGATCACTAAGTATCAATGACTCAAGTCAGGATGAACATACATCAAGTGAACTAGATGATCTTGAAGAGGGTACCATCATTGATCTCGATATCCCCAATAACAACTATGATAACGTTTGTATCCTAACCCTTACCCCAATCAACCTAAGTCAATCTGATGACTTCATGCCTTTAATTCACCCTGAACTTATTGATTGGGAACCTATCAAACCTCTGACTGTACCCATATTTGCAAATGATGATGCCATCGTAAATTTCCTATGTCATGATGAAATTGGTATGAGTCCTATCTATAATACTCATAACAACACGAGTTGGCAGGAGGGTGTCAAATCTTCTAGTTGCAAAATTAAAAATAGGGATAACAGGTCTAGTGGTGAAAACCATTCTATGGTAGCATTAGATCTATAAAAAGAAAAAATAAAGAATGCATCTAATGGTGAAAACCTCTCCAAGGCACTGAAAGATGGGAGATTTGACACTCTTCTGGAACATTATCATGAGTGGTCATCAGTTCTGGTAGATCCAACATAGTCTATAAACATCGGCACTTAGGAAAAAGAAAAAATCCTACATCTAGCAGAATCCATGACAGATCAAGAGAGATCTAAATTCATCAAATTCTTTAAGGAAAGAAGCATCAACTTTTCTTGGTCATATTCTGATATGCCAGGCTTGGATCTAAATCTTCTCATGCATCACTTGTCTTTGCCTGCAAGAATCAATCCTGTGAAGGAAAAATTGAGAAAAATGCATCCTCATATTGCATTAATGGTAAAGGCTGAGTTAAATAAATTGTTTGATGTGGGGTTCATAAGGTCTATTGACTATGCCAAGTGGATATTAAACATTGTACCTATCTCAAGGCCAGACAATAGCATCAAGATATGTATGGATTTCAGGGACCTAAATAAAGAATTCCCAAAAGATGATTTTCCATTACCAAATATAGGCATCATTGTGGACTTGATGGCAGGGCATGCCATGTTGTCAATCATGGACGGTTTTTATGGATATAATCAAATTAAAATAGCTCCAGAAGATTAGGAAAATACTGCATTTACATGTCCATGGGGAACCTTTTGTTGGAATGTCATGCCATTTGGTCAAAAAAATGTAGGAGCCACCTATCAAAGAGCAATGACAACAATCTTTCATGATATGATGCACACCTTCATGGAGGATTATGTGGATGATATTCTAGAAAAATCTTGTATAAGGGAAAGACATCTACATATCCTGAGAAAAATATTCACAAGGCTAGAGAAATTCAATGTTAGGCTAAACCCAAGAAGTGTGTCTTTGGGGTCACACCAGGGAAACAGTTGGGATACATTGTCTCGGAAAAGGGCATTGAGGTAGATCCAGTGAAAGTCAAGGAAATAATGGAGATGCCACCTCCCAGGAATATCATTCAACTCAGATCACTATAGGGAAGGCTCCAATCAATCAGGAGATTTATCTCCCAGCTAGCGGACAAAAGTCATCCTTTTAATCATTTGTTGCATAAAAATGTTGTTTTCAAATGGGATAAGGGGTGTGAAACAATGTTCGATCAAATAAAGAAATATCTAATGTCACCACCTATTCTCATGCCACCAACAGAAGGAAGACCTATGATATTGTACATTGCAACCACAAATATCTCTTTAGGAGCATTATTGGCATAGGAGGATTATAAAGGAAAGGAACATGCCGGCTACTATATCAGCAAAACATTAAATGGCTATGAAATAAATTACAGTTTCATAGAGAAATTATGTCTAGCAGTGGTGTTTGCTACTCAACAGCAAAGAAATTATATGTTGACTCATACAATCAAGCTAATAGCAAAGATCGACCCCTTAAAATATTTACTCAGTAAAGCTGCCTTAACATGTAGACTAGCAAAGTGGGTCATGCTATTAAGTGAATTTGATATTCAATATGTGAAGAGAAAATCCATCAAGGGTCAAGCAATCACTGAACAATTGGTTGAGGCTCCTTTACCAGATGATCTCCCTATGACAATGGAGTTTCCAGATGCGGACATTCTAATAGTGATTCCAAAACAATGGATATTATAGTTTGATGGATCATACACACAATGAGGATTTGGAGCAGGAATTTTGTTCATCACTCCCCAAGGACACACCATTCCAAAATCATATAGACTAATGTTTCAATGTACAAATAATGTGGTGGAATATGAAGCATTAATCATTGGGGTCAAGATAGTAATTGAATGGAAGATCACAGATCTACAAGTATATGGGGACTCTCAACTAGTCATTTATCAAGTAAATGACGAGTATCAGACAAAAGATGAAAATTTGATTCCCTAAAAACAACAAATAGATGATCTAAAATATTTTTATGTCAACATCAAATTTGATCAAATTCCAAGGGCAAAGAACAAAGTTGCGGATGCTATGGCCACAATTGCTTCACTCTTACAATTACCAGAGAAATGAGGTTGTTATGAGTTTATGGTATAACAAGTACCATGTCCTTCTTACAATAATTCGGAATCCAATACCATATGCCATCTAGAGACCATTGAAACCTCCATCTATGAAAAAAACTATGCTTACTTAAAGGACAATATCCTCCCTCCTGATCTTTCCAGGAACCAAAAACGTAATTTTATCTGCCAATCCACCCAACATATTTTGATCATTGACATCCTTTATCATCGAGGTCTTGATGGTACCTTACTCTGATTTTTAGAACATGACGAATCTGAGATGACCTTATGTGAGGTTCATGAGGGTATTTGTGGCACTCATACGAGGGGAATAACTCTAGCGAAGAAACTCTTCCATTTAGGATATTATTGGCCATGCATGGAGAAAGAATCTTATCAGTTTGTAAAGAAATATCAAAAGTGTCAGATTCACAGTAATCTAATTCATGCATCGTCTCAAGAACTGCATCCCTTCACATCAACATGGCCCTTTTTTCAATGGGGACTTGATCTAGTAGGAAATATAAATCCCTCTTCCTCCAATGGACACAAGTTCATAATAATAAGTACAAAATACTTCACAAAATGGATAGAAGCAGTGCCTCTTACAATGATCATGGGGAAGCAGATCTTGTCATTGATCTTGAATTACATAATATGTCAGTATGGTATCCCTCAATCTATTATCACTGATAATGAACGGTTTTTCAAAAACCAATATGTTTAAGAGTTGTGTGAGAAGTTTCATATCCAACATCGTTTCTCAACACCGTACTATCCTTGAGGAAATGGCCAAGTAGAGGCCTCTAACAAAACAATTCTAAAAATCCTCAAGAAGACGGTTAATGATGTTGGACATGATTGGCATGTTCAACTTAATCCTACACTATGGGCCTACAGAACCAGTGTCAGAACACCAATAGGAGCTACACCATATTCCTTGGTATATGGATAAGAGGCCATACTACCTATTGAAGTAGAGATTCCATCACTCTATGTATCACTCAGAGGAATCATTTCAGATGAGGACTATAGGGTATCCAGACTGCAAGAACTAGAATTGTTGGATGAGCATCATCAACAAGTTGTTAATCATCTCACAGCATATCAACAACAAATATCAAGGAGTTACAATCATAGGGTAAAACCTAGGATTTTTCAGGTTGGCGATTTGGTTCTAAAAGAGAACCCTAGACATCAATAGGACAAGGAAAAGAAAGGGAAATTTGGGCCTAACTAGCTAGGTCCTTTTGTCATCATCTCAGTATATGGATAAGGAGCCTATCAACTATCAACATCAGAAGGGGATTTATTTGATGAACCTATCAATAGTATCCATCTCAGAAAGTTCTATACCTGAATTCCTAGTGCATGGGTCATACTTTTGAAAAATGGTTTCCTTGGCAAAAACTTAGTAAATAGGCATCTTGGCAACAAAATAAAATAAAATAAGAGAAAAATGAGAAAAAGAAAAATATACAAAAAAAGAGTGTAATGAAAATATATGGTGAAAACCTAGAAACAAGCGTCATATATGATTCTAAACCAGCTTTCCCATTTTTTTTGATACATATCAGGATCATTAGTCTAGCAGTCATTACCATTTCATATCATATCATTAGTATTGCCATCATTGCATCCATTATCCAATCATTTCACATGGTCATGTCTCACTCTATCTTGGGGGCAACATTTGGATATCAGTGGGGAAACGAAAAACATCGGCTTCACCAAAATAGGAAGAAAATAGTATGACAAGTACACAAAAACAATGATCAAAGCACAACATCAATCACCATCGGAAACAAATCAAACATTTGTATCATATCATAAAATTCAAAACATGTCAAAAAGTCAGTCTAGAAAAGCAAAAACCAAAATCATGAGTATGTGTCAATCAAACTGTGGTCTTTGCGTGTGTAATGTAGGCAAGGCTAATCTTTGATCAGCCCCCGAGACCCCTAGGATAGGTTAGTAGGTTAGGTCTTTGGTCAAAAATATCATAAAATCACAAAAAAACATCACAAAATTAGAATGGATGATCTAATCTGAATAATGATTGAAACACTCTAAGTAAAAGGTGGATAAATTTTATTTTTGATTTAATTATTATCATTTCTTTGGAGTAAATCTATGATGTATTGAACTAGAGCAACAAGGAAGAAGAATGATATTTTTATTGTTTGCTATTTGTAAGTTAATCATATAAATGTGTGAATTTTTGAGGGATGTGCTATGCAAATGTATCACCGATGACATTCAAAATTCACACATTAAAATGATTAATCACTGCCTTTTTACGCAATGAATGCTCAGGTCATCTTGGTTCAATTATACCTAGATGCTTGTGTTCACTTGCAATATCAAAAATAATGAAAGTAGTACTCAATTCATCACTGGTTTAACATATACCATTTACGCTTGTACTCACTTTCAACATCCTAAAAATCTCTATGATGATACCAAGCACAAAAGTACTATTAAAATGACAATGTTTTGCATATAGGTGCATGATAAAATTAGACTGCATTCATAATAAATTCTACATCTGTAGAGTGATTGTTGCATAAAGGATTCTAATTAATGATTATCTTTTCTACAAATATGATTGAGTATACTTGACATTAAAACCAAAAATCATCATTGCAAAGCTTTTATCATCTCATCATTCATGCATTTAACATCAAATAGTTATACATTTATCATACCATATTTTCCCATCATAACATTTAAATAAATACATCATGATTCATTACATCATATCATTCATTACATTATTATCATATGCATTTGATCAATTTTTTTGAACCCATACATCATTTGTCATCCATAAAATGTATCACAAAATTTACACCATCCATCCATTATCATCCATCACAAAATCATAATTTTATTATCATAATCACATTTAAAATAAAAAGCATTTACCATCCATCCATACATTAAAATAAATACAATTCATGTCATTATTATCCACATAACATACATCATACATCATACATTATTGTTCATAACATCCATACATCATATATTTTGCATATGCATTCATCTAGAATCATCACATGAAATAAAAGAATTCATCACATGATACATCATCACAAAAAAATAAATGCATCCATCATAGAATCATAAACCATCATAAATAGAAATCATTGCATATCATATATATCATCAATGTCAAATATACAATGAAGTTTGAAATAAGAAAAGATACATCATCAAAAATGAGCTGACTCAGAGTATACATCATATCTAAAAAAAAAAGAATGTCTCAAAATCACAAAATGGCATATTAGATCTGCTGCTACAAGAATGTGTAGGCATAACGAGACCGGTACCACCACCACCCCTGGAAGGAACAGGATCTCTGGGATTTCCTTGTGGAGGTTGTGTCAAACCCTTGCTAACTATCTGGGTATGCATCTAACCAGATCTCGATGGGGCATAGCTGACCCTGCGATCGGCAGGCACTGCA
The DNA here is from genome assembly GCA_007115665.2 of Sequoiadendron giganteum. Lineage (NCBI taxonomy): Eukaryota > Viridiplantae > Streptophyta > Pinopsida > Cupressales > Cupressaceae > Sequoiadendron > Sequoiadendron giganteum. The sequence goes on along the minus strand of CM021110.1, from coordinate 147,342,851 downwards.
TCATGATATCTACCCCTGTAAAACTTTGCCTCTCGACCAGCCTGCAAAACCTCTCTCATATAATCTATAACCAAAGTACCATCAGCTACTCTCTATAGTGTCTTAGTCATCTCTTGTGCCCTCTCAAGAATTTTTCTAGCACTATCACGCTCAGTTGTCAAGATATCAACCTAATTCTGAACAACTACTAACTATCCCTATACCTATGCTAATGCCTGGGCATGAGCCTATGCCTGAGTTTGCATCTGAGTCTGTATCTATACCAGCAAACCCTGTGCCTATACCAACTATCCCTATAGAGTTTGTACCTATGTCTATAGATTGGTGATCTACCTCTGATGATCAACTGATGACACTGCCACTGCTTGCCTCTTGCGAGGCCTACTCGATGATGGATCAACACTAACTAGTCTAGTCCGTTTGCCACCTCCACCACCACCATCACCGTCATCACTGCTACTATCCCCACTATTGCTCTCAGTGCTACGGCTCAACTAAGTATCATCCCCATTGCTATCCTCCTCACCCTCAGCAACATCCTCCTCCATAGGTAAAGGTGTTGGCTCATCAGGAATTGTAATTCGAGGATGTGGATGAAAGGCCAAAAAATGTGGCATACTCCTCTGTCATGGGTGCCTCTATAATATCTATGCGCATATCCAAAGCTGATGGCTATAGAGTCCTGTACCCCTCTACTAATGTCTCATATGATAGGCATGGCCCCCAATTTGCTACATTTCTTCAATGCTGGGTATAATGAGCAACCGCCTGAGGCATACACTAAACAATGCCATACTGCCTGTAGACCTGCCGCAACAAAAATCTCTCTAACACAAATGGGGTCCTACCAATTAGGTACATGGAATCACATAGGTACCCAAGGACTACATCATCCTCATCCCACTGCTCATAGTCCAGATAAGGCCACTAGATGACACTCTCCATGTCATCCAAAACTCATCTCCAATGCTCTAACTTACCCATCTGAGCCTGGGTAATTCTACCTCTATACCAAAAAACATAAGGTCTATCTGCTCGTCTGTCAAGAACTAGAAATGGTCAAGCAATGGAAAAGTGCTCCCATGCCCACACCTATAAAAGGGTCATCCCTGCTGATAGGTTGCTCGCTCCCAGATACACCACTGAATGCAAATCATGATAGAGGTGGGCTAGCATACACATCCCCCATGCATATCTAGTCCCGTGCATGACCATACTCTCAAGAATGCAACCCCAACCCACAGAGAATCCCTTTGACCTGTGATCAAGACAAAGGAAACCTCCAATAAATCCAGCTAGCACTACTGGTAATGAATCATATGCATCGGCTATCATCCGCCATCGGACACTTGGTCCTGTAATGTGTTGATCTTGAAAAAATCTACGGAGAGCATCTCTCCCACTAGCCTCATGTGAGTCATAGATAATGATCTCTCCCATAAACGAAATCCACAATATCTACCACACATCCTCGAGTGTGATTGTCATCTCACCAGTGGGTAAATGGAAGGTGTTATGGTCACTGTACCACCGCTCGGCTAAAGCAGTAAGGAGATCCCAATTAATCCTAATCTGGGGCATATCAAGGAGGCTCGAAAGACCACATCAACCTATAACCCGAATCCCATTGGGATTCAAATGCAGAATCAAATCTGTGGTCCACAAAAACTGCTCTCGCATCTTGAGAGTACCTAGATCCTCCTATCATCATAAAAAGTTTAAAATCGGTGCACTATGTCAAGAATCAAAAGTCATTATATGTCCAATCAAACTTTGGTATGAATTTTCGATCAAAATTCATGAACAAACATCAACAAACCTCATCTATTATGAGGTTCATCATCAAAAATTATCAAATCTCACCTATCATGAGGTTTAGCAAATATGAAATCATTCCTCGCTTATCATGAGGATCATCACAAATAAGGATTAATTCTTGCCTATCATGAGAGTAAGTCTTATTAATCATCAAAATCAGTCATAAGGGAATGTGGATAGTCAATCATACAAAACTAAAGAATGGACATGATCGAAATTAATGAAATCAAGGTTAAATATATCAAAACTTGCAAATCTGACATCGATGCGCTAAAATAGGCATCCAAAGTGCTAGTTTATTAGAAGCGTTATTTCAGCACATCGATGTGCTAAAACAGGCATCCAAAGCGCTAGTTTATTAGAAGCACTATTTTAGCCCTTCGATGCGCTAAAACAAACATCCAAAGCACTAGTTTATCAAAAGCGTTATTTTAGCACTTCAATCCACTAAAATAGACATCCAAAGTGCTACTTTATCAGAAGTGCTATTTCAGCACTTTGATGCACTAAAATAGGCATCCGAAGTGCCACTTTACTCAAAGTGCTAATTTTAGCACGTCAATGTGTTAAAATAGTCCATGAAAGCACTACTTTACTAGAAGCGCTATAATAGACCATCGATGCCTCAATTTATTTCATCAAAGTGCTAAACATTCTAGGCGCTAAGATCTGGCCTCAAAGTGCTAAATCAGACTACCTAAGCGCTAAATCATGAAAGCGCTAAACTATCTAACGAAAGTGCTAGAGAAAATAATGAAAGTGCTACTTTCTCAAAGCGCTAAAACATTTTATGAAAGCACTACACTGGAGTGTAAAGTGCTACAATGCGGTATTGATGCACTAAACTAAGAAAAAAATGCTAAAGCATAAAACATGCATGAAAACCGAGAAAATACAAAGTACAAGGTGGATTACAAGTACAAACCGGAGGTCCATAGGCGGTCGGCCACTGGTGAGGTCGCATGTGCTCAAAATAGTGAGCGTGGTAGGGGATAGGCATCTTGCTCCAGCTGGCAGAAATGTCTCTCTCACTACATATTTGAAAGTCACAAAGTGCAAATGAATATGAAAATGACTTTTTGGACTTTATATAGATTTTTGAAAAGGGATTTTGGTGGGTTTTATTTTATTTTAATTAAATTTATTTATGGAATTAATTGAAATTCATCCATGGGCTATATTTTCTTCATCAAAGCATCATAAAATCATCAAATCATCATGAAATTTAAAAAATCATCAAATCATTAATTTATCTCCCGAGGGGGCATATTATCGACAATCATCTGAAAATTAATATCTGGGGCATGTCTAGGGCATACTAATTTTTTATTTTTTTTCATCGATACTAGCAGTAGCAGCAAAATTTTCTTCGAAGCAATGCATAAACACATCACTTCAAAGAGGGGAAAAATGTGTACACCTAACAATGGTCTGGAGAATCTGATTAATTAAATATAAATTATTTGATTAATTATCCTAATTTCCTCTACTATTGAATAAATAGAAATATTTATTTATATAGTTCACATTCACATTCACATTCAAATTCTTGTAATTCTTCTATTATCTCATCTTAATTAAATAAAAAAAATTAAATACTTTGTTTGATTTAATTATCATTTCTCTATTTTATTCTATCACATCAATCTTAAATTAATTAAACAAAGATCAAACACTTTATTGATTAATTATCATATTCTTCTATTTTAAATTAATAAACAACTTCAATAGTTTGTTTTATTAAATTATTTATCTTTCTTTAGCTAATTTAAATAAAGGCATAAGGAATATTCCTCTATATTTCCTCAAAGTCAAATTAGATATCCTATGTCTAATGCATGTCAAAATCATATCAAAATTAATTGATTGAAACTTCACGGGAATATTTGGAGACAAATTGAAAATTTATCTCTCAATCCTCTTCCATCAATCCTTCCTCTTCTCTTGCTTGGTTTTTTCATGGGTAGAGACAATCTCCAAAATCTTCTCAATCTCCTCCATCTCTCACCATTCAATCCTCCAGATTGAATCCAAGCCTCTCTTTTCCATCCCTATGCATTTCTACAGCCAATAAATCTATAAATAAAGCTTCATTCAACCAAGGAAAGGATCCAGATCTAGATTATCAAACTTATGCACTCTTACTCTGCAAGAATTCAAGCATCAAGTCTCAAGCAATCCAAGCATCTAGCATTCTAGTTTTCATATCATGGCTGCCTCCTGTAGCTTCATTTATCAGTTTTCATGTCAATTCATGTTATATTAGTTTCTTTTATCATCTAGAATATTATCATATAGCTTCACATCATTGCATCAACATTCATTCTTTAGATTGTCATTTGAACAGTTATAGTGTTATTTAAATCTGAGAGCACAATAGTTTAATAAATATTTGAAGATAGGAGACAATGAGACGCTTTCAGTAGATTATTAGTTTAATCTTTGATACAATGTTTCATTAAGAAGTGTTTTATTCCTTTCTACTTATTCACACTTACAATTGTAGAGTTGTTCATTTGGTTGGGTGTACTCCTAATGGGGAGTATTCAGAGAAAGTATCTTGGTTTAGTGTCAAAGGGGTAGAACAATGCAATTTTTTTTTCTTTTTCCATTGATGTCAAAGGGGGGGAAAGAATCATGTGAAAAAGCTTATCTACTCAGGGGAGAGAAAATAAAATCATGAGGAAGTGTGTTCAGAGGTGTTTTGTTATCTTTGATGGTTTTCAAATCATGTCTTGTCATGACAAAGGAGGAGATTGTTTCAAGTATTAAGGTGTTTTAATTGATGCCAACTATGTGTTGAGAAAGTTTTTTGCATGATGAAGATGTCGAGGATATTGAGAAAATTGATAAAATAAGGAAAAAGGATGTTGTAGAGGTGTTCTAGTTTGCAAAGGTATTTGGTTTTTCATAGCATTTATTCTAGATTGAAGATATTCTTTTATGGTTTGGATATGTTGGTTAGAGTTGCTCATAATTTCTATATCCAAAATTTTGGCTTCTAGATCATTGGTCAAAGGAAGTTGTGTTCACCAGTATGTGGACTAGTTTCATAGTATTGTATAGAGGTGTCTAGGAGAAATGTATTTGCTCCACATTTCTCCACAGTTGATTTTCAAGACTTGTAGTTCTAAATTAGGTATAATGGTGTTTTTCTCTTTTTTGTGTCAAGAGGATTCATGGTTAGATGTATCAAAAGAAGGTCTTTTGAGTTACAGAGTATTGCAATGTTTGGAAATTTTGTCTAGGTAAACATTATGATTATAATCTTCAAGTGAGATTTGTTGCGAAGGAATTTTTTGGTTCTTAAGATGTTCTTGGATCACATTCGGGTGATTTTTTTTGTCTGAAAGTTCCATATTGATTTGAGGAAGCATGTACTTAATGTCTAATGTGTTTTCATGATTAATGGTCGACTTGGTGTTTACATTACATTCAAAGATGTTCAAGTATTAATGAAGGCATAGTGTGGCATGTGATATTTAATTTGGTTCCCAATTAAGTTTTATTTTGGTCCACTTTTATTCATATCCATTGTGGGAATGTTTAGTACCTACCTAATTTGAAATTGCAAAGTGTGAAGCATGCATTGCTAACCTTGGAGAAATTTTTCAAGGTTGAGGATGATATAAGTATGAGTTGAGATGTTGAAGGTTGTTAAGATAGAAAGGATAGAGGTGTGTGATGCAAGTGATCCAAATTTCTAAAGAGTAGAGTGTGAGTTTGAGCAGAGTAGTGTGAAATTCAAAGTGTTGGGATTTTGAATGTAGTAAGTTGAAGGTGTCCACAATATTTCAAACAAGTCTGCAAAAGTGTTGGAGGATTTTTGGTGGATTCCCTATTACATTGAGAATTTTTTCTCTGTGTAAAATTTCTCTTTTATATTCTTTGTTTATTTTTGTGGCAGTGAGCCCTAGTTGTGCGCCTTTTTGGACACTATGTCTTATTCTAGTAGTGAGCCCTTGTACTAGTTTTGCAATTACTTATATTGTGAGCTAATAATAACTATGGTTTTTCTCTCATTGGGTTTTCCACATAAACCTAGTATTCTCTTGTGTATAGTGATGGAACCCCTAAATTTTGTTTTGGTTCCATTTTTCATCTGCATTTTTTTTTTTGAATCCATTCTAGGGATTTAGGGTTTATTTATTATCACTGTTATAGGGTTTTACATTACCTAAAACCCTTCTTACATAACTCTCAAGCTTTTTTCCTTTCCATAGATCTAATTCATTGTTTACCTTCTATTGTCTATCCCTAGTCATCCTAAAACATCTTATGTCATTAGAGCTCATAGAATAATCAACCCCTTATGCCTAGGTATGAAATTCTTTTATTTTACAAAGTTAAGAAATTGAACTTGTTTGGTGTTTACATCCTTTGAAAAATATGTTTTAATATCCTCTAAAGGCATTTTATTCATCATCCTAGGTAGTTCCCCTTTTCAAAAAAACTTGCGGGCACATGCTAAATTCTTCATTTACGTCCCATTTACCATCTCCTTTATCACTCATTGCAAATAGCTTTAGAAATGTAAGTTCAAATGAGCAATGAGGGGTGTCTCCTTTATTTCATGCATCATGGGTAGGTTATAAATGTTTGGTGCTGAATTAGCGATGCATGATGCACTTGTCCCATGTGTTATCATTGGTATCTCTTTTATCACTAATTTCTCATAAGTTTTGTAATGTGGATTAGTGATACACAACGACCCTTGCTACTCTTTGTATTTTCTCCTATCGCTCATCTTGGATCCATTTTAAGATTTGAGTTTAAAATTACAAATGAGCGATGAGGTCATTTTTTCAAGCTTTCTTTCACTGATCTAAGTTGCTCTTGTGATAAATGTATCTTATGCCTTTGATTTTCACACAAGAACACATGTCTTAATCTTGCTCCATTTCCTTATCTCCTATCATTGATGTGATTTGGAGAATGAAGAATGGATTAGCGATGCACGATGGAAAATGGAACATGATCAAGGATGGGTCCTAGATCTAATGGTGGAGATCTCATCACATGGATTCTGACATCACTGATAGGACTTGTGAAAGATGAAATATATTAGCGATGAGCGATGGCTTCTAGAGGAAAGACAACATGGCAGCATCCTGGGGACATCGTTTAAGGTAGAAAATAAAGTAGTGAGGTGGATGAGAACTGTTGATGTGGTTGTAAAACAAAGTGATCAATGACCAGGTTTTAAATATTAATGACTAAATGTCAATTTTCTCGTGTGAGCTTTCTATCAAACATTTATGGTGTTACATTCCATTTCCCAGCCATAAAAAGAAGGTGGTTAGCTTGTTTCCTACACATTTGCAATTGCTCAGGAGCGGAGAAGAAAACTAGAAGCTAAAGAAATGGTGTGAAGAACTCTAGCAAGGAAATTACAACAACACTGGTGTCATTTATTCACCCATGTAAGAAATTTTTTGTATCTCTTCATGCCATAAGCGCTAAGTTATGATATTTTGAATTATCATGGGGAATTTGGAGATAATTTTCTTATAGTTTGTTTATTTAAACATCTTAAATTGGGGTGATATATATTGTAGAGGGTTTGGGAGTATTTTTCTCAATAATTTGTGCCTTGGGTTTTAAGGAAACTGGGTGGGTCCTTTCAATTAAGAAAGTTGTAAACCCTAGTCCCACCACATTACAAATATGAACGAACCAGAGCCTAGCGAATCCAACATTAGGTCAGAGAGAAAACCAAAGCAAAAGAGAGTTAAAAGGCTTAAATCCTAGGATGTTTCATCCATGGCTAAGTCAGAGCCACCTACAGCATAAAACCCTACACCAAGTAACCCTGTTGTGTCCACAGTGTCAAGAGGTGCAAAGAAAACTCAAGAGAGATTCATGATTTTTTTCTCTAGAGAATTAAAAGAGGGTGGGTCATGAATTGGTAAGAGACCCACGAGCCACATTGCTATGACAAGTAGACTAATTGACAATGTTGGTGAGATTGGAGAGTTGGCTTAACCTTAGAATGGGTGGCAATTGTTCACACATGCCTTTAATAGGAGGTATTCTAAGAAGCTTACATATTACTTGTGGGGGGTCAACCTTGGGATGCTGGTGGTGCCTAATGTGGAATTGGCCAAGCATTATGACCCTGTGGACAAAAAAATCAGAAGTGAAAATGGAAAGGTAATCCTCGAAATAACAAGGGATAATATTGTGGAGATATTTGGGTTGAATCCCAATTGCATTGTAAAAATCAAGCATACTAATCTATATGATGAATATGAGCATAATCGATTCGCATACATAAATAGACTATAGGTTAGGCATAGAAAAAGTAAGGAGAAATTTATCCCTAAAGATATTGAGCCCTTTGAGTGTGAATAATTTGAGGATTATTTTAAGAATACAGATTACTGCCTAAATTAGGTTCTAGCTCAAAGTTTTGAGGAAAGGATAAATACTGACCTGTTGGTAATGGAAGTGGATATACAGGGCCATAATCAGAATACTGGTTTTCAATATGTTGCAAAACAAATGCATCTAGATTTCATCAATTTATAGAGGCAGGTTCTCCCTCTAAATTTTTTGCATTATTCTCTATTAATTCATATGCTTTTGTCTGAAGGTGATTATAATTGGAAAAGGAAGTTGAAATTGAGATTGAGGGACAATGAAAATAATGTTTTTCTTGTCCAAATGTGGACATATGTTTGGGACCAAGATTGTCCCAATTCCAATTATTCGGTGTTTGCTAATGTTATTAGGTTTGGTATTTTATAAAGTTTAGGTGTGGCACCTATTCATAGGCTTTCTCCAAAAATCAGACATGTTATGCATCCAAAGGAGGTGGCAGGGTTAAATAAGCATCATAATTGGTTAGATTGGTTTATGTACTTAGAGTATACTCTAATCAGAGCTTATGGCTCCAAGGTAGTACCACACCACTTTCCCCTATATGTTTTTGACCGATTGGATTTTATGGATATTGAAATGTTTAGAAGGCCTAGGAAGGGTACTATACTAAACCCTCAATGCTATTTTGCTTACTTTGTAGTTACTGCCCAGGAAGGGTATGAAAAAATTGGAATCATGGTTAATAACCTCAGGCTACCTATTGATGAGGTTAGGGTTTTTGACCCAGAGGGTTTTGTTTCTACAAAGAGAAGGGAGAAAAATTTATCTGGGATCTGTCATCAGTTCTTGTACATAGATGATGCATTTAGTAACTTGACAAATAATGAGGCATTTATATGTAGAAAGAGGGAATGGACATCCATAATGGATATTGAAGAGAGTATTATGAAGAGGAATGCCTTCTATGTAAGTCCTTATGATGAAATTGAAGATCCTTTTGAAAGAAATTTTGCAAAACTGAGGGATTACCAAAATGGTGATTTCAAGGAAAAGGTAAAAGAGGCTGGTGAAAGAGCACAAGCTCTCTTAGAACAACAACCCCAGGCTATGGATATTTTAGAGCAGCCTATAGATGTGCAATAGGAGGGTTTCCAAGTGATTGAAGTAGAGAAAATGGCCGAACATGTTCCTAATGATGGGGAGGTGGAGAAGAAATTCCCTCCCCCTAATACTAAAGATACTCTTGATTCTGAGGTTCCCCAATATAGGATGATCTAGTGGTATTATGATGAGAAGAATGATGATGATCCTATGATTAAGGACTGTAATGAATTCCTTATAGATGATAAGTTTTTACAATCTAATGAATTTTAGGAATTCATGCTTCGGAAAAGGAGTAGAGAGAGATAGGCTTGAACAAGCTAGGGCTTGTGTTGAACCTTCTCAACAGGAAGAGGTCAAGAAGGAAGAGGAAGAGAAGATCATGGTTGAGATTGTAGCTATCACTCCTAATGATGTAAGGAAAATTGTTATAGATAGTGGACTAACGCTATTCCAAGGGTTCAATATCACCTTAGCTATTGCACTTGATGCTATAAATGGAGATCCCCATGCTTCAATATCTGAGGAAAAAATCGAAGACAAGGTGTTTGGATCTAGATATAGTCCGAAATTGCATACTCTTGCAATCTGATCCATGGCACCCATTATTATAAAGCATGAGGTTGCAAGGCCTATTGAAGAGGTCATGGGTTCCTTGGTGGTGAAAAGGGCCACAAATATAGCACCTATCTAGGCAGCTAAATTAACTGCTCATGCTGCAATGCTCAGTGTAGACACAATGCAAATAAATTAGAAGAAGTATGATTCCTTGGTGAAGGAATATAATAAGGCCTTGGATGAAATAAACAAGATGAGAGCCATTCTTCAGGATAACCAATCAGTAAAGATAATATTTGCACCATCCTCTTCTTCTTTTGATTTATCTACACAAGACAGGGAGACCTTAGCCTTGAGAATTAATGGTTTAAATAAGTTGTTAAAGATAGAAAAGGAAAATGTCAAGAAAGCCAAAATTGAAACTATTAAGGTGGTGAATGACATTTTTGAAGATGTATTAAGACATAGAGTGACCAAATTGGTGAATAAGCCTAATGATGTATGGGCTACTTATAAGAGCATCCATAAAGCAAACATAAAGTATTCATAGGTTCAAGAAGATTTAAAGAATGAATGGAGCAAATGGAGCTCTAGAGTAGGTGATTTAAAATAAATGATACCTAAAATAGAAGAATATATTGAGGCACCTACGAACATCCTTGAAACATTGTAATTTATTGACTTAGTAAATGAGATAACAACTTTTCATGGGAATCTAGTGATGCAGCTCCCAAGCAAGCTAAAAGCTTTCAAAGAAATGGAGGAGCATCACATGCATAAGATATTGAATCACAAAGGTGAGCTAAAGTAGTTTAATGAATGGAAGGATGATTTGGGAGAGATGATAACATCGACTAAGATGGAATTGATTGTAAGTGATTACACCATGTTGAATCCACATGTTGATATAATGGTGAAAATTGAAACAAGAATGGATACTTTTTTCAAGGAGGCCAGGGCCTTAATTGATGCTAGATACACTCAGCATAGCGTGAAGGTGTAGAAGCTTCTGGATAAAAAATGGCCAACTAAGGATGAGTACATCACCTGGTTGGAAAAATATACTCAGTAAGCTTGTAAGGTGATGATAATGGATATGATGAATAATGGACAAGAGAACAACAATGCATAGCCTGCAAATAGTACAGATAAGGCTTTTGATAAATTATTGCAAAAAAATTGTTTTCTCCCCAACTTAAAAGATGGTGGCATAAATACCGATGTGGATAAATCAATCTTGTATCTTTATTTTCTTTTCATACTTTCAATTTTTCCTTACTCTATTTGCCTATGGAAAACACTTTTTGAGCATGTGGGGGATACTTTGAAGTTGTTGTAACAAATAAAAGATTCCCTTTAAAGGTGGGACCAGATCTCCAACGACGAATGATGATTACCTTTGTCTCATGTTTATTCCCACCATCTAAGAGCTCGAGTGTAACTGAAAAAAGGAATATATGTTACAAATGTCCAATAGTATGGTGACATGTGTGCTTTTTGGTCTGAAGCTTGTTTTGCTCCTTCATTTCTATAAGAAGGAAATCAAGACCAGAAAGCGGGGTGTTTGTTGTATTGTAATTGACATAGTGAATTGTAGAAGGAATATAGAGCATATTTTAAGTTTTTTTTTTTGTCTTAGGTTATGAGTCTATAGTTGCATATGTAATTTTGATAACAAGATAGAAAATATGAAGCATAATGGTGCTAAGTTCATGACCATTTTCTCTCCTTTGTATGTGTTTTATGAATTATGAATAATATAATCAAGGATTATTTTGTTCATCTCCATTATTTCTAGTGGTTGAATGATTTCATTATTGCTAATTATTTCAAGGAACTAGTATGAACACTTGAATAATATTTATTATTAATATAAATAATGTCCTAGGATATCTGTAAGAAGTGGTGGTCGAGAAAATAATATGGGAATGCTATAATGCAATATTTTTTGAAGTTTATATGTTTCTATGTGAAGAATTATTATTAGGTTGCATAGGTTAATATTGACTTCGTGTTTATGATAAGGAATTGGTTCAAGTAACATATTCATAATACAATTTATGGGTCAATTCATCAAAAAATCACTCTTTATTTATAAATCTTTTAAATGAGTTACCATTGTAGTTATGTTGAGTCTCGTTATTCTGATGCTCCAAGTGTAGTACATTGCTAAAATATTTGCCAACATTTTTGATGTATTACTTTGTTGAGTGATTATATGAGAAGTCTTTGTTGTTGACAATGTATTTAAAATTAGTCACATAAATTCTTGAGAATACATTTTGGGATCACCCTCCTGGGTTTCACAGAGCCTAAAGTGCAAGAGTGAAATTTTTGCAGCTTTTACTCGTTCCTTGGCCAATTCCTTTAGATTACTAAATATTGGAAATGGAAAATTCCATAGGTAATTCTGAAGATCAGCTTGGTTCTTGAAAAACAACCAACAAATTGACAACTTTGATGGGGCTTGCTAAGTCCAAAGTCTAGTTTAAATATGGTACTATGACTAAGGATATTAGTATGGGATGATTACACTTGATCCATGAAGAATCGAATCATATTCATGCCACTAATACTTGAATCTCAACAAGATCATTCAAATGAAAGTTAAACTAAACATTTATCAAATCAAAGAATTCCAAACTATGAAATCATTTAAATGTCTACTCTAATCCATCTGAAACTTATCCCGTTGTGAGATTGGTGTCGTGTTGATGTGGAACAATGAACCTTTCCCAATCCCATGATTTGTGAGCCTGTTTCAATCGATTCTATTGAAGAGAATCGATGAAATTGTTGTGATAAATGGATGAAAACATGATTTAATCTAAAATGAGCATGATGCAAGCTAATTAAACATGATTTTATGCTAAAATTGATCTAAATATGCAATTTATAAGCTTATCTAAGCTAATTATAAACTAAATTATTCAAACCCTAATTTATAAACAAGTTAATATGGATGCATGGAAGCCATTAATGGAAGCTTAAAGCTATTATGCAACTAAAAATGAACTACAAATATGCTAAATGCAAGTAAAATATGAGTGTGATTGTGAGTGACTTCAACAGAATAAGCTTGCAATTGAAAGATGGATCCATTTGTCTCCAAATAGGGTTCTATTTATAGAAGAGCAAATGACAAATGGAGGGTGGAGATCGAAAAGATTAATTAGCAGCCAAAGATGAAAGGAAGAAGAGGTATGTATCATGGATTCTCATCAACAAATTAGAATGCAAGATGAAAATTAATCAAGGGCTCACATTTGGTTCAAAAAAACACACTTTTGACCTACACACACAGGTCAGAAGGTAACTTGTTCAAGAGATTAAACGATAACTTGCAATTGAAGTTAAGTGAGAATATCCCTTTCTTAATTGATTCGAGGAGATAGAATATTCCTTTTGGGATATTCTCATGGATGAGGATAAAGATATTTTGCAAATTAAAATAAATATTTAATTGTGCAAAAAGGGGGATATGAAATATTACATGGGAATATTCCCCTTTTAGAGGAAAATTAGTTTAATTGTTAATTAAACAAGATTTAATCACACAATTAGGGGTTTCTAGAGGAATAAAGTGGTTTTCATTGAGTTAAATTATTTAAAGAATGGGGAAAGGTGAGATGAAATTTTAATTAAATAACTTGGGGTTATTTAATTAAATAAGAAGACTTGGGGAATTAAATTAAATACCTTGATTTATTTAATTTAATGGGATGAAATATTAGCGTGAAAAGGGGTGAATTAACTCGATTTGATGCATTAGGTTAATAGAGGAAAATGACATAATTAATAAAATAGCTAGGATAATTTAATCAATTAAGCAAAAAGAGGATGGGTTTGAGGATGAAATGATGTTAGTCAACCAATGTGATCCATTGAGACATTTTTAGGTGTCTACATTTTTTCCATCTTTGAAGCAATGTACTCATTGCATTGGTTCAAAGACTAATGCTGAATTTGATGTTGATTTTGATGCTGATAACGATGTAGAAATGGATATTGATGATCTCTGTAAGATGTTGATAGTCAAGCTAAAAGTTGATTGATCTGATTGATGGATTGATGATGATAAAATTATTGAGGATACACAACAATGCAAGGATTGTGTTGAATAACATGAGGATTGATATGGAACGATATATCCCAATGTTGGTTGATTTGATAGATTGATCAAGATTTGTTGAAAAGAGTAGGAACAAAATTCGTTAGATGATTTGACATCAATATGATCGAAAGATGGTTGGTTGCTCCCTCAATAGATCAATCAAAGAATAAAGTGTTCTAATCAAGCTCACGATAGGTGAAAATCAAACTTATGCTTGAAATGCTTGAGATTTCAGGTTACTTTTGAATCAAAGAGCTATAATTTTTCAGATGGTTGAGCTAAAGATGATATAGATGCCCCACTGTGCCCTAGTAGAAGATGGATTTGTGGTGTGCTAGCTCAGATATTGATGTAGACAAATTTTAGGATGTATAGACAGTCATTGACTATAGGTAGCCTCATGTATATTTCGATGTAGATCACATAAATTTGATGCTTGGATAGAAATTATAGTAAAGATAGAAGAACAAGAAGAATAAGATGGATGAATTGACCATTGATTTTGATGATTGCTTCAAAAGATCCACCAAGACTTTATTAGAGATGGTGATGAGAAAATGCATAGTGATGATTTATTCATATCTTGGGGTTGGGATTTTTTTTCATTCCTTATTGTTTGATATAACACACAGACATGATGCATCAAGGTATTTATAACTAGGATGGTGTTGTATCTAGTGTAATGGACTTTGACTTGACAAAAAAATAGGATAGTTCTTGTTCACATCTTGAAATACATAAACCTTGTTGGAATGTAAGTTAGAAGCTTAAAATATATTGGACCAAATCATATGCAATAGTTAACAACATACCCTAAACAACAACTAAGAAAGTATGCACCAAGATTATTTTACAAGAATATCCACAAGCATAGAAAACAAAAGATCAAGATCGACGCCCCATTCCATTCTCTCTAAATCATTTTGATAGATATCATTGAGAGGTCCTCGAAATGGGTCATTAAGATAAATCATAAGAAAAGACCAAAGACAAATAGCCAGTGCCATCTATATCTCTTGCCAGATTTAAATTTAGCTAAGTTGATGTCTAATAATAATACCCATTATAGGAAGGATACATCCTAACACATGTTGATAAGATGGTCATTTGATGTTAGGATGCTAATGAGCTTTATGATAAGCTACTGATACAAAATTCACTGATGCATTTACCTATGATCTAGACTTTATATTTTGACATTTAAGTTCTCACTTTATGACTTGCTATACTTGCTTTCTATTTATTTCACCAAAGGTTGAAGGTGACGATTTATTTATTATGGGTGAAGGTTTACTGTGGGTGAAAGTGAAATGGGATGGATGTTTTGGATTTTTTGGAATATTTCAATGTTTTTGGTATTTTGAAAATGTTTTGAGGTTGTTTTTGGTCTTTTTGAAAGTTTATGCGAATGTTTTGGTTTTCATATTATTTGAGGATTTTTAGGGATTTCCAAAATATTTGAGGTTTACTAATGTTTGTTTTGGATAATATTTCAATGTTTTTGGTATTTTGAAAATGTTTTCAGGTTGTTTTTGGTCTTTTTGAAAGTTTATGCGAATGTTTTGGTTTTCATATTATTTGAGGATTTTTAGGGATTTCCAAAATAGTTGACGATTTCCAGTGAATATTTTCTGATGATTCTGGTATTTTATCCTAGGGGCCTTAGAGGCTAATCAAAGATTAGCCTTGCCTATGTTATACACATAGAGACCACGTAGTTTGATAGACTTGACCCATTTATAGGATGAAGATATGAACAGTAATGAAAAAGCTAGTTTATTATGATGGAATTCTAAAGGATTGACCTAGGGTGTTTGAGGCGCACATCAATGATGGCCTTGCCTATGTTTAAGCATAGAGACGATGTAGTTTGACAACAACAAACTATTTTTTTGGATTTTTGATGTTTAACCTTTTTAAGGATTTTGATGTGTTTTGGATGTTTTGGATTTTTCACACAATTTTAACAATTTGGATATGGATAAGTGTGATGATGTCAATGATCTATTTTGAGATTTTGTTGAAAACCAAGCTTAGAATTGATTGATTGATCTAATTGATGGATTGATGATGATAACATTGTTGAGGATACACAACAATGCAAGGATAGTGTTAAGCAACATGAGGATTAGGAAGGATATCCTAAGGTGATGATGGATTGATTGGATAAGTTTGATCAAGATTTTGAAGTTCGATTTGAAACAAATTTTGTTGGAATGATTTGATGTGATGTTGAAGTGCAAGGTAGACTCAATTGATATGGATCATTTGGAATGATGTTTGATAAAAGCTAAAGCTTGATAAGGAAAATCTTCTTGTCAAAAGATGCCATTGGCTAGTGATTTGGTTTTTTTTTTTGGATTTGACTTACAATTTTCCAAATGTTTTTGGATTTTAGTTGTATAGTATTTTTAATGTTTTTAGATTTTTTGATGAACATTTAACGAATGTTTTTAAATTTTTCTATGAGATTTTGAGGTAAACGATACCTAGATCATGATGTTGATGTCATGTTATGAGGTATAGTACATGGATCAAAATTTATTTGAAAACAAGAGTAAAATAGCCTACCCCGAGTGTCTAGTAATGTTTCATAGATCAATGAACACATCAAGATAGGTAATGTATATGTGAAGAGTTCAACATAGTTTTAGCATGTTGAATATGGGCTATGGGACTTCACGAGATAAAATGGTAAAGATCCTGTCAAAATTTTTCCATGAGGAGAGTTGAGGCATACATCGAATTTTTGTCAAGATCAAGATAAAGTGGAATATCTAGATAACTTTGGATTGGCTAGATGGAGGGAACACTGGTTTTATCATTACAAGGATGAGAGGTTTCTATCTAAGAAAGATCATATAGATGCTCGATTATACTCATGACACATGTTTTCTAGGTTTTCATCATAGTAATTTCCCAAAGCCCCACCATAGTGGTTTTCACTAGAGGACAAATTTTTTCTTTACTTTTTTTATTCCTTTTTTATGGATTTTTTTTAATCATTTTTTTATTTCTTTTTGAATTTTTACCCTCATGTTGAGCCTGTTAGGTCTCAAAAATGCAGGTTTGAACCACAAGAGGTTGCCAATCTCTCTCAACACTATTGGCCTCCTAACAAGGCCAACCAGTATAGTTGAACCTTCTAGTCTTAACGCTCTTCTAAACCTAGGCGGGTATACCTATATGAATGCTGCAAATTTTGAACTATACTTCCTGACAGACTAAACTATCCATAATGGCAAGTTGACAGTGGAGAGATATAATCTAAATTTGGTATAAATAGTATATGCAATATCAAAGGAAATTTGGTATAAATAGTATATGCAATATGAAGGTGAAATCCGATATGTTTAGTTAATAGATGTCAAATGAAATGAATAAAGCTAATGTAATGAAAATAAGGGAGACTAGTGCCTTATTGGGTAAAATGGAGTCAAACAAGAGCCTTCAATGAGTGCTCTCTATCTAGAAAGTTCCCTAATCGTTAGGCATATAATTATGAGTTTATAACTGGTATAAACATGCAAGGATGTAATTGATAAACCCTACTTGAGGCAAAATATCAATTCTAATTATCTGATTCTTCTTACTGATCCAAATAACATTCTCAGATTACTGTAATTGATTGAAAGGAATTTAATTCTTCATTAAATAACCCAATAAATCAAATCACACAGAAAAAACAAATGTGCACTGATAAATTGAACACATACTTGATACTTCAATTTAAATAATCAAGAAACATCAGATTGGAGACAATCAAATAATTGTAGAAATCCAACAAACAATTGATACCAAAATGAAGCCACCAAATCAATAGTCTTTCATTATCTTCCTCAAAATTCATACATGCAACATATTCTTCTTGAATGCCATCATTCTGAAAATATTGTGCTTACAACAATCTATCCTATTCTAATTCTACTCACCTTTTTTACCGTAAACAATAGATATTTATACATTTAGTAGGTGGAAGGACGTGTCCTTTTCAAATAAAAATTAAGCCTAAAATGCTAACAAGATTAGCCTTAACTAAGTTTTGTTAAGCCATAAGTGAACTTCAGACATGTGCTTTGTGTAATCTTGGCGCTTATGTGTATTTGCATCTCCTAACACATCGCGGATCATGATCTCCATCATCATCATTCGTTCATTCTGCTCACATGCTTCATCCAACATTATATCTTTCATAGTGGTTGTCTTCAATATCTCTTGGAGTATTAATTCACATTCGCTCTTCCATGTAGTCATTTATTTCAATTCTCCTTCATAATCACAAAACTTAGTCAATCTGTACTTAATGACTTCTATCAATCCCTATGCATCCCCTTGTAATTCCTCAAAGAATTCCCTGTGCTTATCCATGATACGATTAGCATTTTCAATCCCTGTAATATTAGGACTATCCTTTTTTATCTCCTCAATTCTCTCTTGGATTCTACCATCCACTCTTCTATGTTCTTTTATTGCATCCACGTATTGTGAATATTTTCCCCAAAGTTTATCTAGCCAAGTGGTTAAAACGACCTACCTCCTTTTGATTATTGTAGTAAGTGTATCCATTTTCCCTTAAGAGTATGCACTTGACCCTTCCCAATGGTCCTTCACCTGTGAAATTTCACCTCGGGTGAGCATATTTGTTCACCCCATTGCAACACCTACCAAGTCCTTTAAATGTTCATTTTCTCTCAGTATTCTCTGATTATTGGTTCTGTGCATCTCTCTCTCCCTAATCAATGCTTGTATCTGGGCTTTATTTAATTTTTCTATATTGATCCTAATTTCTGTAGTTGCAACTAGATCAGTCTCTCCATCCTTCAAAGTCATGACATGTCCAAATGCCTTCTCAGTATCAATGATAATTGACTTCTTGTGAGGGGGATATAAAGCCTAGATCATCAATTTCTCTTCATCAGGATTGTATTTTGATCTTGTATACACTTATGTCACCTTTTCTATGTTGAGCTTGTGTGTAGCATTGTTGTCCTTTAGGAAACTATCAAAAACCAATGCGGAATTGAGATCTAGCCCTGGGAATATCATGACACCAGCCTTTTCTAACATCCCTCTCCCTTTCTCAGGGTTCATGCTTTTCATCTCTTTCTCCACATCATCCCTCAAGTTTTTTAACAACTTCTCCTCATTTCCTAGTGTGACATTGTCAACCAATCATCTTATTTCTTTTCCCTTTTGTTTGTATAAACACGTTTTGAATTCTGAGGTTTTCACAAATTCATCATCTGCTATAAAAGATCTATATTCTTCATGTCTTGTAGCCACATCCATAGTTTCCTCAATATTTATCTCTCTAGCAGAATAGGTGTAATTCTGAGTTCTTGTCCTCAATACCTTCTCAGATGGGCCTTGTGGCCTATCAGCCTCTAATACTTCTTTACTAGAAGACAACAACTCAACATCTATCGATTCATGATCATGTTTCTCAATCACCATTTATGCTTCCAAGTTTCTAATTATGTCATCAGATTGATAGGGCACATGCTAATACCCTCCAAAGTTTATCCTCTATCTGGTAGAATGAATATATCCCTCTAGATAAAATTTTTTCCTTGATGGTGCTTTTCTCGTGTTATAATGCAATAATTTATCTAGAATTAAATTGTATCCCTCCTTTGCTAACATAGTAAAATCACCAAAACACAACATACTTGGTATAAAAGCTTGCTTCCCATAAGAGCTTAAGTTTATGACACTGGAGAAATCCATTTGCCTAAAAATATCTAAGTATGCAATTCTATCTGGAACTATCCTAGGCAAAATAAATGGAGTACTTTCAAAACCATAAACCCTAATCATGGTGGCATTTTCTAAACAATGCCAATCCCCTCAATTGTGGCTGATTGGTCCATTAAAATCCTTAGGCCTGAGAAATCTCTTTATTTCATCAGACAAGGAATAGTCATAGGGATGATTATAAAACTTGTACAATGGCTTTACAAAATATTCTTTAAAATGCAAAAATTTAGAATTAGCAAACCTGCTGTCCCAAACAGCAGTCCACAACTGAATAGGCAATGGCTTGCCTTCCTTATCAAATTGAAAAATCCTCAGTTTCTGGGGCCATAATCCCAATTCCTATCCAAAATATAGCACCAACTGCATCAAAAATGAATAATTCCTGAGGTGCAAGACAAAGGCTCCATTCTTTATTGCCATCAACCCATCGTTAAGCTCTTTAAACACATGTGAAGCATAATCAAATGACCTAGAGTTATCATATTGAAAATCCATAGCAATCACCATAGGTACAAGTATCATATGCTCTGGGACCTCCATCCCCAATATTTGTCCCACTGAAAAAAAGTGTACTTTATGTAGGGTTCGAAGAGATCCACATGAAATCGTGGTCCCTCGCTGTCTTCCATCGGAGTCAGTTTGCCATGACACCTAATTTTGTGTAGGGGTAACCTCCAACCCTTGTAAATGGTATCCATTCTTCTGAATTCACTCTCAAGCTCTTCACCTATAATCTTCTCATTGCACATTCCTTCTAGCTTGAAGACATCGCTTATTTCATTCTCAGACACATGTATCACCAGTTCCTAGATAAATCACATATGGCCCTATTCTTTGGATTATAATGACTAGCCAATAATTTCACCAATTCGACATCAACAAAAACATTAGGGCACACCTTGTTTCCCAAATTGAGCCTCCACAGATTACATATTGGCTCAAATTTATTTCTTCTATGGTAATGGAAACTGAACAATTCGTATCCTCTAATTGGGGTCCAAACATCTCCTATGAACTTACATTTGTCATCCAATTTATCCACTTCCATCTTAAGCTATGCAGAATGCCTTGCTTTAGGTCCTAAACCAAGTAGCTAGTCTATGAGATCTTGGTTTAACTTTCACTCAATGCCCTCTGGTTGTATTTCAGTTTTTTTCCTTTTTCCTTTTGGTTGGTTACCCTCCCCATGTTTCCCTCCTTTTACTTTTTCTGAACTGGTTCTTTCTATTCTTTGAAATTTAGAATTTTTAGAGGATGATGAACTTACTGTATTTCACCTGAAAATCCAAGTTTGAACGAATGCCTTGATTGCTCTGCTTGTTCCTCTACATTCCTTCACTGCCAATTCTATGAAACAATGATTTCAATTGAGTTCACCTCGATATGCAAAATCTTTTATGCTTCTTGGTGCCATTAATGTCTTCATTGAGACATGAATGCAGAAAGTTTTTTCAAAATTCTCACTGTCACATCATGCATCATATCGGCAAGACATTTCAAATCTCTGGCCGATCCATCTGCTCAATGTTCACACATCCGTTAAGAGATCATGTAGTTCCCCTGACATCACAAGTCTCCTCGATATTTTTCCTCTTTTGTTTTTTATAGCGCCATGACTTTCACCGAAGCAAACTATCACCCAGAATTAATGATTAGGCCAATGATTCTTCACTTCACTCTGAAGGCTCTAAGTCTCACCAAGATATTCCCTTTGTCAACTTAAGTCGTTGAGACCAAGTAATTTTCCTGCCGACAGAATAATGTTTTTCATGACCTCTCTTAGATCTCCCCACTGAGACTTATCTTACCAATACACCTTTTCTTTGGCAAGACCATGTATATTTTCCCTTCGATAATTTTTTATCTCCATACGCTCAATCCTATCAGTATAGCATGGGGAGTTGGTGAGACTTCCCGAACTCTCCCAAGAATTATAGTCTCATCGAATGAGTCTTCCTTTTGCTTTATCGGCAAGACCGGTGATCGCTTCAGGCAGTCCTTCAAGATATCACCCCAATGACTATAGTCTCGCCAATACACTTTATCATATTCCAATTGGTAAAAAGTAATTTAGCTCGATATGACCTCACATTGTCACCCTGATACCTTTTGTCTTGCTGATAGAAAAATGTGAACCTGCATTCTTTTGGCATATATCCTCATCGGTATGACACTTTTGATGTCTTTTCAATAAACTGAAGAGATGTATATTATTATCGATGAGACCTACATCAACTCATGCTGATATTTTCAAATGTTAAAGATTTAATGTCAGATGAATTTTATAGGGCTATATGAAAAAATTTAACCCGGACCTTGGTGAAAATGCTATGTGAGGAAATTTTATGTTTGTAATATGAACTTCTTGGGAAACTAATAATCATGAAGGTTTAATGAGGTTATCAAAATTTTATAGTTCAAACAATGGCTCCATCTAGGGATGAATGATTGTGAGATCATTGCAAGGATCCAGATCTCTGGGTGAGCAGACCAAACATTATGGATGAAAGCAAGTGGAGATGAACATGATCCTAAACTATTATACATGGAGAAAATATCAAATAAGGGATTCCAGGATTGTCCATGTACTAGCAATTTCCTGTATCCTTTACTTCCTATACTACTGTGCATGGAAAGTTTATGAGAATTTTTTTTCAAGAGTTGTCCATGCACTGGCAACCCTTGATCCTCTGTAATTTTCAAGAGAAAAAGTTCTTTAAAAATTGCCCATGTATAGGAAACTCCTGTTCTTCACCACTCATATTTTGCAAATAATATGAATCCTCTCCTCACTTGCCAACAACAACAAAAGGTCCTAACCACAAAGCCTCAAATTTTCCATGTTTTCCTTTCTCCTGGCACCTAGCATTCCACATCAATACCACATCATCTTCTTCAAATTTTCTATTTTTTGCCTTTTTGTCAAACAAGTACTTCATTTGTGTTTACAACTTCATGTTCTGGTTTTGGGCTAATCTTCTCATTTCATCAAGTTCTGCTAATTGTTCCATTGTCTCTTCCATTGGTTCAGGAACCTCCATGTCTTCCTGAAGAATAAATTTATAAACTAGTAATAGATTTTGTAAAGGCATTCTAGCTTGTCTTCCATATACTAGTTCATATGGGGATTTTCCAATTTCTTTTTTGACAGTGATCCTATCAGCCCATACAACCAATTTTAATTTTGAGTCCCATATCATGTTGGTTCCACCCAGCATTCTCCTAATGATTTTTAGAAGACTTTTGTTACTAGACTCTGCCTGGCCATTAGCTTGTGGATGGTAAGGGGTAGAATAAGAGATAGCAATACCATGCATACTGCAAAATGTTTTAAACTCATCTGATCTAAAACACATCCCATTGTTTGTGATTAATCTTAATGGTGTACCAAAGCTGGTGATTATATTATCCATCAAGAAATTTATCACAACTTTAATTGTCGCCTGTATGGTTGGGATTTCTTCTACCCATTTGGTGAAGTAATTAGTGGCTACCAATATCCATCTGTGTCCTCCACTTGATCTTTCTTGTATCTCCCCAATAAATTCAATACCCCATTGATGAAAAGGGGCTTCAACCTGCATAGGTCTAAGTGGTAAAGCTCCTTGA
The DNA here is from genome assembly GCA_007115665.2 of Sequoiadendron giganteum. Classification (NCBI taxonomy): domain Eukaryota; kingdom Viridiplantae; phylum Streptophyta; class Pinopsida; order Cupressales; family Cupressaceae; genus Sequoiadendron; species Sequoiadendron giganteum. Next base: position 147,319,570 of record CM021110.1, on the reverse strand, counting down.
TATTTCATTTTTCTTGAAAATTTTTGACATGCTTCACATTTTCTTACATATAAAAATGAATCATTAAAAAATTTTGTCCAGTAATAACCTGCCTTGAGGATTTTATGTGTAGTTGTCTTTGCATAATAATGGCTTCCACAAACCCCTTCATGCATTTATTTTAAAACATGATTAGCCTATGACTCATCTAAGCATAACAAAAACATTCCATCTCTACTTTTCCAGAATAAATCACCTTCTATAAATACATATTTAGAGGCATGTAGTTTCAAAGTTCTTTTCTAGTTATCATTGAATCCTTCAGGGCACTTTGTGTTTCTGAGGTAATACATGATGTCGGTATACCAAGGTGTATGCTCAATACTTGCAATTGCATTTCCTTCTTGTATATTGCAAATTTGATTTGCCTCAATGCTTACTTCTACCATTAACTTGGCCAATCCTTGGCCTCTTATCAATTTGGTAATCTATATTTCCATATCAAATTCCTGAATTTTAGTAATCCACTTGCACCTCTTCCCTATTACTTATGATTGTGTCAAAAAGTCTTTGACAGCTGCGTGGGGGACATAAGCAATCACTTTGGCTCCAACAAGATACGGTCTAAAGGATTTTGTGGCCTTTACCAGTGCAAAGGATTGTTTTTCCATTATTTCATACTTCAACTCTAATCCCTGCAAAGATTTACTAAAAAAGGACACAGGTTGCTCATGACCATCCTCATTTTTTTGTTAACATAAAAGCAACTATTGTGTGCAAGGAAGCGAATGAAAATATTTGAAAAGGTTTTGTGAAATCAAGAGATTTGAGGACAGGGGCTTCTATAATGGCTCTTTTAATGGATACAAAAGCTTCTAATGCTTCTGGGATCCATTCAATTTTTTGTCCTTTCCTTAACATCTTTGATATAGGCTTGACAATTTCAGCAAAGTTGGACACAAACCTCCTAACAAAATTAATTTTCCCAAAAAATGATTGGATGGCTTTTATAGTTTTAGGGATAGGGACCTTACCTATAGCCTTAAATCTCTCAGGATCTATCCTAACTCCCTCTTTTGACACAATGTGTCCTAAGAGTTTTCCCTCTGTAACAGCAAAATGACGTTTCTTAGGGTTCAAACTAATGCCATATTCTAAAGCTTTAATGAATATTTTTTCAAGATTTTCTACATGATCTTCAGTTCTTTTTGAGTAAGTAGTAAGGTCATCTTGATACACCACCATTATAGCATTAATCAAGTCTACAAATGCTAATTCCATAGCTCTTTGGAGGGTCGCTCCCACATTTGTGAGACCAAAAGGCATTCTCACATATACATATGTTCACCATGGAGTTGTGAAAGTTGTTTTGTACTGCTCAGATTCCCTAACTTTAACCTGATTATAATCAGAAAAACCATCCATCATAGACAACAACTCACACCTAGTTACTTTATGCAATATATCTTCCATGTTAGGTAGAGGGTAGTTATCTTTGAGGGATGCCACATTCATATTTCTGAAATCCACACACAGTCTGATATCTCCATTTTTCTTTCTAACAGGAATAAGGTTTGACAATCATGTTGAATGCCTAATAGGTTTAATGATACCTCCATCTCTAAGTCTGGCCAATTCCTCCTGCATTTTTGTTTCCAATGTGGGGTTAATAGGCCTTTGTTTCTATCTAAAAGGCTTTGCATTTACTTTCAACAGAATTTCATGTTGAAATAAATCCTCCCTATATGCCTTGAGGTCCTCATAAGACCATGTGAACACATGTTTATATTTTCTTAACAATGAAATCAACATTCTTCAGACATTTGGGCTTATTTTCTTCCCAATATATACTTGCCTTGGTGCTAGTTCAGTCCCTAAGTTTGTTTCTTCAATATCTTCCTTTTTGACTAGTGTCTGTTTCATAAGGGATCGATCACTTCCATCGTATACTCTTTCCAATGCTACCAACCCCTTGGGAAGTTTATTAGTCTTAAGTTGTAAGACCTTCTTTCTGAATATTGTTTGTTCTCTATTTATCTCTTCCACAAAGGTGTTGAAATCAATTTCCTGAGCCTCATATTGATCTATACAGTGAAGGAATTTTACAAGATCAGTGTCATCACTAAAAACCTACCAACTATATACATTGTCAGGTACAACAGGTCTTGTTTTGAACTCAACTTGGGATATTCCTGCTAGTGTGATGTCATCTTGTTTTAGTGCTACATTGGCTAGGAAGTCTGCCATTACATTTTTTTATCTGTCCACCCAATCAATAGAGAAAGCATCAAATAGTTCGATTGTATCCCATATTGCATTCCTGTACTATTTCAACCTTTTATTTTCTGCTACATATTTTGATATAATCTGAGACACAACCAACTCTAAGGCTCCAAAAATTGTTAAGATTTTAATCTTGTGTTTAATAGCTAAATTCAATCCGGTCAACAAAGCTTCATATTCCACCACATTGTTTGTACATTCAAATGCTAACAAAAATGAATATTTGAAAGTTGAACCATTAAGCGATATAAAAATTATCCCAGCTCCATTACTTTCTTGGTTGCAGGCCCCATCAAAGTACATTTTCCATACCCCTTACTGATTTTCAAAAATATTTTTATCAATTGGATCTTTGTTTACCAACTCCGGTTTAGATAATTCTACCCTAAAACTCCCCAAATCTACATCAAAAAAACAATTAATTTTCTCTTGAGGAACATATTCAACAATTTGATTCATTTTGGGTTCCCTATATAGCTTGACCTCTTCTCCATTCACCGGTATGGTGGCATATGATAAATCAAACTGTACATTGCCTCCTACTATTGTAGTCCACTATCTTCATAGAAGCATTCCAAACTAGAGAGGTGTGTCAATTACGGTTATGTCAATATTGTAGGCAGCTTGTGGGTAAGTTGCTAATCTTACTTCCACATTCTCCATTATTCCCACAACCAGAACAGCCCTACTATCCATGGTGTAGCATTTACCTCCCTCCACATCTATCCACATACCAAGCTATTTCATTACCCCTACTGGCATGATATTCATGGAGGCACCTGATTCTATCATGCAATTTCTTACTAGTTTTCTACTTATGAGTAAAGTGGTGAAGAATGGGTCAATCTATGGTGTGTTCATTAGGCAGGCCTCTGGAATTTTTACCTCCTTCCTTTTATTATTGATTTCAGAAACATCTTTATTTTTAGGGTTTATATTTTGGTTCCCATTAGACATTAATTGTATGGCACCTTCCCCATATTCCCTGATCTTCATCATTTCAATTAATGGAATAGACATCATTAATTGAGATAAGGCTTGTATGAAATCAAAAGATGTAAATTCAGTTCTGATCACCTTTTTAGGTTCTATCAATTCTCCTTTGTTCTCTTCTTTTTCCCCTTTTGATGCGTGATTTGGATTTTGCTTCTCAATGGGGATTTCTTTACTCCCCTCCTTAGGAGATCCCTTCTGTGCTTTTTTGTCTGGCTGCTTATCATCTGTCCCTTTTGATGTCTCATTTGATACTTTTTTATTTTTTACAAATATTCCTCTTGGGACACCCTCATCTCTATTCACTGTTCTGTTCCTCAACCGATATTTGTTTCTAGCTTCTTCCACTACTGCAATAGTCAACCTTTCAATCTCTTCTTCACTCAGTCTCCTCACACTGTACCTATTATTTTGACATGATGCAACAGGGGGATTTTTCTCATTATCACTTTCTTCATGATCAAAAAAAATATGTTGCTCTACCATGTGAATATTGTATTTTTGGTGATCAACATTATACTCATATCCATCCTCCTCTGAAGATGAATATTCCTACTCTAAAGATTTAAGAGTGTGGGAATTTAAATAAACATTATGGTCTTCACCACCATCATTTTCCAGTGTGTCTCCTTCTGGTATTGACCAAACTGTAACAGACTGAACACCAGGGACTTTTATCTACCATATATGCTCCTTTCTTTTTTAATGGATCCAGTGTTTCTTTATTTCTTGGTCTATCATTTATTGTCTTCCCATCCTTCCAATTTGTATTATAAGGCATGTCATGCATCCTTGGTCTTTCATTCCTATATGTGTTCTCTTGTCTATTTGGGGGAGTATATGGGGGAACCCTTGGGTTTTCCCTTTTAGAAAAAATTCCTTCAGCTTTCCTATTATTTTCAATAGTTAATGCTATCTTTTGAGCTTCACCTAAATTCTTAGGATATCTGTTTCTCAATTCATATCCTATCTTGGGATCAAAGGCTTTCAAATAGATCCTCAAAGCAGCAGGATCAGCCAACTTGGATCCCTGAGGTATTTTATTATGTAATTTAACAAACCTTTGGTTAAAATCATATGCTAACTCATTTTGATGCTTTTGGATAGTCACTAACTCATGCAAAGCAAAATCTAATGCACACTGATTCCCATACTGTTGAAGAAACTATTCATAAAATACATTGATGGAATAAGTGGATGATGTTGTAAGACTATTAAACCGATCCCTGGCATCTTCAATTAGTGACATCATAAATAATCTCATTTGTACATCCTCATATTGCATATCTAGGTCTTGAATAACTGCTTTAAAGTTTCTTAGATGCTCCTCGGTTGTAACTGCATTACTTCCTGTGAACTTAGGGACTAGGTTCCTCCAATTGTTGTCTAGAGGGTAAGGGTATATCTGAAATCCAACAAGATCAAATTATCTAATCATGGTTGTGTATTGTGGAGGGGGATTTTGGAAGTGCTGATGTTGGTACAGTGGGTTAGTATTTTCCACATATTACTGACCTTGTGGGGGTACATACTGTTGATGAGGAGGTGGCTGAATATTTTAGTGTTGTGATGGAGCATTTGTGTTTCTATATTAATTCCTTGGCTGATTTCAATGGGCTTGTGGAAAATTTGATGGCTTCACATTGTTGTTCTTATGAGGGGGGTATATTTGGTTGAATCAACCATTAGTGTTTTAACCTGAGTCTTTTGTAACTTCAATCTCTCCAATTCTTTTATTGGCTGAAGCCTCTGCTCATACTCTATTCTTAATTTTTCTGATTCTTGCTTCATGCATTCTAACTATGCATCTGGCTCATCTTGGGTCATAAATTCATGATTTTCTTCAGATACTTCTTCATATTCAAGTCCCTCCTCAAAAAATGTTGCTCTTTGCTCCTCTTCAAACTCTCTCCTTTTTCTAGCCTCAAAATTAGCCATGTACTCATCATCCTTCTCATAATTTATCTGCCAGAGGGGGTTTCTCCTTTCCTATGGAGTGTGAACTTCTTTGGATAGGTTGTTTTCATTTGTCAATGCATCATACAAATTATGTGTTTCCAATGGTGGTTTCGATGTCTTGTTTTTTGATGCTAGGCCCTGGTCATCAAATACCTTCTTGCCCTGATCATTCTTAGAATTCCATTTACTTTTATTATTAGGACCTTCATTATCTTTGTATAAAGATCTTCTTCCTTGCATATTGTGAGAAATTGTGATGGTCTAAACTCTAGGTTGATTCCTTTCCAATTTGTACCTTATTTTATCAATTTCAATGCTTTTGTTCATTTAGAGTCTCCACCCACTTTTCCAAAAGTGAGAAAATGTTGTTATTTCACCCAACGGAGTGAATTTTAAATCTCTTAACTATGAATCTTTCTTCAATGACTCTATATGGAAAGGCTACCTGCTACCAGATTTTTCTCAAGTTTTCCCCAACAAACACCAATTTATTAGGTCTCAAAAATGCAGGTTTGAACCATGAGAGGTTGCCAATCTCTCTCAATGCAATTGGACAACTAACAAGGCCAACCAGTACAATTGAACCTTCTACTCTTAAGGCTCTGCTAAACCTAGGCGGGTATACCTATATGAATGCTGCATCTTTTGAACTATACTTCCTGATAGACTAAACTATCCACAATGGCAAGTTGATAGTGGAGAGATATGATCTAAATTTTGTATAAATAGTATATACAATATCAAAGGAAATTTGGTATAAATAGTATATGCAATATGAAGGTGAAATCTGATATGTTCAGTTAACAAATGTCAAATGATATGAATAAAGCTAATGTAATGAGAATAAGGGAGACCAGTGCCTTATTGGGTAAAACAGAGTCAAATGAAAGCCTTCGATGAGTGTTTTCTATCTAACAAGTTCTCTAATCATTTGGCATACAATTCTGAGTTTATAACTAGTATAAACATGCAAGGATGTAATTGATAAACCCTACTTGAGGCAGAATATCAAATCTAATTATCTGATTCTTCTTACTGATCCAAATAACATTCTCAGATTACTGTAATTGATTGAAAGGAATTTAATTCTTCATTAAAGAACCCAATAAATCAAATCACACAGAAACAACAAATGTGCACTAATAAATTGAACATATACTTGATACTTCAATTTAAATAATCAAGAAACATCAGATTGGAGACAATCAAATAATCGTAGAAATCCAACAAACAATTGATACCAGAATGAATCCACCAAATCAACAGTATTTCATTATCTTCCTCAAAATTCATACATGCAACATAGTCTTCTTGAATGCCATCATTCTGAAAATGTTGTGCTTACAGCAATGTATCCTATTCTAATTCTACTCACCTTTTTTACCGTAAACAACGAATATTTATACATTTAGTAGGTGGAAGGACATGTCCTTTCAAAAATGTTTTGAGCATAAAATGCTAACAAGATTAGCATTAAGTAAGTTCTATTAAGCCATAAGTGAACTTTAGACATGTGCTTTATGTACTCTTGGCACCTAAGTGTATTTGCATCTCCTAACACATCGTGGATCATGATCTCCATCATCATCATTCATTCATTTTTCTCACATTCTTCATCCAACATTATATCTTTCACAGTGGCTACCTTCAATATCTCTTGGAGTATTAATTCACATTTTCTCTTCCATGTAGTCATTTCTTTCAATTCTCCTTCATCATCATAGAACTTAGTCAATCTGTCCTTGGTAGCTTCTATCAATCCTTGCACATCCCTTTGTAATTCCTCAAAGAATTCCTTGTGCTTATCCATGAAATGATTAGAATTTTCAATCCCTACAGTATTAGGAGTATCCTTTTTTATCTCCTCAATTCTCTCTTGGATTCTACCATCCACTCTTCTATGTTCTCTTATTGGATCCACGTATTGTGAATATTTTCCCCAAAGATTATTTAGCCAAGTGGTTAAAACGACCTGCCTCCTTTTGATTATTCCAGTAAGTGTATCCATTTTCCCTTGAGAGTATGCACTTGACCCTTCCCAATGGTCATTCACCTGTTAACTTTCACCTTGGGTGAGCATCTTTGTTGGCCCCATTGCAACACCTACAAAGTCCTTTAAACATTCATTTTCTCTCAATATTCTCTCATTATTGGTTTTGTACATCTCTCTCTCTCTTTGATCAATGCTTGTATTTGGCTTTATTTAATTTTTCTATATTGATCCTAATTTATGCAGTTGCAATTGGATCAACCTCTCTAGCATTAAAAGTCATGACATGTCCAAATGCCTTCTTAGTATCAATGAAAACTGACTTCTTGTGAGGGGGATATAAATCTCAGATCATTAATGTCTCTTCATCAAGATTGTATTTTGATCCTGTATACACTTTTGTCACCTTTTCTATGCTGAGCTTGTGTGTAGCATTGTTGTCCTTTAGGAAACTGTCAAAAACCAATGTGGAATTGAGATCTAGCCCTGGGAAAATCATGACACCATCCATTTCTAACATCTCCCTCCCTTTCTCAAGGGTCATTCTTGTAATCTCTTTCTCCACATCATCCCTCAAGTTTTTTAACAACTGCTCCTCATTTCTTGGTGTGACATTGTCAACCAGTCCTCTTATTTCTTTTCCCTTTTTTTTGTATAAAAATGTTTTGAATTATGAGGTTTTCACAAATTCATCATCTACTATAAAAGATCTATATTCTTCATGTCTTATATCCACATCCACAATTTCCTCAATATTTATCTCTCTGGCATAATAGGTATAATCTTGAGTTCTTGTCCTCGATACCTTCCCAGATGGGCCTTGTGGCCTATCAGCCTCTAATACTTCTTTACTGGAAGACAACAACTCAAGATCTATCAATTCTTGATCATGTTTCTCAATCACCATTTTTGCTTCTTCTACTTCCAATTTTCTAATTATGTCATCAGATTGATACAGCACATGTTGATATCCTCCAAAGTTTATCCTTTATCTGGCAGAATGAATATATCCCTTTGGATCAAATTTTTTTCTTGATGGTGCTTTCCTCATGTTATTATGCAATAATTTATCCATAATTAAATTGTATCCCTCCTTTGCTAACACAGTAAAATCACCAAAACACAACGTACTTGGCATAAAATCTTGCTTCCCATAAGAGCTTAAGTTCATGACACTGGAGAAATCCATTTGCCTAACAATCTCTAAGTATGCAATTCTATCTGGAACTGTCCTAGGCAGAATAAATGGAGTACTTTCAAAACCATAAACCCTAATCATGGTGGCATTTTCTAAACAATACCAATCCCCCCAATTGTGGTTGATTAGTCCATTAAAATCCTTAGGCCTGAGAAATCTCTTTATTTCATCAAACAAAGAATAGTAACAATGATGATTATAAAACTTGTACAATGGCTTTACAAAATATTCTTCAAAATGCAAAAAATTAGAATTAGCAAACCTGCTGTCCGAAATAGTAGTCCACAACTGAATAGGCAATGGCTTGCCTTCCTTATCAAATATCAAATTCCTTAGTTCCTGGGGCCATAATCCTAATTCCTTTCCAAAATACAGTACCAAGTGCATCAACAATGAATAATTCTTGAGGTGCAGGATAGAGGCTCCATTATTTATTGCCATCAACCTAGTGTCAAGCTCTTTAAACACATGTGAAGCATAATCAAATGACCTAGAGTTATGATATTGAACATCTGCAACAATCACCATAGGTACAACTATCATATGCTTTGGGACCTCCATCCCTAATATCTGTCCCACTGAAAAATAACTATACTTTATGTAGGGTTCAAAGAGATCCACATGAAATGGTGGTCCCTCATTGTCTTCCATCAGAGTCAGTTTTCCATGACACCTAATTTTATGCAGGGGTAGCCTCCAACCCTTGTAAATTATATCCATTCTTCTAAATTCACTCTCGAGCTCTTCACCTATAATCTTCTCATTGCACATTCCTTCTAACTTGAAGACCTCGCTTATTGCATTCTCAGACACATGTATCACTGGGTTCCCAGATAAATCACATATGGCCCTATTCTTCCGATTATAATGACCAGCCAATAATTTCACCAATTTGACATCAACAAAAACATTAGGGCACACCTGTTTTCCCAAATTGAGGCTCCACGGATTACATACTGGATCGAAGCAATTTCTTCTATGGTATTCGAAATTGAACAGTTCGTATCCTCTAATTGGGGTCCAAACATCTCCTATGAACTTACATTTGTCATCCAATTTATCCACTTCCATCTTAAGCTGTGCAGAACGCCTTGCTTTAGGTCCTGAACTAGGTAGGTGGTCTGTGAGATCTTGGTTTAACTTTCACTCAGTGCCCTCTGGTTGTATTTCAGTTTTTTTCCTTTTTCCTTTTGGTTGGTTACCCTCCCCATGTTTTATTCCTTTTACCTTTTTTGAACTAGTGCTTTCCATTCTTTGAAATTTACAATTTTCAAAGGATGATGAACTTACTGTATTTCGCTTGAAAATCCAAGTTTGAACAAATGCCCCAATTTCTCTTCTCATTCCTTTGCTTTCCTTCGCTACAGATTCTATGAAACAATGATTTCAATTGAGCTCACCTTGATATGCAAAATCTTTTATGCTTCCTAGCGCCATTAATGTCTTCACCGAGACATGAATGCAACAAGTTTTTTTGAAATTCTCATTGTCACATCATGCATCATATCAGCAAGACATTTCAAATCTTTGGCCGATCCATTTGCTCAACATTCACACATCCGCTAAGACATCTTGTAGTTCCCTCGACATTGCAAGTTTGCTCAATAGTTTTCCTCTTTTGTTTTTTATATCGCCATGACTTTCACCGAAGCAAACTATCGCCCAAACTTAACGAATTGGGCCAACGATTCTTCACTTCACTCCGAAGGCTCTTAGTCTCACCGAGATATTCCCTTTGTCAACTTAAGTCACCTAGACCAAGTAATTTTCCTGTTGACAGAATAATGTTCGACGTGACCTCTCTTAGATCTCCCCACTGAGACTTATCTTATCGATACACCTTTTCTTCGACAATTTTTTATCTCCATACGCTCAATCCTATCGGTATAACATGGGGAGTTGATGAGACTTCCCAAACTCTCCCCGACATTATTGTCTCACCGAATGAGTCTTCCTTTTGCTTTATCAGTAAGATCGATGATCGCTTTGGGCAGTCCTTCAAAATCTCACCCCGATGACTATAGTCTAACCGATACACTTTATTATATTCCAATCGGTAAAAATAAATTTAGCTCGATATGACCTCACATCGTCACGCTGATACTTTTTGTCTTTCTGATAGAAAAATGTGAACCCACATTCTTTTGGCATATATCCTCATTAGTATGACACTTCTGATGTCTTACCGATAAACTGAAGAGATGCATATTATTATCGGTGAGACCTGCATCAACTCATGCCAATATTTACAAATGTTAAAGATTTAATGTCAAATGAATTTTATGGGGCCATATGACAAAATTTAACTTGAACCTTGGTGAAAATTCTATGTGAGGAAATTTTATGTCTGTAATATGAACTTCTTGGGAAAATAATAAGCATAAAGGGTGAATGAGGTTATCAAAATTTTACAGTTCCAACAGAGCCACTTGGTGGAACTAATGAAGAGGCCATTGTAATAATGTGCTAGTGGTATCCTACTTGAAGAAACTTCTTTGCTAAGATACAAGCACTTGAATTCAACCTTGAAGAACTCTGATTTTCCTTGCTAGTACTGGAATTAACCTTGTCTATGTGTGCACATTGTGATAAAGTGCCTTCAGGATCCTTATGATGAAGGGTAGCTTCCAACACACGGTCAATGTGAGAATTGGATATTGTGAATTGAGTCTATGGTGTCATGTATAAAGGAATATGAGATGTACTGGTTGATGGTTTGAACCCTTGACTGTCCAAACTTCGAAAGATGAGAAATGATGGGTGAGAATGGAGGTTTTCATGGAATTGGGACCAACCACTAGATATACTTTGTTCCTTGCTTGAGAAGTCCACTTTTGTATTTGAGGACTCTTTTGATGGACATAATTCCCCTTTTGATTTTTCCCGATAGTTTCTCTGACTAATGGAGTTTTGGAGGGATGATTTTCTTTATTTTTCTTTGGTATCCATTTGTATTTACTTTGTATTTTTTTCTTTACTGCTTCATTTTATTTGATGATCTTTGTCTGTCTTTGATAGGAATTCTTCTTTTTATGTTGGTCCCAATTTGTGTATGAGATGATAGATGAATTCCAATTCATGATACAACTAGTTGTAGAGTTGAAAGTTTTTTCATCATAAGGATCCTTCATGCCCTAGGGCCCACATGTTGATGTTTGTTGTAGACAAGATTTCCCCCGGTGTTGTGAAGGTATTATCAAAACCTAATCCTTTTCCCTAATAATGTATCCTATGATCCATTGCCACTGAATATGAATTTTCATGAACACATAATATTGCTATTGGGTTCCTGTTGTTCAGGAATATAAATTGTTTGCTTTGGTTCTATGATATCATTTTTTGTTGATATTGCTTCAAAATATGTTGGTGCTGATTCAAAAGATTTTGATGGTGCATAATCTTGTTCAGGAATATGAACTATTTTCTCTGATTTTGTTGATGTTGTTTCAAAATATGTTGGTGTTGATTCAAAAGATGTCGATGATGCACAATATTGTTCAAGAATATGAATTGTTTTCTTTGATTTTATTGATGTTGTTTCAAAAGATGTTGGTTTTGATTCAAAAGATGTCGATGATGCAAAATCAATGTAAGAATCAAGAATCTTGACCATTTCTTGCTCTTGTGCAGGAATATCAAGAGTGGGAGACTCTTATTTTGGATGAAGAACGTCTATATGTCTATCAAAAAGAAACATCTCAGAGGTGATATTGGGGAATTATTTGGAGCTTAAAATGGTTTGGAAGATGTCTCTTAGCTCTTGATGGAACTCTAGGGATAGGAGTTCTTGATCTTGACTTGATTCAGAGTAACTTTCATTGTCCTCAAGAGACTCCTCTTGACATGATCCTTGGGTGGATGATATATCATTGGTAAAAGACTATTCACAACATTTTGTGGGTATGGGTGTAACAAGGGATATTTCTGGATCATTTAGAACTTCTTCAACATGCCCAATCACTAATTCATATGTGGGAGAGATATCACAATGTGATATCCACTTAATGTGATTATGGTATAAAATAGTGCTAAATATTGTTGATGGGTTTGGACTTTTTTTTAAAATAGTATCTTGATGTGTATCTAATTCCTCATGTTGTGATGAATAAATATGTCCCACCGTGGTATCATGAGTATTGTTTATATTTTTTGAGGTTGATTCATTTCCTGAATCTTTTTCTTTGGTATGATCGGGCATAGGGTTTGTGTAAATTTTCAGATTTTCATTCCCATATTTTTTATCAACATGAATGTCTCCTTATTCAATAAGATCTTCTATTAGATGTTTGAACCTATTTTTTTGTGTGTTATGACCTTTGTATCAATGAAATTCACAAAAATGATCATCTCTATAGCTACGAGGTTTGGCTTATGGCTCTTGATAGTTTGAAAAATCTGGGAGTGTGATAAGATTAGACTGTATCAACCTCTTCAACACATCCTTCATAGGTTCCCCTAAGGAAGTGAATTATCATTAGGAGCACAATTTGTTCTTTGTTGTCCATGTTGAGTGTTTATGGTTTGGATGTTTTCTTGTCTTGGAGTAGTTAAGACTAACTTTGCATCAACAACACCATCACTAGTAACATTTTTGTTCTTGGCCCAATACCAAGGCTTGTCAGTAAAACTAGTGGATGGGCGGCTGTCTCTATATACTTGTATGTTTCCCTATGATAGGGATCGCTTGATGTTAAGGGCTCTAGGGACAAGCTCATTATAAGAGGTAATGCACTTCATCTTCAAGTGGAAGGATAGATTTGGATCAACATTGTCTATGATAATGCCCACTTTTTGTTCATTGGGAAGTGGCCACTTGATTTTACTAGCTCTTTTCCTCCATTGTTGCAAGAAATTAGCGAAAGATTCTCCTTTTTTTTTTTTGAGATCATAAAACTCTTCTAAGCTTATGTCCTTGTCAAGATTGAAGGAGAAGTGATCTATGAATTTTTCAATGATTTCTTGGAAAGTTTGATGCCTGGAGGTAACTATGAAAACCAATCCATGGAAGGACTTGTTAATCTTCATGGAAAGAGGTACATCAAATAGGATTCATTGTAGGTGACCTCCATACACATGATGTTAAACTTATTGATTTGGTCCACATGACTTCCTCTCCCATTGTATTTGTTGAATTTTGGGATTTCAAAACCGGGAGGGAACGATACCATTGTGATGTTTCAATTGAATGGATATGGGCATAAGTTTTGTGAATGGGGCTTATTTGTCTTGCCCATTTGAAGGTCATGTATTTCTTGGGATAATGCCTTAAATTGTGATTCTAGATCATCTTGTGGACATGGTGGAGGAACATATGTTGGGATGAAGGATGAGTTGTATGCAGGATTTTGATATGATAAGGTGTTATATGGTGTGTATGGTGGTGTGGGATAAGGTGATGATGGTGATTGTAGTGTTGATGTATATGTTCCTAATGCATTTGTATTGATTATGTTTTGTTGAGGATTATAGTAGGAACTTTGTTGTTATTGTTGATGTTGGGCATACTGTTGAGCTAGTTAGGGATACTATTGTTGTTGTTGTTGGGCTTGTTGTTGTGCGGCTAAGGTGGCTTATTGGGATTGATGTTGTTGCTGTATTGCTAAGGAAACTTTCTATTGTTTTTGTGCTACTAAGGTTGCTTGTTGTTGTTGCTTCTATTGGATAGCTTGCTGATAATCCTATTTTTGTTGTGTTGCTAGGGTTGCTTGTTGTTGTTATTGCTATTTTTGCGCTGCTAAGGTTGCTTGATGTGTTGTTATGACTGATTTTTGTTTTTGTTGATGTTGTTTTGCTGCTAAGGCTACTTGATGTGTTGATAAGGCTTGTTATTTTTGTTGTTGTTGTTCGACAGATTGTTGATAAGAATGTTGTGTGTGTTGCAAATTAGATAAGGAATGTGCTTACAATGTAGGATTAGTTGGTTTTTGGGACATTTGTGATGGGTTTTGGGTGTTGATGTTTTACACGGGTTGTGGGTTGTTGATGAGAGGATGCAGATTCACTTGGTTTAACATTCCTTGTAGGATGGTGGATTGAGATGGAGGAATGTAAGTTTGAGGTCCCATTTGATTTTGCATGTTGAGAGGGATCATGGGAAAAGATGATGATGGTGCCATTAGATATTGTGATGTTAAGGGTACATTAGGACCTTGAGTCCATTGATTGAAAGTATTCCCTTGACCAATTCTTGGGGGATTTCCTTGTGCTTGGGATGTGGTCAAGGTATTTCCTTGGTTGATGGGATTCGTAACCAAGGTTTTTTTTAATTTAGGTTGATGATAGATGGGTTTGATGTGGATGGTGGATTGACTTGACTAACTTGGATAACCACGTGTTCCGATGTGTTGACGGGGTTGCTAGAACCACTTGTTAAGGGTTGACTTTATGTTAGAGTGTTAACTTTCCCTTGTTGTCCTACTTGAGGCACTTGGTTCATATTACCTTGTGTAACGTTAGGCATACTTGGGGTATTTGTGATGATGGATGAAGATGGTTGTGCTTGAAATTTTGGGGTTATTGTGGCATCATGAAATGTAAGTGGTTTGGAAAAAGTTGGTGTCCAAATTTTGTTTTGGGGAAAGTTGGTAGTTAATGGAATGGTTGTGTTGTGAATACCCATAGTTGTTTTTGTTCCTAGACATGAAGTGAGACCAAGGTTGGTTCCTAACCTAGTTGCAAGACTAGATGTTAAGGGTTGACTCAACACAAGGGATGGAGTTGGTTGAATCGTAGATGAAGTCAAGCCTTTTGTCAATGATTGGGCAAAAAAAGATGAGGAAAATGGAGCCACATTTTCTAAGGCTTGATATTCCATGATTTCTTCCATAGAAAGTTCAAATGGATTGTTCATGATGTACTCTATCTCATATGGTCCTGATGTAGATGAGGGTTGTTGTGATGGGGTAACATGACTTCTCAGATAAATATTGAAGGTTGGGATCACTTGAGGTGAATGGTACTTTTTTTTCTTCCATGACTCTCTTGTGTTGTGGTCATATTTTTACCATAAATTGTGGGTCACCTATGGGAGAGTTGTGTTGAGATTTGTAATGTTTGAACTCTCTAGTTGACTCAAATATAGGTGAAATAGATGCTCTAAGTATTTTTGGAGCAATGATGATAATGGGGGATGAAAAGGTGGATGATGTGGAGAATGATCTTTGCCAATATTTTGGGACAACACTTTTGACTTAAGAGTTTGATGTTTGATGTTTGGATAAAGGATATTGATGAACTTGAGAATATTTAGGGTAGACTCATGACCTTCAAGATAAAATAATTCAAATATGATAACTAACTTGACAAAATGTATGGAAAATGACATATTTCACATACAAAGTAGCCAAGTTAGGGGTTGGTTTGATAGATGTTTAAGTCAAAAAGTGTTGGTGTATTCAAATTTTTTGAAAAGTTTGGTGAAGTGAAGGATAAAATTTAATGAAGGGGTGGATGAAATGTTTGACCCAATGCTGACCTAGAGTGAACATTTATTTTCCAAGACCAAAGTAGTGAGAAAAATGCTATACTTATAAAGTGATAATACTCCAAGAAATCAATGATTTTGGTAAAATAGGACTCAAATGATTTTGGACTCAATGTTTGCAATGTTTTTCTTTTCTCAATTTTCTTGTGTTTGGGGAGTCAACGATTTGAACATACATCAATGTGGGGTGTTAATTTGATTTAATCTTGGATTAATGAGGTTATTTTTACAAAAAAACACTTGTCTTGGTTATGTTTTCAAACTAAATGTTTATGTCAAAATAACTATAATTATCACGATGTCCATTTTGTGAAAATCATGAGGTTGAAGCCATAATTGCCTATGTTGTCTTTGGAAAATATGGGTTGAGATTAAGTCAAGATATTTGGAAATCACTAGGGATAAAAACCCTCAAGACAAGTAGTAATATCAAGGCTAAATCAAGAGGCATCCATATTTAAACCAAAGTGTTTGAAATTTTGAAGATAGAGAATGTTTGTTTTGTAATGTTTTGAAAC
The DNA here is from genome assembly GCA_007115665.2 of Sequoiadendron giganteum. Classification (NCBI taxonomy): domain Eukaryota; kingdom Viridiplantae; phylum Streptophyta; class Pinopsida; order Cupressales; family Cupressaceae; genus Sequoiadendron; species Sequoiadendron giganteum. The sequence continues at coordinate 147,303,167 of CM021110.1, read as the reverse complement.
CAAGCAATGTATCAAACTAACTCACAATCACTTACAATCCTAGGTTTTAAATGACTATACTTGTTGAATTCCCACTTGGATTTCTCCAAACACTAAACAATGTGAACAGTTAAAGATTTGACAACATTGGCTCCCCTCTAGGGCACACACTTCTCGAGACCACCAAATCTCAAAATACTTAAAATCCGAAGATCAAAAGTATTTTTTTGTTTCTACAATTGAATAGTAGGAATGTGGGATGCCTTCAAAATGGTCGTTCTTGCACCAAAAATTATTAAGGTTTTTTTGATTCTAAACAAAGGTTTGTAATAAGGGCTTCTAGTTTAGGGGGTGCATTGATAAAATACATCAAGAGGTCTCCCAACCCTTATAACAAGGTATTTATGCATCATAAAGATATTGGGGGAGAGCTATCATGTACCAAATCCCATTGATCACAATTTTCATTGCAACCACACATTTATATCGCAGTTTGGAACAACTTGGTTTTAGTTCGTTATTGCTTGGCTCGTTCCCCCCTTTCGAAGAACGGAGGTAGACCCTCTAAAGATGAACAATAGAAAGGAAGTACATCTATATTTCATGTTGGATGTTGCTGATATGTGGTTTTCATTGATGTCAACACTATTGCCATTAATGTCTTTAAGGTTGTATATGTCGAGGATATTGAGAAAAATGTAATAAAATAAGTTGTAGGTTGTTGGTGAAGCAGTGAAGTTCAATATGCTGGATAGTTCAGTATGTTGATGATCAAAATTTGTGGATTAAAGGGTTTGTTGAAAAGACTATTTAGTTTATCCACCGAAAGTTTTAGAGGTTCTCATGAAGATTTGATCGAGTTATGAGTATCCGTGTTCTCAAAGTTTTTATGTTGCTTCAGTCGGTATTCCTAGAAGAAGATAATGTGATTCTAGTAATATGAGTTGATTCAAATTCTTCTAAGGTGATCCATGATTCTTTTGATGTTTCTAGATTGTGCTCTATCTATGTTGTTGGTTCACATTGATCGGTGTGCTCACAATTGAATATTTTCTCTTATGTGTTCATTTTTTTCATGGCATGGCCAACAGGGTGATTGTAGCGTGTTGTGGGTCCTCAAGGAATAATTTTTGAAGGTTTTTCATGTTTGAGGATATTATTTTGGGTCTTCACTATGTTGTGGCTGACTTTGGTTGATTCGCATTGATAGTTATTTATGTTTTGGGCTGATAGTTTGTATTCATTTTATATTTTATTGAAGTTGACATGTAGATGATGTTATTCTTGGTTGTAGATATATGACCAGTTGTTTATCTCATTTGAGACATGTATGATGCAAAGTGTGTGATGTGAAAGTTTTATGTGCAAATAAAGTTTAGAGCATTCAAAGGAAAAACTTAAGTGTGAAGAAGAGTGATGAGATTTATGTGCTTAACCAAAACTATAATCAAGCATTAGCAGATGTTATTTTCTCAATTCAAAATCTTCAAATGGATTTAATCTGAATGTGACTGTAAGACAGTGTGTCTTCCTTTGGGCAGTAAGTCTTTTTGTATTTGAGCAGTGAGCTCTAGGTAGCGTGTCTGAATGCATATGCATTCCCCATTTCTATACTTTTAGCAAAGTATAAACTTGTGGATTAACCTCCACTGTGGTTTTTCCAATAAAAAATCCTAGTATTATGTATGTTTTTGATGTGGTGATGGTTTATTATTTCATGTTTAATTATCATATTATATAATGAGTTTAATAAGTGTAATTTATGTGACAACTGATTCGCCCCCCCTCTTAGTTGTCTTCCCTTGTTTTTCCAACAATTGGTATCAGAGAAGGTTCCTTGGAAGAATTTTAATAGCTTGAGGTGATCCAGGATGGTGACATACAAGAAGGATAGTTTGATATTTGATGGAACAAATTATTCTCTGTGGAAGACTTGAATGGAGTGTCATCTGAGATTCATTGGTGAATCTTACTGGAACATTACAAAGAATAGGTATATCATCCCATAGAATGATCCTTCTACTTTTGCTAAGATTAAATATGTTGAGTATAATATCAGGGCTAAGGAAGCATTGTTGAGTGCTTTGACTGATTTTGAGATGACAAATGTAATGAATTTCAAGACTGCTTATGAGATCTAGAAAAATTTGGAAACTTTATATGAAGGTGATGCTCATGTGAAGATTGCTAAGCTACAGAGTTTAAAAGGGAAATATGAAACATTGAAAATGGGTGAAGATGAGAACATTACTACTTTCATGTAGAGAGTGAATGGACTTGTGTGTAACATCAGATGTGTTGGTGGAACATTGGAAGAATAAGATATTTTTGCTAAAGTGCTCAGATCCTTGCATTTTGCATACAAACACAAAGTTTTTGCTATTAAGGAGATCTGAACTGTGACAAATGTAACCAGAGACATGTTGATTTTGATTTAAGTGAGTTTGGTGATGCTCTTCCTAAGACAAAATCTACATTCAAAGCTACTGTATCCGAGAAAGATAAGCAAAGATATGATCTAGGAGAAATTTCTTCTAGAAAGGTGTTCATGTATGAGGAAGAAATGAGAGAGATTGAAGAAGAAGAGAGAAAGATAGACGAGATTGAAGCACTTCTTTTCAAAAGAGTAGCTAGAGGAGAAGGTAAGTATAAAGGGAAATTTCCTCTTAATTTTTTTTCTTGCAATAAGATAGGGAATTTTGCCTCAAGGTGTCCAAAAAGAGTTCCTAAGACGAAATCTAACAAGCCTAGATTCCAAAGAAAATGTTATTATGCTATTGATGAAGGTGTGACAGATGATAAATCTGATAAAGGGAATATAAGTGAAGATGAGTTTATGTTTATTGCTATCAAGGAAAGTAATCCTGTACCTATTGAATCTGCTAGTTGCATGAATGTGGAGAAAGCTCTAGAAGCCATAATTGAAGAAAAATATGAATGGGTGATCAATAGTGGATTCTCTCATCACATGATAGGTGATAAAAGTAAATTTTTGAGCTTGGAAAAGTATGATGGTGGTGTTGTAAGATTTGGTGATTATAAATATGGTGTAATCCATGGAAGAGGATCCATTTCTTTTGATGGTAAGTATAATACTTATGATGTCCTATATGTTAAAGGTTTGAAGCATAATCTTTTAAGTGTTGCATAGATCATTGAAAAGGGATATAATATTCAATTCAAGGATGAAAAGTGTAAAATATTGGGGAATTCTGGAAATGTGATTTCTTTTGGTACAAAAGCAAAAGGTAATATTTTTCACCAAAGTGTTGCTAGTAAAATTTGTCTGATTGCTCAAGTTGATGAAATTTGGTTGTGGCATAGAAGATTATGTCATGTAAACTTTGACAATATTATCAAGGTAAGTTCTACTTAGGCTATGAGATATCTTCCTAAGTTGGTAAAGCCTACTAATACCATATGCAAGGAATGCTAGTTGGGGAAGAAAACTAGAGTTTGGTTTCAGAGCAAACAAAATTGTTCAAATGAAGTGTTAGAGATTGTGCATATTGACTTGTGTGGTCCTTCTAGATTCAAAATTTTACAAGGAGACAGGTAGTTCATGTTACTCATTGATGATTATTCTAGATTGATGTTGGTTGCTTTCTTAAGGGAAAAACCTAAAGCTCTAGATAAATTCAATAATTTTAAGGCTAAGGTTGAGACAAAGAAATGTTTGAAGATTAAGTGTTTGAGATCATATAGAGGCAATGAATTCAATTCTGGTGAGTTTAATTCTTTCCGTGAAGAGCATGGGATAAAGAGACAATTATTTTCCCCATGAATGCCTCAGCAAAATGGAGTTTTGGAAAGGAAGAACAAGATAGTTCTATATGCTACTAGGACTATGATGTTGGAAGGAAATGTCCCACATATCTATTGGAGAGAACTTGTGAGTATTGCTATTTATACTCTCAACAGGGTACATGTCAAAGGTGATACTGGTAAGACCCCTTATGAGCTATGGTTTGGTCATAAGCCTACTATTAGATACTTCAAAATATTTGGAAGCAACTTTTATATCAAAAGATATGAAGATATAGGAAAGTTTGATGTTAGAAGTGATGAAGGAATCTTTCTTGGTTATTCTACTAAAAGTAAAGCCTACCGGTGCTTCAATAAGAGATTGAGAAAAGTAGTTGAAATTGATAATGTAAAGGTTGATGAAGACATAGTTAGACCATACAAAACCTATGGATATGATTTAGATGATCAAAATGTCAGTTCAGATCAGACTCAGAATCAAGTGTAGATCATTCCAGTGAATTGGGAAAGCCAAGAGGAAGGAAGTAGTAAAAGTGCAGAAGTGAGATCACAAGAGACTGAATTTCAAGAACATCCTAAGACTCCAAGGTATGTAAGACTAAATCATTTAGAAGATCACATTATAGGTGATAAGAATAAAGGTGTTCAAACTAGGAGAATAATCATAGAAGAATACTGTTTGATTTCAAAGACTGAGCCTAATAATGTAAATGAAGCATGCAAAGATGAACATTAAGTGGAAGCAATGAAAGAAGAGTTACATAAAATTGAGAAGAATGATACACGGATTCTTATTCCTAGACCTAAGGACAAAAATTTAATTGGAACTAAATGGGTCTTTCAAGATAAACTGAATGAGAAAGGTGGAGTTATCAAAAACAAAGCAAAACTTGTATGTAAAGGATATTCTTAGATGGAAGGAATTGACTTTGAAGAAAAAATTTCTCCTATTGCCAAGATTGAAGTTGTGAGACTATTTCTTCCCTATGTTGCTTACAAAAACTTTGAGGTTTATTAGATGGATGTCAAGTCAACATTTCTAAATGGTGAACTGAATGAAGAAGTAGACATTGAGTAACCAGATCGATTTCAATTGACTAATCATGGAGACATGGTTTTTTAACTGAAGAAAGAATTGTATGGACTTAGGCAAGCCTCGAGAGAATGGTATGCCAGATTGGACAAGTATTTGTTGAAGCTTGCATTTAATAAAGGTACTTCTGATAGTAACTTGTATTTCAAGATTTATCATGATAAAGATTTGATTGTTGAAGTCTTTGTTGATGATATAATTTTTGGAGGAGATGATAGTTTGTGCATGAAGTTTTTTGATGAGATACAGAGTGAGTTTGAAATTTATATGATTGGAGAAATGAATTTTTTTTTGGATTGTAGATTACTTAGTTAGATAAAGGGATTTTTATATCTTAGTCCAAGTATGTGAGAGAATTGCTAAAGAAAATTGGTATGGAAGATTAAAAGCCAGTTGGTACACCTATGGTAACCAGATGTAAGTTGACAATAGATGATGATTCTCCTAAGAAAAATTAGACTAGATAAAGATCCATGATTGGTGGATTGCTTTATTTGACTCAAAATAGACCTGATATCATGAATGTCATATTCATTGTTGCAAGATTTCAAGATGATCCTAAGGAATCTCATGTGACTTTTGTGAAGAGGATTTTCAGATACTTGAAGGGAACAGTTGATTTTGGCCTATGGTATCCAAAAGATGACAACCTTACTTTGAGTGCTTTTACCGATGTTGATTGGGTAGGAGATGTGAATGAAAAAAAGCATAATAGTGGTGGTGCATTTTTCTTGGGAAAGAAGCTGATTTCATGGTTAAGTAAGAAGAAAAATTCCTTTTCTTTATCTATTGTAGAGGCATACTACATTGTTTTTGCTAACAATTATACTCAAGTATTGTGGATGAAACAGATGTTGAAAGATATCAGAGTTGTGTATGATAAACCTACTACCATATTCTATGATAATTCAAGTGCTATAAACATTTCTAAGAATCCAGTGTTGTATTCAAACAACAAGCATATATCTATCAAGTTTCACTTTTTGAGAGACAAGGTGAGTGATAAGGAAGTCAGACTGGAGTATGTTCCTACTAAGGAATAGATTGCAGACATATTTACTAAGAATTTTCCTAAGGATACTTTTGAGTATCTTAGAGGGAAGCTAGGGGTGATTACCCCTCCTAATAAAAACTAACATGTAATGACTTGCATTAGTTCATGCATTTCATAGTCATATCTTGATCTAGATTGATGTTGTGGTGGCTGGTACTTAGGGGGAGTAGTCAGATGTTCAATAATGTGGTTCAAAGCTTGTGTGAGAAAGATAATGCATATCTTTGTCATTAATGTCAAAGGGGGAGGAGAATCTTGTGAAAAACTATGGATTATCTGGGGAGAAGATTCAAAATCTAAGGGGGAGAAAGTGCTAAGAGAAAGTTTTGTTGATGGTGTTTTTCACATCATGTGTTGCCATCAATACCAAAGGGAGAGATTGTTGGATTTTTCTGATATGTGGTTGTCATTCATGTCAACACTATTGGCATTAATGTCTTTAAAGCTGCATATGTCGAGGATATTGAGAAAATTGTAATAAAATAAGTTGCAAGTTGTCGATGAAGCAGTGAAGTTCAGTATGTTGGATAGTTTAGTATGTTGATGATAAAAAGTTTTAGATTAAAGGGTTTGTTGACAAGCCTATATATTTTATCCCTCAAAATTTTTAGAGGTTCACATGAAGATTTGATCGAGTTATGAGTATCTGAGTTATGATAGTTTTTTTGCTTCTTCAATTGGTGTTCTTGGAAGAAGATAATGTGATTCTAGTAATCTAAGTTGATGTGAATGCTTCTATGGTGATGATTCTTGTGGATGTTTCTAGATCATGCTATGTCTATGTTGTTGGTTCACATTGGTCGGTGTGCTCGCGATTGAAGATATTCTCTTGTGTGTTCCTATTTTTCATGTTCATGGCCAAGAGGATGATTGTAGCATGTTGTGGATCCTCGAGGAATAATTTTTGAAGGTGTTTCATGTTCGAGGATATTTTTTTGGGTCTTCACTATTTTTTGGCCAACTTTGGTTGATTCACATTGATAATTATTTATGTTTTGGGCTGATAGTTTGTATTCATTTTATATTTTATTAATTCCAACATGTAGATGATGTTATTCTTGGTTGCAGATATATATATATGACCGATTGTTAATCTCATTTGAGACATGTATGATGAGAAGTGTGTGAGGTGAAAGTGCTATGTGCAAATAAAGTTCAAATCATTTGAAGGAAGAAGTTAAGTGTGAAGAAGAGTGAGAAGAGTTTATGTGCTTAATCAGAATTTTAATCAGGCATTAGCAGATGCTATTTTCTCAGTTCAAAATCTTCAGATGGATTTAATTTGAATGTTACTATAAGACAATGTGTCTTCCTTTGGGCAGTAAGCCTTTTTGTATTTGAGTAGTGAGTTCTAGGCAGTGTGCCTGAATGCATGTGCATTCCCCATTTTTTTATACTTTTACTAGAGTATAAACTTGTGGATTAACCTCCATTGTAGTTTTTCCCCTAACAGGGTTTTCCACGCAAAAATCTTGGTTATATGTGTGTTTCTAATGTGGTGATGGTTTATGCTTTCATGTTTAATTATTAGATCTGAGAATAATTTTAATAAGTATAATTTTTGTGACAATTGATTCACCCCCCCTCTCAGTTGTCTACCCTTGTGCTGCCAGTAGTTCACCATCTTTGCTTGCATGAACAAAGAGAGAACAAATGCCTTTTCTCACACTCACAAAGGGGGTTCAATTTTAATCCAAATGAAAGATGTAGATGATTTTCCAAAGTGTTAAAGAATTTTTCTATTTCTCAAGGTCGCCAAATGGCACGACAAAATTGCATACGTATTCACTAACAATGTTGTAAATCACAAAACATAGAAAAAAGTCATAAATTTTAATTCCTCAAAGTACTGATGAGTTCGTTTTAAGCACCAAATGAAATATAATTTTTCGTTGTTCAATTTTAAGCCCAAAATAAAATGGTGAAATGAGGGTTAAATTTTAGCCAACTTTGAAAGTGAATTATAAGCCCAATTGAAAGCTAGTTGTCCTAAGATTGTAAGTTTTAAACCCAATGGAAATTTGGTGGTCCTAAAACATAAATCAAAGCAACATATGATGGGTTATAATTGCCCCACAAGTTTCAAAAAACTATTATAATAATTACAACTAAGAAAAATGAAAATAAAATTTTTTGAATTTTTTTGGTTTTTTTCTATGTTGAAGTAAATCGCATTTTCGGAGGCCTTCGAAGCAAAATTTGGGGTTGAAACTTACGTCGATCCTTGAAAATTGATTGTCAAAGGCACTTGATTTTTAGGGATTGAATTAGTCCTCTTGGAGATATTTCCAATGATGCAAAGGGATTCAAATTTTGAGCACCGAGTAGAAAGTTATGACCCCAACAAGTTCGGGTAAAAAAATTTCCTAGTTTTTCCCCAAATTTGCAAAACCAGTTAGTCTGAAAAGAAAACATGAGAATTCAGTGACATGTTAGCATTCAGATAAAGTCAAAAAATTAAATCACATGCTGAAAATTGATCACGATTTTTCTTACAAGAGATAGGCTTCGTTGCACATGATAGCATCACAATTTGTCATTTGGGCATTGCTCTGGTGAATTTGGGCATCACTTTGCGACAAAAATAGAGAGCATGATAGCATCTTAATTTTTTCAGGTGTCGCTCTACTGAATTTGGGGGTGTCACCATTTGAAATCTTTGATACCTCTATATTTAATCAATGCCATTGTTTGTTTAATCAATGTTAGTGTATTTAATTGGCATCGCAGTTTGAAATGGTGATAGCATCGCTATATGGCGATGTACTTCAAAGGCGTCGATGTATTTTATTTGGGTGTCGCTATAACCTACAACAAAACAAATGAAAAAAATTTGACCTAAAATTTGATTAAATTATCATTTTTCCCTCCTTCTAGCGCCATAATGTGACCGAGGATATTAGTATGGGTTGATTATGCTTGATCCATGAAGAATCAAAGTATATTTATACCACTAATGCTCAAATCTCAATAAGATCATTCAAATGAAAGTTAAACTAAACATTTATCAAAGAAAAGTATTCTAAGCTATGAAAGCATTTAAATGTATACTCTAATCCATCTGAAACTTATCCCATTGTGAGATTGGTGTCGTGTTGATGTGGAATGACCCTTTCCCAATATCGTGATTTGTGAGCTTGTTCCAATCGATTCTATTTAAGAGAATTAATGAAACTGTTGTGATAAATAGATGAAAACATGATTTAATCTAAAATGAGAATGATGCAATCTAATCAAATATTATTTTATGATAAAATAGATCTAAATATGTAATTGCTAAGCTAATCTAAGCTAAAATATTCAAACTCTAATTTATAAACAAGCTAAGATGGATGCATGGAAGCCATTAATGGAAGCTTAAATCTATTATGCAACTAAAAATGAACTAAAATAGGATAAATGTGAGTAAAATATGAGTGTGAGTGTGAGTGATTTCAACAACATAAGCTTGCAATTGAAATATGGATCCATTTATCTCCAAATAGGGTTCTATTTATAAAAGAGTAAATGAGAAATGGAGGGTGGAGATCAAAAATATTAATCAACGATCAAAGATGAAAGGAAGAAGAGGCATGGATCATGGATTCTAATCAATGAATGAGAATGAAAGATGAAAATTAATCAAGGGATCACATTTGGTTCAAACAAACACACTTCTGACCTGCACACACAACTTAGAAGGTGACTTGTTCAAGAGGTTAAAAGATAACTTGCAATTGAAGTTAAGTGAGAATATCCCTTTCTTAATTGATTGGAGGAGAGAGAATATTCCTTTTGGGATATTCTCATGGATGAGGATAAAGATATTTTTCAAATTAAAATAAATATTTAATTGTGCAAAAAGGGGGATAAGGAATATTCCCCTTTTAGAGAAAAATTAGTTTAATTGTTAATTAAACAAGATTTAATCACACAATTAGGGGTTTCTAGAGGAATAAAGTAATTTTCATTAAATTAATGATTTAATGAATGGGGAAAGGTGAGATGAAATTTTAATTAAATAACTTGGGGTTATTTAATTAAATAAGAAGACTTAGGGAATTAAATTAAACACTTTGATTTATTTAGTTTAATGGGATGAAATGTTAGCGTGAAAGGGGGTGAATTAACCTGATTTGATGCATTAGGTTAATAGAGGCAAATGACATAATTAATAAAATAGCTAGGATCATTTAATCAATTAAGTAAAAAGAGGATGGGTTTGAGGATGAAATGATGTTAGTTAGCCAATGTGATCCATCGAGTCATTTTTTAGGTGTCTACAGGTACAATCAGAGTCAAGTACTTTTCATTCTTCACTATTTGAAGAATAAGTGGTTTAAAATTTTAGTACAAAGGTCATGTCTAGTCTTATGCATCAATTTCTGGTCCTTTCTTTCACTTTGTGTTGGGTTATGTTTAGATTATTTTCTAAGGTTACAAGTACCAAGTGAAAATACAATCAATTTCTATTTCCCAGCATTCTGGGTGGTGACTCTGAAGTCTCATTTACCAGTGAAGATAAATTATCGAAGTGAATAGGGCAAGAAGGATTCTAACATATTGTTTGACACCATGAAGAAGACCAGAATCTACACAAAAAATAATTCAGAGTAGAAACTAGAGTTCGAGCTTGCAAAGGATAAGAAACCAACATGGGTGAAGAAAACTATGAACTGGGTAAGTCTATTGAATCCCTTGTTGAAGCATCTCCTTATTTTAACAATGAAGTAAATAGTACAAATACCTAGGAAATATCACATGAAGTTGAACTATCTAGGATAGGTCAAGGAATTTTTCCTATTGAGCAAATTTTTGATAATGAATTTAACCTTTCAAGAGAAGAGGATAGATGAGGGTTCATGGACAAGCATAAGATGTTCTCAGAAAATTTGACCTTTGGAGTTGGGTTTGTTTTTAATGGAAGGAATTTTAAGCCAAGAGGTGAATCTCCTAACATAGAAGTGCACCTATCCCATGAGTAAGACCCAGTTGATCAGACCTACTATACTCTTGTGCCAAGTGAGCTTGGAGATGTCTTGGAAAATGAAGAAGATATTGACAAAGACATGCAAGCTTTAGAAGAGGAATAAATTTTAATTAAGGAGGAAGAAGAGGAGATACAAAAGGGGTTAAAATAGAAGGAAGATAGGATTAGAGCTAACTAGCTTGAGAGGGACGCTTGAAAACAAAAAATATAGAAGATGTTGCTAGGTGGAAGGCCTTCATTAAATATGTATCTAAGTTGACTTCTAGCATTACCCCTGAAATTCTTAAGGAAATAGTGCAAACGGGGACCTTTGCTACTACTACCTATAGCACATCTATTGCAACTACCAAAGCCTTAGATCCTTCTATTACTACTAATAAATAATCATTTATAGATCATGGGAAGAAACCCATTGATCAGATATATAAGACTACCTTCAATACTTTCAACACAAGTACCAAAATTATATCTTATAATACTACCAACTAAGATGCTTAAATTGATCCTACCCCATATATTGCACCCTTGAACCCTGATATCTTGAAATTATAGTTGGAGAATGATAAAATGTAAGAAGATTTAAAGAAAGTTGAAATAGAAGCTACCAATGCAGAAACAACTAGGAAGATTTCCTTTCTTAAGATATCCACACCAACTCCAGAGGCTTCAACCTATGGACTTACTGATAATGAATCACAATAATAAAAATTCTACGAGACATAGTTCTAGTGGAAGTGGTGCTGGGGGAAATGGAAATAGTAAGAATTCTTATTTTGAAGATGAAGAGGAGGAAAGGAAGGGAGGTGGTAAAAATACTAGAAATGGAAAAGGTAAGGATAAGACTTAGTTTGATAACAAAAATATGATGAGCCTAGAAATTCTCATAGAGATCAACATACTAGGAGACCACTCCAAGTAGAGAGATATCAAAAATTATGCTTTGCTGGAATACTAGGCTATCTACCCATTTCCTAAGGATTTTAGGCCCACTTTGGTTAGATTCTCTGGAAATAATGTTGTGAGTGGTGAAGACCATCTCAAAGCTTTTTCTAATGTCATGGATGATTTTGAGGTAGAAGCATAGGATGTAATGATGAAGTTTTTTATGCAATCACTTATTGAAGATGCCCAAGAATGGTATAGGAGTTTACCTACTGAGAGTATTGGCTCTTGGGAAGAATTTAAAAGGATCCTTAAAAAGCAATATGGTGATAAGATAGATTCAAGGTATTTGTTGAATCAATTTAACAACATTGCTAAGTGTTCAAATGATTTTGTCACTGATTTTAATATGACGTTCGAAAAGGCTATGAAAATATTGCCTCCCCATCTACAATTAAATGATAAAGTGTGCTTGGTGAATTACTGCAACTCCTTTGATGCAAAGATGAGCTACCACTTACTTGATGAGAATTATCAAAAATTAAGAGAGGCTTACAAGGTGTCTACCCATATTGATAACATTAGTAGAGCAACTGGTAAAGTTGGAAGAAGAGATGATGCAAAGATTCTCAGAAATCGAAAAAAGGAGGATAAATTTTTTGGTGCTAAAGGAGGCGCTCTTGAAGATAAGATTGGAAACTTCATGAAAAGCATGAATGATAGGATTGAAAAGAAAGATAAGGCTTATTCAATCAATTATCATGGGAATGAAATACCTCATCGATTATAGGATCATACTTATAATACCAACTAGCATAATGGGAAGCCCATCCCTAATAACCAGAGAAATATACCAGGAAGCTCCCTAGTGTATGGTTTGTCAAATGCCACATTCTCCACATTAGTGTGTAGTTGCATGAATGTTTGAGGTTGATGAAGATGTACCTGAGGATTATGACCAGCCTAGTGAGGAGAATATTGATGCACATATGATTATGGATGATTCTAATTTTTCTAACAATGAATGCTCATTTGATATAGAGTCTTATGAAATGGATGTCGAGGACCAAAGGAAAATTTATAGTACATATCACTAGCAAGTTCTCTCACATGAGGATATAGATATTGATAATGAAGTATATAATTAAGAAGCAATAGAAGATGATGTGTTCCTAAGAAGACCTTCAGATGAAGAAATTGCAAGATATACAGTGGCTTTGGCTATTGGCTACTCAATATAGAAGCTCATATCACCTAAGAAATAGAATTTTTGATAGTGAAAAAGGTAATCCTACTGGTCTTTTCATTAAGGAGAAAAATATCAAGGGAAAAGAGAAAAATTATTATGGTAAAGCAACAACATTCAAAGCTAAGGAGGGTAGGGGAGACAAAATTTGGGCTAAAAAGGTTGATAAATCAAAAAAAGAGGGAGAGCTCAAGTCTCATGCTATTAAGAAAAAAACACAGAGGCAGAATTATGAAGTTGTGAGAAAAGATGTCAAGCCTAAAACTGAGACAACCAAAAATCAACAGAAGGAGAGTAACACATAACAAGTTATTCTCGCGATTGAATTACCTAAGTACACCCCTGTTGATATGTTTCAATTACTTATCCAAGTGAAGGTCTCTATTCCTCTTCTCGAGATGATGAGGATTGATGAACACAAACAAAAGGCAGTAGCCCTTATCAATGGTACTACTATAGCCTGTACTGAATTAGTGGTCCCCACTCCACCCAAAGTGAGTGAAAAGGAAAAGAAATATAAAGAAGTAGAGGGAGTGATTACTTAAATCCCTCATATTTTCCTAGGAAACTTAGTAACAACTTTCCTTGGGAAGATAGACCCATTCTTCCTACACACTGATTGTTGAGGGAAATTTCCTAAAAAATTGTAGTATTCATTCTAGAGCATCCAACAATATTATGCCAGCCAAGATCAAGGAGGCATTGGGACTAAAAGTTGACAACACTCATGGTAAGTTCTATGCTATAGATTCAAGAGAAGTCCCTATCACTAGTGTAATTAATGAGCTCCCTTATAGGTTGGTTGCATATCTAGAAAAAGAGTTTAAGATGAGTGTGGTGGTAGTAGATATCCCACCTAATTATGGAATGTTTCTATCAAGAAAATAAAGTAATTCAATGGGAGGTAGTAGGTAGTGTGACATGTCCTATGCCACCTTTCCTATATATGGTAAGGATGTGCAAGTGGTATGAGAACCAAAGGTGCCACATATGCTAGAGAATAATCCTGAAGATGATACAATTCTTTTTATAGATACTGATATCAGTGACTTCAAGGTGGAAGAAGTTAAAGAGAAACTGATAGGTGCCACGCACCTATAGATAATGAAGTAACAAAGAAATCTAGCAAGGATGGATTATGGAAAATGTATTTTGATGGTACAAGTTCCAAGGAAGGATCTAGTGCAGGAATACTACTACTGTCGCCTACTGGTAACACATACAAATTATCTTTCACTTTGTCTTTTGTCTGCACAAATAATGTGGAAGAATATGAAACACTATTACTTTGATTGAGGTTGGCTGAGAAACATGGGATAAAAAATTTGATGGTGATTGGTGATTTTGAGCGAGTGATATCCCAAGTAAGATTCAGGTATGCTTGCAAAAACAATAGACTGAAATAGTACAAATTTTTTGTTTGGGATTCCATAGAGTAGTTTGATGCTTTTGGAATCGACTGGATGGAGAGAGGACAAAACAGGGTGGAAGACTTACTTGCTAACATTTCATTAAGACCAGATGATATAACTTTTTTAGGTATCTCAAAGGTTGAGGTACAATCAAGACCTTCAATTCCTCACAATGTGCACAATTGGAAAATCTTCAGTGGCAATGAAGATATTTTGAAATTTTTGAGATGTGTAGATGAATATAAAGGTCAAGAGATTGATTTTGGGGCATTTTTGGAAAAAAAATATGGTAAGGAGATAATCCAACTAAAGACAAACAAAATCCCCAAGGGTCTTATAGTATTGGAAAGGGTATTTGATAGCCAAGATAAGAGCAAGGTTAAAACAATTGCTACTCATCTAGAAGATCTGGAAGAGGTGAATTTGGGGACTACAAATTCCCCTAAAAAATTATATCTAGGAAAGAAAATGAATTCTAAGGTTAAGGAAATATTGATTGCCTTATTGAGAAAATATAGACATGTATTTTCCTGGTCATACGATGACCTGAAGGCATATAGAGAGGAGTTATTTCAGCATGAGATTCCTTTGAAGGAAGATGTTAAGTCTTTCAGGAAAAAGCAAAGACCAAATAATCCTACCTTAGCTCCTAAGGTGCAGGAAAAACTGATGAAGCTAAGAGATGATGGTATCATAAAACCTATTATGCATTCTTCATGGGTGTCCAATCTAGTGCGAGTTAGAAAAAAGAATGGTGATATAAGGTTATGTGTGGTTTTTTGAAATCTCAACATATCATCATTAAAGGACAATTATCCATTGCCAAATATGGAAGCCATGTTGCAGAAGGTGATTGGTTGTGAGTTATTATCAATGATGGATGGGTTTTCTAGTTATAACCAAATGAAATTAAAGGAGTTTGAGCAATATAAGACTACATTCACTACTCCTTGGGGCACTTATGTATATGTAAGGATTCCATTTGTCTTAACAAATGTAGGTGCCACTTTTCAAAGGGCTATAGATGTAGCCTTTTCTGATTTTGTAGATTTTTTCATGGATATCTATCAAGATGACTTGAGAACCTACTCCAAGAAGGAGGAAGATCATTGTGCACACTTGGAGAAGGTATTTATCAGGGATTTAGAGAATCTGATCTTACTGAATACTAAAAATGTACCTTTGGGGTTACTAAAGGAAAATTGTTGGGGCACATTGTGTCTAAAGAAGGAGTGAGGATTGACCTTGAAAGGGTAGCAACCATAGATAAGATCCCTCAACCGAAGAATGTCAAGGGAGTTCAATCATTCTTTGGACAAATCAACTTCTTGAGAATATTTGTAACTAAATTTGTAAAAATTGCAAAACCTGTCTCCAAGATGTTAAAGAAGGGAGAAAAGGTGGTTTGGAGTGAAGAGCCTAGTTAGGCCTTTAAGAGAATTAAGAAAGCTATTAACCAGGCTCTTGTTTTGAAATCTCCTAATTTTTCTAGATCAATGCATATTTTTTCTTTCGCTTCTTTCCATACTATTTTTGTTGTCCTACTACAGAAAAATAATGAAGGATTTGAACATCCTATTGCATTCTTTAGAAAATATTTATAGGTCATAGAGCTCAAATATGATATGATTGAGAAAAAAGCTTATGCTCTAGTCAAGGCTGTGAAAAATTTCATAACTTAATTAGTGGGAGCTATAGTTATAGCTTTTCTACCAAGTGATGCTGTGAAAGATATCTTCACTCAACAAGAAACTATAGGCAGAAGGTGTAGATGGATCAATAGGATCCAAGAATTCAATATTGATGTCCAAATCACCAAATTAGTAAGAGGGAAAGGCCTAGCTAAACTGATGAAAGAAGTTGATTTGGAAGAAAATCAGATAAACCAAACATAGACCGTTGATGTTGCACCTATCTGTGGTATGAAAACATGTGGATGGTATAGAAGGATTGTCCAATACTTACAGACTCTACAATGTCCCACAGATATGGTTGATGATGACAAGAGGACATTAAAATTGCATGCCATTAAATATGTAATTATTGATAATGAGCTATGGTGGAGAAGCTCGGAAGGTGTGTTACTTAAATGTGTGGATGGAAAGCATGCATTAGAAATCTTGTAGGAAATGTGCAATGGCATGTGTGGTGTTCATTGCATGGAAAATACCACTACTCAAAAAATATTAAGGGTGGGATTTTGGTGACCTACTATTTTTAAGGCTGCCCACAAGTTTGTTAAGACTTGTGATGCTTGCTAGAGATTTGCAGGAAAACTAAAATTTTCAGGAAGTTTACCGCTTAGGCCTATTTTTGTTCAAGCTCCATTCCAACAATGGGGAATTGACTTCATTGGTGAAATACCAAAAAATTCTTGTGGATGGCACTCATGGATCCTTTTTTCCACTCACTACTTCACTAAATGGGTAGAAGCAATACCCACAAGGAAAAAAACAAGCAAAGTGGTAGTAGACTTCCTATTGAACAATATTCTGATTAGATTTGGAGTCCCAGAAAAATCATTTCAGATAATGCTATGTGTTTTAGATCAAAGGGGTTCAAGGATTTTTGTGATAAATATGGCATATAGATCTCTTATTCTTCACCTTATCATCCTCAAGGAAATGGTCAAGATGAGTCTAGTAATAAGAGCTTAATGAAAATTATCAAAAAGAGTGATAAAGAAGAACAAGAAAGCTTGGGATTGAAAGCTAAAGCTAGCACTCTAGAAAGATAGGGTTACTGTGAAGAAGGATATTGGTTATTCACCATTTGGTTTGGTGTATGGTCTAGATGCTAGGTTGCCACAAAACAACTTTCTAAGGATGTATAAATTTGTGTAGGAATATGATGAAGATGTCTATGATGATATGAAACATAGAATTGATAATCTAGTGAAATTAGATGAAACTAGAAAAGAAGCTCATGCCAAAAATGAAAAGATGCAGATGCAGGTAAAGCACTTGCATGACAAGAGATATTCTCCTAGGAAATTTGAGGTGAATAGTATGGTACTAGTCTAGAATGTGAGGGCCCAAGATAAGGGTAAGCATGGTAAATTTGAATCATTATGGTTAGGCCCTTATTTGATAGCTAGTACACATGGGGAGGATTCATACTTCCTCCAAAGTTTGACAAATGAATTTATTGAGCTGTTAGGACATGGATAGTTCTTGAAACCATACTTGTCCTAAGTATGTTTTTCTCCATGTACATTGTAGTTTTTTTATATTTTGTATATAGAAGTGTTTGCTTTGGTCGTGTTTGGTTTGGTCTTGCTACCTGGTCTGGGTCTTTCCTTTGGTTTTTGGTTCACTATGTCTTGGTTGGTTTGCTTCAACTCAAGATTATGAGATCTCACCATGCCTATGAGAGGCATGCATCCCTAGTCGGAGCCATTGATGGAACCCCTCAATTTTGTTTTGGTTCCATTTGTCATCCAACTAGCTTTTTGTTGAATCCATTATGGGGGCTTAAGGTTTTGTTTATTATCATTGTTATAAGGTTTTACGCTACCTAAAACCCTTCTTAAATAACTCTCAAGCTTGTGTCCTTTCCATAGATCTAATTTGTTTTTGACCTTCTATTGCCCATCCCCGGTCATCCTAAAACATCTTATGTCATTAGAGCTCATGGAATAATCGACCCCTTATCCCTAGGTCTGAAATTCTTTTATTTTATAAGGTTAAGAAATTGAGCTTGTTTGGCCTTTACATCATTTGAAAATATGTTTTAATATCCTCTAAAGGCCTTTTATTCGTCATCCTAGGCAGTTCCCCTTTTCAAAACAACTTGCGGGCATGTCCTAAATTATTCACCTATGTCTTGTTTACCATCTCCTTTATCGCTCATCGTAGATAGCTTTAGAAATGTAAGTTCAAATGAGAGATGAGTGATGAGTGGTGTCTCCTTTATTTTGCACATCATGGATAGGTTATAAATGTTTAGTGTTGAATTAGCGATGTGCGATGCACTTGTTCCATGTGTTATCGTTGGTATCTCTTTTATAGCTAATTTCCCATAAGTTTTGTAATGTGTATTAGCAATACGTGATAGCCCTTGGTGCTCTTTGTATTTTCTTAGGTATCACTCATCATGGATCCATTTTAATATTTGAGTTTCAAATTAGCGATGAGCGATGAGGTCATTTATTCAAGCTTTCTTTCGTTGATCTGAGTTGCTCTTGATCTTGACTACTAATAATATTTCTTCCTGAATCAAACTCTCAGATTATCATCACCTTTGGTCTCTTAATTAAATAAATCATTATTTATTTGATTAAGTTTTTCTCCTCTGTTGACTAAATTAATCAATTTAATTTAATTAACCTTATCTCTTTGTTTAATTAAATAAATCATTTTATTTGATTGAAGTCTCTAAAGTCTTCTTATTAAATTGAATAAATTAAAAATTATTTAATTCAATCTAACATTTCCCCTTTTAGTTAAATAAATCAAAAACATTTATTTAATTAATCTTTCTTCTCATTTTGATTTAAATCAATCCTAAAATCTAAGTCAAAATGGCCAAATCACCTAACCTCTCATTAAGTTAATCAAATCTTGATTAAGATAATCCCTATCACTAAAATCCTCTAGAGAATGCAACTTGCACATGAAAATAGATTTAATTCATTTATTAAATTTCTATTTTCCCTCACATGGCATAAAAAGGGAATATTCCCTCAAGTTTGAATTCAAAAAGTCCAAGTGGATGGGTACTTCCAACAAAGCATTTACTCCTCTTACATGTCTTTGTGCATTGAGCCAAGTGGAATTTATTTCATTCATTTTTCTCTCTCACATGTCATTTTCTCAATTTCAAATTCCATCTAATTGCATTTATTGGCACTTTGGCCAAAATGTGTACAACCATGAACCATTCACATGGTGACAAGTGGCATTTGACCATTGGGTGAAAGTTAGTCCCACATTGCCCAAATATTGCTCTTTCTTCCAAATTCAAATCTATAAATGGAAGGCTTATATTCTCACTATTTATCCACAATCTCATGCAATGTTACTCTCTTGACATTGAGAGCCAATTTTGTGCATTTCATTCCATATGTTCATCATTTTCACAATTTCATAACTATGTTATGTCAAAATCTCATTAAAGAGATTTGATCAATCCACACATCATCAACACATGTAATTTAGGAGTTGGGAAAGGGCCAATTTCAACACATCAATTGGCACCAATTCCCCCATGGGATCACAAGTTTGCTTACTTAATTAGGATTTACTTACTTTGTTCTTAATTTTCCTAGTTTGAGTTTTAGTAAATGGATTTCATGGGGAATCCTTCATTCTTGCTTGCATATGATCTAATATTGTGATTGTTTGTTGATTTTCTGCAAGTGCAGGATCAAGGGTTCATATTTTGGCACTAAAAAGAGGGCTTGAACAAATTCTAATGATGTTTTCTTGAAAAACCCGCATTTTTCTATTTCTTTTGCAGGTCCTAGTAAAACTGCACCATATACAGGCCTGTGGCTCTATATTGTGCTGCAACTGCAGGCATGGTGCTATATTGCACTGTTCAGAATCCAAACCATGCCGCACTTGCTTCCCGCGCCAATTTTTTTGAATTTTCAAACTTTGCCACACCCGGTCTCACGGCTCTATATTTCACTGCACCCATTCTAAACTGCGGTGCTATATTAGACTGCACCTACTCCAAACTTCGCCGCACCTATTCCCCGCCTCAAAATTTTAAAATTTTCAAACTTCACCACTTCACAAACAACATCGCGTGACCAAATTGTGTTGCAATCATGCTCTCTATTTCTTTAGAGCGTCGCACCCAAGAAAATGCACGGTGCTATATAGCACT
Source organism: Sequoiadendron giganteum (assembly GCA_007115665.2). NCBI lineage: Eukaryota > Viridiplantae > Streptophyta > Pinopsida > Cupressales > Cupressaceae > Sequoiadendron > Sequoiadendron giganteum. Next base: position 147,282,932 of record CM021110.1, on the reverse strand, counting down.
ATTTTTGTTCCAAACTATGTCGAATTTGCGGATTGCGCCGCTAGTTGACAATAGATAATTCAAAAAAAAAAATTCAACATGTGCCTTTTTATTTCTGGTCTTTTGGTATTTTGACTTATTTACTGATTTTGTACTTTTTGTTTTGTGTCATTTTCCAAGAAAAAGCAAGGAGGGAAGAAAAATGGGATGTTTCATCATGACATCATTTTCATCATACACAAGTGTTTTTAAACACTATAGTGTTATTTAAAACTTTTAGAGGATCTTTAATCCTGTTTTAAAAGGATTTCTTACCTTTCATACCTTAGGAAGCAATAAGTTTTCTTTGGGTTTTTAAAATGAACAACACAAATTTCTCTTTTCAAAAGTTTGCAAAAGGGCTTAAAAAGAACCTTAGAAACAATCTACTAGATTTGGTTTAAGGTTTAAAAATTGAACAAGGAAACTTCCACACTTAAATTTGGTGCTCTAAAAAAATCCATTTTGCTTTGTGGGATTAAAATGAACAAATGCCATTTTGTTTTGTGATTATTTATTCAAGCTAATATCATCAAAATGGCATATGCGACTCTCTCATGCCTCATGGAAATCTTGAGAATAAAAAATTATTTTGGTGATCTTAAGTTGAATAAAATAATTTCCTCCACATTTCATTTTTGGAATTAAAATTGAACCAAACATGCGAGTGTGAGCATGGTATATTGCGAGTGTTCTCCCTTTGTTTTTCAATGAAGGTTGATTGAAATAGATGATATGCTAGCTTGCTATTGTTTATCTTAGAGGGCCTACCTTGTGGGAAAAAGTACTCACCCAAGGGAATGACCCAACCGGGAACATGCTAAAGCCAAGCAACTTCCAACCGGTATATAAGTGTGGATTCTTGAAGAAAGTTCAAGAATCATGAAGATTATTCTGATGAGAAGGGTAGCAATGGTATCTCACCACACAGATAGTCCCCCATGAATAGAATGCCCGAATTAAAACCCCTTATTTAGAACAGGCCAAAATCCTATCTATTTGTTGGTGCAAAATTTCATGTCCTTTGAAGCCGCCCTACGTTATACATGCGGTTCTGTTGTAGAGATGAAAAGTATGCCATGGGAGATTCATGGGTACTGATGCTTGGTTGACCTAATAAGCGAGTGCACTATAAGGGGGAGCTTGTGTGGTCAAGCATCTAATCATCCGCACTGAATATGAGCAGCTGGATTCATCCAAGTGGGAACCCAACAAATACTATCTTTTCAGCCTAGGGTAGTGCATGTTATTGAGATACTTTGCTTGGTTCTAAAACATTGAGAAATAATCATTCACAAAAGCTTTGAAATTTCAAACCCTTTGGGGAAACAAATATCCTTCAACAAATCTAAGTTTTCTTGCTTGCCCTAGGGATTATATCCTTAGAGGTTTCTAAGTGCTTGGGTTTTATCATCATTTGTTTCACCAAAGTCAACACTAGGAAACTTTTTCCCTAATTTCCTTGATTTCCACATAATGGACCTTGTGTGATGAGAATAAATTAGGACATTAGACATGCAATTTAAGCAATAATCAAGAAAGTGATTTTGGTAGAAAGAACACACTAAGGAAAGATAAACGACAAAATTGGACCTCACATGTGTTGTCTCAAATGATTTCCTGAAAAGTCAAAATTTCAAAACCAAGATTCAAAAGGATTAGTCTAAAAGCTCGTGAACAGTGTCTTGAAATGCTCCTTGAAGTCAGAGAAAGATTGGTGTATAATCTCTATAAGAAGGCTTCAAGGAACAATCCAAGTTTGTATGCATTTTATTATCAATAGAATCCGGATCTTTTTCAAAGGTTTTCTTTCCTCACATAGGAAGTATAGCATGTTCTTTAATACCGAGGTTTTGTAAAAAAAAAGAGTCGTATCTAGGTCAAAGTCTTCACTCTCATCCATCTCTCCATAAATCAAATTTCATCCCACCAACAAACTTTGGAGAAACCTTGGAAAATCATTCATGCTAAACTTAAAGGCTAAATCAGCATCACTTTGTTTGACTTGATACAAACTTTCAAACCTCTTGAACAAATTTACCTTTAGGATAACGCAACTTCCTAAAGTCTACTACTTCATGATCACCTTGGTTGGCTTAACACAACTAGCCAATCCATTCTCTTGTGCATTTTTTCCCTAGGATAACACAACTTCCTAAGGTTTACAAGTTCACCATCATATTTTTTGACTTAATACACCTAGTCAAACTATCAAAATCAATCCAAGCCCTAAAGTTTAGCATTACCCCTAAAACGATTCTTCAAAAGTTTCACTCATTCACCCTATCCATTTATTTCATCCCCATCACCACCCCCTTTTGATCCTTGGACTCTCCTAGTTTTTCTCTTTTGGGCCTAAAGATTAAGATCAAACGATCCCTATTTTATGGTCCAAACAAGATCACAACACAAGAGGAACATGGAAAACACCAAAGAAATATCAAATTCTAGTGACTTAGGTCAAATAACCACCAAAGTAAACCTTGTGGGATCAAGCGATCCCCCAAACAACTCTCCTCTACCATCATAAAATCCTCAAGAGGAATGCTATGAAGAGGACATCACCAATGAGGAATTGGGAATGACACAATTAGAAATGCTAGAAATGGTTCAAAATCTAGAGAATCATAAAATTGTCAATGCCATGTTTAAATATTTACGCACGTTAACAGAAGGAGGGGTCCAGCTCCCTTCTGACCTTGATGTAGGCACTAGTATGGAAAGGCCTCTTATAAACGTATCCCCAATGTCAACTCTAAATATCACTCAAGAAATGCCCCAAACCATATTGAAAATCCAATCAACCTCACCAATTGTAAACAAGGGAAGTGCAATGTTTTGTTAATTACAAAAGCATCACCTTGTAAACAACAAAGAAGTAAATGTCAGCACCACACCGGATAACTCTGTCCCGGTGAATCCATCACATCCCTATGTCTCGCTCACTTTTCATAATTATGTGGATTCATCTTCATTCCATGCAACACCAACCTATTCTTTAAACATAACAACTTCTCTATCACAAGGAGAAGGTGGTTTGTTTAGAACAACAGGAGTCACTAACCTATCCTTCCTCTAGGGGAGCATACCATCTTTCCCTCCATTACCACTCACATCTACATCACCTCTTGGATTGGGTCTTCCCCCCCCTACCCATCACTAGTTTCTCAAATCAAGGAAATTTGAGCATCACATCGAATCCTCTCCTTTTGCTAGCAACATCACAACAACAAGTGGCAACCACTCAAGCCACCATGGTCAATATATCAATCGGTCCTCAAATCTCTCAAAACATACCTTCTCAAGGACCAAGTATCTCAACCACATCACCAACAACCCAAATCCCGGCCACCAACACAACCCTCTCGCCCATCACAATGGTTAGCATCATTTCCAATCCACCACAAATCCCACCAAAAGCTAACATGAAAAATTAATTCATCACCATGATCTAGGCCATCCAAAAGGCCAATCATCAGAGGCTACTTAAAAAAAACCAACAAGCTGCACAACAGGCTGCTCAGCAAGTGCAAGCACAACTAGCTACCCAACAAGCTACACAAGTTGCACAAGCCTAACAAGCTGCACAAGCCGCACAAGAAGCCCAACAAGCACAAGCTCAAGCTCAAGCCCAGCACTAGGTTCAATAGGTGCAAGCATAACACCAAGAACAACTGCAAGCAATTCATCAACAAGCATACCAATAAGCCCTGTAAGGTTTTCAAGCATAACAACAAGCTAAACAACAAGCTTTATTGGCACAATAGCAGCTAGACCAACAACAAGCTTTTCTAGCACAATAGCAGTTTGACCAAAAACAAGCTTTGTTGGTGCAACAGTAGCTAGACCAACAACAAGCTTTATGGGAACAACAACAGATGGACCAACAACAAGCTTCGTTGGAACAACAATAGCAAGATCAACAACAAGTGTTGTTAGCACAAATTCAGGCATATCAAAAGGCATTGAATGCACATTAGAGCTTGCAGTAGACTCCCACCAATAACCCTCTCATCAATCAAACACCACAAACACCCCAAAACACATTCATCCCACCCCCTGATCCACAAAATGATGTTGCAACGTAAATCAAGCTGCTCTCACAACAAGTGTTGGACCTCCAATCAGGAAAAACAACTAGAACATTGAAGAATTTGTGCCCCTATCCTTTTGACAGAAGTCTCACAATGGTACCGCTCCCAAAGGGATTCGAGATACCCAAATTCGATAAGTATAATGGAATGGGAAACCTTGAAAATCACATCAGGGAATTTCAAATACATTGCATGGAGGTTGCATACGATGACACATATCTAATATGACTTTTCCCTCGAAGTCTAACTAGTCCTACTATGGAATGGTTTTCTCGCCTACCCATAGGCATCAAAATATTCCAAGAAATTATGGAATCTTTCCTTAAAAACTACGCATTTAACATGGGTGTAGATGTTAGTTTGGAGGAACTATCAATGCTTAAACAAGGAAAAGGAGAGCTCTTCACATCCTTATTGCAAAGATGGCAATCTAAGGCCAATCAGAGGAAGTGGACCATGCCAGAAGAACAAAAACTTTGTACAATCATATCCAATCTAGATGAAAACTTGGCATTCTACTTAAAAATGCAATGCATCACAACATATGATTAGTTGATACCAAAGGTGCTCAATATCGAAAGAGCCCTTACTACACAAGGAGGCACATCAACATTTCCTCCACCACAAGATAACCTCCTATCCAACAATTATAACGATAAACCTCAAACGTGGTCGAGGAACAAAAATATCACAAATGATGGCATGGTCAATGCTAAGGTGGTCATAAATGCTCCTAAACCAAACATCCAAACTCATCACCAACCATAGAATCGCAATCGCAATAATGTGCAAGCTAATACAGTAGCACAACAACAACTACTTTCTAGCAACCAAATCAATAACTTGGGAAATCAAGGAGGACCACCTCCCCAGAACAAATATCCTCCCAAGAGGAAGTTCACGGCTCTTGGAGAATCAATTGAATCCATAATGAAGAAGCTGGTCAAGGAAAACCTTATCAAAGTCTCCAAATCTGAGCAATACATGGAACCCATGACCAAACCACCATGGTACAATGAAAACCTCCTTTGTGATTTTCACAAGATCAAGGGACATACAACTGTAAATTGCATGAGGCTGAAGAATATCATCCCCGACCTCATCGAGGACAAGATCATAAATGTTGAACAACCAGCTGGAAACCACGACCTTAAGATATACACAAATCTGATGCCAAATCATAATCAAGGAAATAGCCAGGGGAACAACAAAGGGAAACAAAAATATGCTAGTGCTAACCTAGTATATGAAGAGATAGTCACATGTGTAGATGAAATGGTCAGGGTTATTAATGTCAAAGGGGCCAACACCGATTGTGGAGTCACCACACATGGCAGCAAGGTCACCATTGCAGGGGCACTGCAACCATCTAAGACCCCCCTTTCAAATACAAGAGTTGTTCCCTACGACTATAGTGTCATCGTCCAGCTGAAGAGAAACCCTGCCTAAATCTCCATCATGGAATTGCTAAAAATTTCCGCTACCCATAGGAAAATCCTTGATGAAGCATTAGCAGCATTGACCGTCTCTTCCACCCTTGACACATAACAATTTCAGGCTATGGTTGGTAATATCATTACCCCGAATCTCCCTACATTCTCCAATCAAGATTTCCCCGCCCAGTCATCTCATAATCACGCACTTCACCTTCAAGTGCTGATTCAGAAAAAGGAAAGTTAAAAGGGTCATGGTGGATGGAGGTGCAGGCCTTAACATTTTCTCTCTCAAACTCATAAATAACTTGGGATTCTCTGAGGATTCCATTAACAAGAACAAAAGCATCACTATAAGAGCATATGATGATCAAGAAAGAGTGTCTCAGGGAACTATTATAATCCCAATCCAAGGGGGACCAACAACCATGGAATCTACCTATTAGGTCCTTGACCTCAACTTACCATACACCATCCTCCTAGGATGCCCATTGATCCATGGAATGAAGGTGGTTTCCTCAACATATCATCAATGCATCAGGTTCTTGTACCAAAATGAGGAGGTCACTATACATGGAGATCCTGAACCATTCGCCTACTACAAAAACTTGGAGGCAAAGTTTTCTAAAATCCCCCAAGTTCTGAAAAATGATGAAGGCCCATCCACTACATACATAGACCCATCTAACCTTGCCTCCACCTCTGTGACAGAGACACCTGCCATCCCTGATATATGTGATATCAAACTCATGATCTAGGACAATGGATGCAGAGACTACAGAATGAAGAAGAGTGCATTTGTTGTAGGAGAGTTACCACAATCTCCTAGGTTGCATGGGCAACCTCAATCAACCAAAACACCCATCCACACCCTTAGTGAAGATCCTTCTGGATTTCGTCATTGGGGAGACCTAAGTCGGGAAAATGTTGATGAGGAAGATATTTCAAGCATGATATACCAAGATGAAATACCCATGCCCACACTACCCATGGATGAAGCCAGCAGAGGGCTACAACATAAACAAAAGCCTTGGAAGGAACAATGATGGACAGCTAGAGCCCATCATTGCAAAAAGAAGAATGAGAAACCTTAGCCTCAGATGTACTCCCCTAAGTATAATTGTATGTGGTAGAGGTACTCCCAGTAGGGCAGTCAGTTCCCTTCCTCAAGTATCAACAACCACCCTTAGACCACTCGTATGCACAGGTATCCCACTAGATAATTTCACTTTTGACATAACTGATGTCTATGCTAGTAGTGATGATGATAATACCATAGCTAGCCTACCCTCACTTTTTTGAGGATTCCTCTTTACTAATGATTGGTGCCTCGCCTATCGAGTCAAACCAATGAACCCAAAAAATCAACTTAGTATACCCTCAACTCATTGACCATGACCAATGAGGATTGCCAATTCTAGACTCATTCTAAAACGATGAGGCACTCTCAGAATTAATGGGACTAAGGGATGTAGTTTCATGTAGGGATCACAAGGCAGGGTTCGATATCACATTAGACATTCAAGCATATTACAAGGAGACAATTGAGTCCTTTAGTCGCAAAAGAAAAAGAATGAGAATAAGCTCAAAGTTATTGAGTGAAAACCACACAGTGGCATTTTCTAACCACAAAATAGTAAAAATAAAGGATGCATCCAACGGTGAAAACCTCTCTAAGGCACTGGAGAATGAAGGATTAAATATCCCCCCTATTGCACTACATCAAGAGAAATCAGTAGTCCTGGCAAAACAATGTAATCCTGTCAACTTGGGAACAAAGACAACACCACAAATCACTTTCTATGTTGAGTCACTTCTGACAGAAGAAAAAGAATTATTAGCAGCATTTCTAAAGGAAAGGAAGGTAAATTTTGCATGGAACTATGCTAACATGCCGAGTCTGGATCCAAAAATTGTGGTTCATCATTTGGCTGTTACCCTAGAGTGAAGCCGGTAAGACAAAAATTAAGAAAAATGCATCCCTAGATAGCCTGCTAGTCAAGGTAGAATTGCAAAAATTCTTGGATGTCGGCTTCATACGCCCAATCGACTATCTAGAATGGATGTCCAATCTTGTACCAATTTCAAAAGCAAATGGGGGCATCCCTATCTATACAGACTTCAAATACCTCAACAAAGCATGTCCTAAGGATGATTTTCCACTACCTAACATTGATATGATAGTGGACATGACAGTCGAACATGAAATGCTATCACTGATGGATGGATTCTTGGGGTATAACCAGATAATGATTACTAAAGAAGACCAGCATAAGACAACATTTACATGTCCATGGGGCACCTACTGCTAGAATATGATGCCATTTGGGCTAAAAAATGTAGGGGCTACATATTAGATGGCCATGACACTAATCTTCCATGACATGATACACAAAACCGTCAAAGATTATGTAGATGATATACTGGCTAAATCAAAGAAGAGAAAAAAACCACATAGAAACCCTAAGTGACATCTTTGACAGATTGGAAAAGTACAAGGTCAGGCTCAACCCCAAGAAATGTGTCTTTGGGGTACAATCAGGTAAACTTCTGGATACATAGTATCGATGAGGAGAATAGAGGTGGACCCCACAAAGGTTAAGGCAATCCTCGACATGGAAGCACCAAGAACACTGAAACAACACAGAGGATTGCAAGGAAAACTCTAGTCCATTTAGAGGTTCATAGTGCAACTGGCAGACAAACAAATTGCATATTCACATATACTTCACAAAGGCATGGCATACAAGTGGGACAATAAATGCAATCAAGAATTTGATAAAATCAAAGAATGTCTGCTCATGCCACTAGTATTAATGCCACCCATTGTAGGAAAACCACTGATCTTATACATCTCAGCAATAGCAGTAGCCTTGGGGGCTCTTTTAGCTCAGCACGATGAAAATGGGACAAAAAGGGCCATCTATTATATTAGCAGAGCAATGGTTGGTCATGAGTTAAACTACTCATTCATTGAAAAATCCCATCTAGCAGTAGTGTTTTCTTCACAAAATTTTTGACATTATATGCTGCCACACAAAATCAAACTCATTGCCAAAATAGATCCCTTAAAGTACCTACTATCAAAAGCTATGCTCATAGGAAGGATGGCTTAGTGGGTCATGATACTATCAAAATATGACATTGAATATGTGGAGTGAAAGGCGATCAAAGGACAAGTCATTGCAAACCAACTGGAAGAAGCTCCCAGCTATGCAAAGAATCCACTCATATCAAAATTTCCAGACGAGTCCATCTTTAATCTTAGCATAGCTGATCATTGGAAAATCTACTACGACGGTTCCCACACACAACATGGATCAAAAGCCAATGTTTTATTTATCACCCCATAGGGGGATTGTATACCTAGATCCTACAAATTGGCATTCCCCTGTACCAACAACATTGCAGAGTATGAGGCTTTAACCATAGGTCTCAAGATTACAACACAGTGATGAATCATGGCATTAAAGGTCTATGGAGATTCACAGCTTATTATCAACCAAGTCAACGATGAATACCAAACTAAGGATGATAAGCTCACACCATACAAGAAGTTAGTAGAAAGCCTCAAAGAATCATTTATTGATATCACCTTTGAATAGATACTGAGGGCTAACAACAGAGCAGCTGATGCCATGGCAACAATTGGATCCTTACTAGATATCCATCACAATGTCTCAAAACAATAATTCTTGATAGAGCAGCTTCTCATACCCACTTTTGAGGTACCACAGTCAAAATATGTGTGCGAACTCATTGGTCCCAGTGATCTTTGGTATCATGACATCTACACCTACCTGAGAATAGGAGTCCTCCCGACCGACATAACCCCGAACCTCAAATGAACCTTTGTCAAAAGGTCCTTACGTTCTGTCATCCTAGGGAAAACCCTCTTCCATAGGAGCATTGATGGAACCCTATTACATTGATTAAAACCTCAAGAAGCCCTAACTGCTCTGACTGAGGTACATAATGGCACTTACGGTTCACACTCGAGTGGTATGACCTTGGCCAAGAAGTTACTAAGAACTGGGTACTACTAGCCGACAATGGAAAGGGAGGCACATGACTTCATTAGAAAGTGTTTACAGTTCCAACATCATGGAGACCTTATTCATGCACCAGCTCAAGAACTACATCCTATTGTTACACCATGGCCCTTTTCACAATGGGGGTTCGATCTCATAGGAAACATCATACCCACCTCATCCAACGGCCACAAATTCATAATTACTGCCATGGAGTATTTCACAAAGTGGGTCGAAGCAATTCCCATGACCTACATCACTAGAAAGCAGATATCCAAGTTCATCCTTAACTATCTCATTTTCCAATATGGTGTCCTCCAATCCATTACAGGGAAAACTTTAGTGGCGAATATTCACCAATTGGCTAATAATAGAAATCAGGAGCTCTAGATGGCTAATAGTACAAGCTAAAACGAAGACTGAATCGCCAGGGTTTTACAAAAAAATAATTTTGTCTCAATTAATTCGCCATGCAAACGATGCATCATCAAAACCGATTTGCCAGTAGTTTATACAGTAACTAAATTTTTTAATTATATTCGCCAATAATATTATATTCCTCCGATTAATTTTGGGGCAATATCGCCACTAATAATAAATTACTATTTAATTTTAGGAATATTTTCTTTTATCTATTGCCATAGATTAGTTTTTTAATCGAATGGTTGTAGGTTGATTCTGAGCCCTAATACACATGTGCCTTTTAAAAGGCTTGTTGAGGCCTAAAATTTATTTTGGGCCACATGATTAAATCTAATCATGTGGCCCAAAACAAATTTTGGGCCTCAACAAGCCTTTAAAAAGACACATGTGTATTAGGGCACAAAATGAGCTTGCAACCTTCCTTCATTCTATTGGTGGGACACGAGATAATGTTTCCTCGATGCACCATAGTTCCCTTGATATACTTTATGCATTCGATAATTCATGCCCATGGTTATAATTCATGGTTAATTTTGTTGACAACTTGACTCTATTGGTATATCGAGAGAGCACCTTGGGAGTCAGCTTCATACTAGGTTGTGATCCATTTTCATTAGGCCATTGATGGGATTGTGATGGGGGTTCTGACGATGAAGCATTGTTAGGCTGATGGTATTGAATTTTGTTAGGAATGGGGGAAGATCTGTCCCTCGACCCTGCTTGTATTGTGATAGGAGCACATTGAGATTCACTAGGATTCGCCACTATGATTATTATTTTTACCAATTATTCATTAAGATTTTCTAGGATTTTACAATTATTTTAATATTGTGCATAGGATTCACCAAGAAAATTAATCTTTTTTTTCAAATAAAAGGAAAGATTCGCAAAGATTTTACACCTTCACCGAGGGGGGGGTTTCTTAAAGTTATCCCTAATCCATTATCTCTAATAATGGGACACCTTTCAAGAATCAGGATTTTTGTGACTTATGCGACAAATTCAAAATCCAACATTGCTTTTCCACTCCATACTACCCCCAAGGCAATGGCAAAGCAGAAACTACCAACAAAACCATTATGAAAATCCTTAAGAAAATAGTCAATGACTCTGGTCATGACTAGCATCTATAGTTATATCCTACCTTATGGGCCTACCACACTAGCATCTACATGCTAGTAGGCACCACCCCATTCTCCCTAGTCTATAGATTAGAAGCCATCCTCCCAATCGAGATCGAACTCCCATCACTGAGAATATCCTTGCAAAACCTCATCACAAATGAAGAATACATGTTCTCACGACTGAATGAGTTAGATTTATTAGATGAATGACACATGGATTCCCTCAATCATCTACAAGTCTATTAGAACCACCTAAAGCACAATTACAACAAGAAGATTAGATGACACACCTTCCAAGTCAACGAACTTGTGCTGAAGGAAAACCAGAAGAACGTACCGAATCCAGAAAGCAAAGGAAATTTGAGCCCAACTGGTTGGGACCTTTCATCATAACATCAAGTTATAAATTAGGAGCCTATCAACTATCAACACTAGAAGGCAAGCCTCTGTAGGAGCCCATGAATAGCTATCATCTCAAAATAATTTATGTCCAAGAACTTGTAAGGTATAGAATCGAAAAATAGAAAAAAAAAAAAAAATTCTTGAAAAAATGGTTACCTTGATGAAAACCTCACAAACAGGCATCTTAGTGACAACAAAAAAAATCCAAAAATACAAAAAATCCAAAAAAAATAGAAAAAGGATTGAAAACAGTAAAGAAAAAAATCATCCTCTAGTGAAAACCACTTCAGTGGTGCTTTGGACAAGTACCTTAGTGAAAACCTGGCAAAGAGGTGCCAAGCGTAAATAAATCACTCCCCATCCATTGGGATCTACATGACTCACTCATTCATTCCATCACATTTCATGAATCCTCCATCCACCCATTCGCTCGCATCCATACCATAGCCTGAGTTGATGCCCATATCATATTCTACTATAGTACTACTTGGCACATTCCTAAGGTTAGTTTGTCTTGCCTTTATTGAAGTAGTCTATCGCTTAACACTAGGGGCATGTCCTTGAAACTAGAAATGGATCAGATTTGTGTATACTTTTTGTTCTCTTCCCAAGACATCGAAAAAATTCAAAACATTCAAAAAATTCATCAAAAAATCCAAAACATGTCAAAAATCTCAGAAAATCTTCAAAAAGTTCATCATTGAGTCTTGTTAGTTTTCCACCTTGTCTGAACTACATCATCTTTGAGCTTGAATGTAGGCAAGGTTGATCTTTGATCATCCCCCAAGACATTTTAGGTCAATCCTTAGGCATTTGTCGCAATAATTTGGCAATCCGTTTGCCCATCTATCTTGTCATTGAGTCAAGTCTATCGTCAATCGAACTACGTGGTCTCTGCGTGTATAACATAGGGAAGGATAATCTATGGATCAGCTATTGAGACTCCTAAGATAAGTCCTTAGGTCAATCTCTCCATCGTAAATCTTGAAAAAACCAAAAACATTTGCAAAACACTTCAAAAATACCAAAAATAGCTTCAAAATATCTAAAAAATCCAAAATGGTGCATCCATTTCATGTCGCTTTCACCTGCGATTTTCATCACTCATAATTAAATCAGTCATCACCATCACCCTTTGGTGAGTCAGTCAAAAGTAAGTCTAGCAGGTTTAGAAGTGAACACCCTAATCGTTAGAGTCCCAAAAATCTAAGTTAGTAAGCAAGCAAGTTAATCAACTCAGAGTATCAATAGCTTATCACCCAATCAGTCCCACCAAAACCCTGATCACAACATGTCCTAGGATGAATCCTTCCCATGATGGATATAAGCATCAGGTACCCCACAATAGTTTATCCTTGGCTAGCAGTATGAAGAACATTAGCTTGTTTGTTTGCTTTATTTGGTCTTTTCTTGACTTATCTTATTTTGTGCTCATTCCAAGGACCCCTCGATGATGCCTAAACAAAACAGGTTTAGAGAGAAAGGAATGGGTCAAAGATCATTGTCTCTTTTATCTACTACGCTTGTGGGATATAGTTGTAAAATAACTTAGTCATATGTACTTTTTTTGGTTTGTGGAAAGGATGTTTTAGATATCTTGTTCACCACATAGGAAAGCTTGCTTTCCTATGTTTTGGCCCAAGATGTTTAGAATGTTTGAACTACATCCTGAATGAAGTATGCATACTAAGTGTGAACAAGAATACTCCTATCTAATTGTTAAGTCAAATTCCATCACACTAGGTACCATGCCATCCTAGTTCTTTATACTTTGATGCATCGTACCTAAGTGTGTTATCAAACATAACGTAACTGACCCTTTGAAAATCCGGACTCCTGGTAAGAAAATCACCATCATCCTAACTAACTCTTTGATTCTAAGTTCTTCTATCTTCTTTCCATACTAACATGGTATCGTGATAGTAATCGAAAGATCACCAATGCATACACTCTGCATCTGCCAGATCATTAGCACAAAAGGCATATTACATCATATCATTATCCTAAGTTATGAGGAATAATATAATTTTTTTATTCTAAGCATGTTAAGAAATCATTAGCATCCATTACCATTTGCACATCAATACTCCATTATTAGCATACATCAAATTCATATGATCATCATTAAAAATGCATGAAAAAGATACAAAAAGAAGCACATCCATTAGAAACATACATCATATTGCATGAGCATAAGAAATATAAACATCTCATAGCATATAGGAAATTAAGAAATGCATTTCATACATTGCAAAACATTTCATAAAGGCAAATCATCTCATATATATCATCAAGGAACATACTGTCATGATACAAAATCGGATCAAGTGTACGATCAATGTACATAGTACAAAAAGGGGAAAGTAATTGAGGCCCATAAATCAAAAATGGTAACTATCTATGATCAAAGGGCTAGCTCTAATAGCTACTGCCCTCTCCCACTTGCCTCTCACTGTGATCCTCTGGGGGCCTCATCCCCGTCTGCTGAGAGAAGTCTATCACCCGGCCTGGTGCCGACACTGCCTGTCTGTAATGTTGCCGATAGTACTCGGCCTCCCTGACCACCTCTCTATAAGCCTGTAGAGAAAATGACCAGCCCCGGGATGAGGAAATTGTGCTCTCTAGCTGCCTCCATCAACCAATCTCCTGATCCCTCTCGGTGGTAACTGCTGCAACCTACTGTCGAGCCTGATCTCTCTTTGCTATCAAGACCTAAAGTTGAGCTTGCAACTATTGGATCAACACATCTTTGTGGTTTGGCTACATTACTGGCTACTGTTGTGGGACTGCTCTCCCCCCATCCCTTAGCTGACCATCTTGCTCCCCTACTTAGGGAGGCAGCTATTGTGCTGGATCCCTAGGAGGTGTCTGATGAGGAGGTAGTCCACCTCCTCCTCTACCCTATCCTCTGTCCTTGCTAGCTACTCTGCCTCTTAGCCTCCGCCATGGAAGCGTTGCCCTAGGAACTGTCAACCTCAAGGGAGGTCATGGGAACTAGACTCTATATGCTGTAGTCACCCCTGCATCTACTAGCCCCTAATCATATGGCCACGGTCGAGCCACCAACTGTCTGAAAGAGGACACTTCCTTAGCTATCACAATGGACTAGCCCCATGTTGTCTCTCTAGTCATACGGGAAAAGATCACCATATATTGGTCATTTGGCCTGTCCTGCATCTCTCCAAACTATCAGGCCACCCTATTTGGAAGATATCTCTCAATCATAGTGTGCTCCTAACCCTACATCCATATGTCCTGTCGGGCATAGAATAGCTGCTAAACATCATCATACCATGGGCCTATGACAATCCAGGGCCTCCAGACAAACTCTCTCATATCATCAAGAACTCGTCGCCAATGTGCAAAACCACCTGTGCCAATGTGAGTGAAGCAGATTTGTGCCTTGCCGTATCACCAAACAACAGGGTCATCAGTCTCAAGAACAACTAGTGTGACATTTGGGTGAAGCACTGGGATCCACTCCCATGCCCAGATATGTAATAAGGTAACTCTGGCCCTAAAGGACCTGCTATCCAAATACACAAACTCATGAAGATCCTTGTATAAAGAGGCCAGCAATACTAGTCCCCAAACAAAGCACTCCTTGTGGATGACCATCCACTCCCATGCGAGTCCCCAACCGAGACTAAAGTATCGACCCCATCGATCGAGTGCCACAAGGCCTGAAATGATAGCAGCAATAATCAACCTATAAGTGGGTACGCAACCATGATATCTCTCCAAGTCGATATTCCCAATAGAGAAGTGAATCTCATCAAGCTCCATAACACCATAGCAAGCCTCCCTATCGGCATCTAGATCGTAGATGACTCTAGCCCCATGGATAGGTAATCGAAGGATGTGCCAGACATCCTCGAGGGTAACTGTAGCCTCAATGGTAGGAAGATGGAAAGAAGAAGTCTTGTTGTGCCACCGCTCGGCCAAGACTGTCATCATGCCTAAATGCACCCGAATAGGAGGGACATATGCAACATACCCGAGACCAAGGACACCAACCTACTCTTGAACCAACTCATGCATACCATGCAATCTATTGAGCACTGGACATCTGTGCTCTAGTGAGTGAAGTACATCAAGATCCTCCTGCATAAGGGAAGCCATCGCGTCAAAGTCCTGTAAAAAAATCTGCCTCTCACACTGAATTTTCTCATCTAAAACAACAAATGCGGCACAGTTTGGAAAGTTCCAAACTGTTCCACTACGGTAGAGTTTGTAAAATTCTAAATTCCAAGCTGAACCACGTGGTGTTATTTGCATATGCAGTCAACTTTGGAATTGAACCCTAAATCGCTAATTGCACCGCATGGTTGAATTTTCATATGTGGTAGAGTTTGATCGAAAAACCCTAATTTTCAAACTAAGATGTATGATGCTATTTACATATGCGACCCAATATAGGACTGTGTAGCATCGATGGAACATTTCCAATGGCGCTATTTAGCGTCACCCAACCTAAAAATAAATTTGACCCTATTTAATTCACGTAAAATGAGAAATCAAAAGTTGGAATGGGGGTACATACCACGGGTCCTACGACGACTAGTTGTTGATGTACTCGTACTCTCTCCGACATGTGCTTGGGAAGTTGTCATTGCACCATTTTGACCGAAACTTAGAGCTCAAAATGTGAAAATTTTAAAAGGCAAAGCATGCAAATGTGTTGAAAGTGACCCTTCAAGGTCCATTTAAGCTGTCAAAATTAGGGTTTTTGACCTAATTTGACCTTCTAGCCAGGGTTTTGGTCCCCTGATCCCATTTTTGTCCAACCAAGGACCATTTTGCATCTTTTTTTGGCATTTTAATGCATTTTTTGGCAATCTGGGGCATTTATGAACCTGTCAGGCACCTTGTCCTCTTTTCTCGCGAGATCATCCAAAAAATCAAAATTTTCATCCGATCTCTCGAAGGGGCAATATACTAGCAATATCCTTCCACTAGGGTAGCAGTGGGGCATCTGAAAAATCAAGAAATTTTGAACTTTGATCACAATAGTTTATTCTTTGAATTAATGCAACAAGTACATTGCTTCAAAGAGGGGCAAAATGTAGACATGGAAAATCTACAATTCGATTCGGCACACTTGATCCTGACTACTAACGACATTTCTTCCTGAATCAAACTCTCAGATTATCATCACCTTCTGTCTCTTAATTAAATAAATCATTATTTATTTGATTAAGTTTTTTTCCTATGTTGATTAAATTAATCAATTTAATTTAATTAACCTTATGTCTCTATTTAATTAAATAAATCATTTTATTTGATTAAAGTCTCTAAAGTCTTCTTATTAAATTGAATAAATTAAATATTATTTAATTTAATCTAACATTTCCCCTTTTAGTTAAATAAATCAAAAACATTTATTTAATTAATCTTTCTTCTCATTTTGATTTAAATCAATCCTAAAATCTAAGTCAAAATGGCCAAATCACCTAACCTCTCATTAAGTTAATCAAATCTTGATTAAGATAATCCCTATCACTAAAATCCTCTAGAGAATGCAACTTGCACATGAAAATAGATTTAATTCATTTATTAAATTTCTATTTTCCCTCACATGGCATAAAAAGGGAATATTCCTTCAAGTTTGAATTCAAAAAGTCCAAGTGGATGGGTACTACCAACAAAGCATTCAATCCTCTTACATGTCCTTGTGCATTGAGCCAAGTGGCATTTATTTCATTCCTTTTTCCCTCTCACATGTCATTTCCTCAATTTCAAATTCCACCTAATTGCATTTATTGGCACTTTAGCCAAAATGTGCACAACCATGAACCATTCACATGGTGACAAGTGGCATTTGACCATTGGGTGAAAGTTAGTCCCACATTGGCCAAATATTGCTCTGTCTTCCAAATTCAAATATATAAATGGAAGGCTTATATTCTCATTATTCATCCACAATTTCATGCAAAGTTACTCTCTTGACATTGAGAGCCAATTTTGTGCATTTCATTCCATATGTTCATCATTTTCACAATTTCATAACTAGGTTATGTCAAAATCTCATTAAAGAGATTTGATCAATCCACACATCATCAACACATGTAATTTAGGAGTTGGGAAAGGGCCAATTTCAACACATCAATTGGCACCAATTCCCCCATGGGATCACAAGTTTGCTTACTTAATTAGGATTTACTTACTTTGTTCTTCATTTTCCTAGTTTGAGTTTTAGTAAATGGATTTCATGGGGAATCCTTCTTTCTTGCTTGCATATGATCTAATATTGTGATTGTTTGTTGTTTTTGTGCAAGTGCAGGATCAGGGGTTCATAGACATAGAGTGATAAAATTGGTGAATAAGGTTGATGATGAATGAGCTACTTATAAGAGCATCCATGAAGCAAACATAAAGTATTCATAGGTTTAGAAAGCTTTCAATAATGAGTGGAGAAAATGGAGCACTAGAGTAGGTGCTTTAAAATAAATGATACCTAAAATGGAAGGAATCCTAAGGCACCTACGAACATCCCTAAAAATATTGCAAGTTATTGACCTCGTAAATGAGATAAAAAAAATTCATGGGAAGCTAGGGATGCAGCTCCATGGCAAGATAAAAGCTTTCAAAGAAATGGAGGAGCGTCATAAGCCTGGGATATTGAATCTCAAACGTGACCTAAAGTAGTTTAATGAATGGAAGGATGATTTGGGAGAGATTCTCACATCGGCTAAGATGACATTGAATGTAAGTGATTACACCATGTCGAATCCACATGTTGATATAATTGTGTAAATTGAAACAAGAATGGATACGTTTTTCAAGGAGGTCAGGGCATTAAATGATGGTAGATACACTTAGCATAGTGTGAAGGTGCAAAATCTTCTGGATGCAAAATGGCCAACCAAGGATGAGTACATCACCTGGTTGGAAAAATACACCCAGTAAGCTTGTAAGGCGATGATAATGGATATGGCGAATAATGGACAAGAGAACAACAATTTTTATTCCCCAAGAGGGTTTTCCACTCAGGACATATGATATGTTATGTGATGAGTCTTTATGTGATTGTTTTCCATGTCTATCTAATTTTCATAAGTTATCAGATGCATTAATGTCTATTATCAGTTCTTATTTCTACAATGATAATGTATTTTGTTGTTACAAGTACTTCCACAGTCATATGCTACAAACTGGTTTAAAAGCTTTGTTTAACCAAACATGTTTTACATGTTGTGATGAAAATCATTTAGTCTATCACATCATATGTTCTTTCCTTGACTCATAGTTCAAGATTGTTATGTTTCAATCTGTCATAATGTACTAAATCTCTTTGTTGTTTCAACCATTCAATGCTTATCATATGTCATTCAGTTACACAGTTGTTGTAGTGTCTCATAAAGCTGCATTAAAATTTGGTGGTCTTAAAGTGATTCAATGATGTTGGTCTTCATGTACACAGTCTTATGAGTTGCACCTATTTTTTCACCATGCTCTGATTGTTAAACAATGTCAGTCACATCTTTTGCAAGTGCAAGGTATCTCACACAAGTTATATTGGCATAAGTTGTCTCAATAAACTGAGTTAATGTTGTCATATCTTTTTTTACCTCTTTTCATGAATTCTCTCAAAGTGATCACTCTGCTCTGTTATCAATAGAAAGAATATTTGAACTAAAAGTCTTTATCAAAGTTTATAAAGTTTAAATTTTAGGTTTTTCTATTAGAAATTGATTCCCCCCCCCCCCCCTCTCTATGTCTGTCCATACTCCAACAAGTGGTCTCCAACAAGTGGTATCAGAGCCATACCTATGCATAAGTCTAACCAACTTACGGCTTCCTGGTCGTGGAGTATTTGTTATGGCTAAGTGCAAAAGAAATAAAGGTCAAAAGAAAACCATTAGTGTCAAGAAAAAAGTTGATCAAACAACCCCTTGTCAAGTCTAGTGAAGTTTTGTCTCAAGAAATACCCCTGCCATTTGATACTAAAAGTGATCTCGTAGTTGGAGAAGAAGGAGATCATAATTTAGTAAGTGACTTTGAACAAGAATTTGGTGAAAAGGAATGTGAAGGTGATGAGTTTGAGGTTGATTTGGAAGGAGAACTGCTTGCTGCCTTAGATGAACTTAAAAGGCTTAAAAAAGAAAATCAAGAACTCAAGGTACAACTTCAAAAGAGCATTGATACTAATAAGGTATTAAACCAAAAATATGGTAAATCTGAAAAAATTATTGAATTTCTAAACAATCAAGTGTTAGAAAGGAAAAAGGTTGAAGAGGAAAAGGGAGTCAAGTTGGAAGAGAAAGAAGAAATGTGTAATAAGTTAGAAAAAGAACTCGTTTCTTTAAAAAAGAACGTGAAAGAAAATTCTATGTCTAATGATATAAATAATTTGAGTTTAAAACTGAAAATAGAAAGTGAAGAGAGAAAAAGGATAATAGAAGTAACTAGAACCAATTTAGAAGTCAGATCAGCTGAGTGTCAAAAATTTGAAGGTGAGATTGTCAATTTAAAGAAAAGTCTAGAAGACATCAAATTACAGAAATCTGAGAAAGGAACTAAAGATCTTGATGATATGATGAGTAAGCAAAAGCATTCTATTGATCACTTTGGTTTAGGGTTTGAGAAAGGAAAAGGTTCTAATGTCAAAGATGAATCTAAAAAGGAAATTATGTTTGCGACAACTGATGGAGAAAGCTTCAATGTTAGACAAACTCGAAGAAACAAGATGGATCTGTGTTATCACTTTGTTTCCCTTGAGATTGAAACCAAGAAGAAAGAAAAAGAGAATGTTGTTGATGTAGCAAGAAAAAGATCAAGTAGGGTCTCAAAGCAGAATCATTCAATATGGTATAATTATTCCCAATTTCATGGTTATTATTATTTGTTTCATTAATATGGTCACAAGGCAAGAGATTGTAGATTTCATACAAGAAATATTTTTGAATGGACTAATGATAATTATTATAACTTGTCAAACCAAGGTTATAATAATGTTTTCTATAATTGTAAAAAAATTGGCCATCTAGCAAGAAATTTTTGGATGCAAGGAAGCTATGATTATAGAAACTCAAGAAACATACATCATTATTCTTCTAGCAATATCATATGTTATAAATGTAACAGTGTTGGACATAAATCACAGTATTTTTGGAGTAATCCTGTAAGGTCAGTTAGATGTAATGAAGTAGTAAGCACTTTGGACAAGAAAAAGAAAGAACCTAGGAAGGTTTGGAGAAGGAAATCTAAATAAAAACATAAAGAACCTAATCTTGTGCATATTCCACAAGAAACTTAAGTAATAGCATGAGTTTGGTATGTAGTCAAGAGGACTATAATGTATCTATCTAATATCCTTGGTTTGATATACATATTTGAAAATTTCATAAGTTGGTAGAAACATTCAATGTGTTGGATGAGTAGTGTTACCATGCAGAGAAAATAGTGACTATGAGGCAATGGTTCTCTAGTCTTTTGGTGATTTGTTGATTACATGATTTGTTATAAGAATTTTGGCTATACTATTTTGTGTTTCAGTTATTATACATGTGCTATTACTACTTGCACAGTGAATATCTTAAATTTCTCATTTTTTGAGACAATGGATATATTTTTGTGCATTGCTGATTTTTTCTTGACAGTTACACAAACAATGGAGTTTCTTTGTGAATTAGGCATATGGTATGTATGTTCTAGAGTTTACCTTCAACAACTTATGATGTGAAATTAGGAGTACAGGGTAGTCTGCATCTGCATATCCTACAGAGGCAGTGAGTATTACCTTGGCTACTTGCATCTTGGTGTAGTAACAACTATGTTGATGTCAAAGTTCATGGTCTTATGGTGTCCATTGCAAAGTGTTGGTTTGTTAATTGGTTCTTGTCAAAGTTGTCAAAAATGAAAGAAGTTGATACTTGCTCATTCATATCATCATGGTATTGATGCAAAGGTTCTTGGATAAGGATTGTTTTTATGTCTACATGATCACAATTTTTTTTATCAATCTCAGATCATCATATGGCAATATGACATGACTACTTGTTAGGGGTTTTGGTCCTGACTTTGGCAATCATTGATATTGGCATTTACGTACTTGGTTGGAATGATTGATTGGTATATTCCTATGTTGACTTTGATAGTGGTATTTGTGATACATTCTTGACCTTGGCACATACTTTCATAGTTGATGCACATATATATGTTTAAGTGATGTGAATGATAATGGCTTCAAGTATATGAATGGGTAAATTAAGATCCAGATTGGTATCCATTCACAGGGTAACTTGTCTGGCATGTATGGTTTATAGGTACTCGGTGATAATGGATTATTTTTACATTATGATCTAAATTCTTTAACCTTTTGGCATTGTTGACAACGGTAAACATTTAGTTTGGAAAGCAGTGAATGGATCTCTGCTTTAAGGAATGTTTTTGCATGATAGTGGTGAGTTTATATTGGCTCTAAAAGTGCCAATAAAGTACAATTGTATTCAATGATTGTTATATTTCTATACTTTGTTAGTTGACAGTGGTGCTTACTATGGAATACTTAATAATAATTTTGATGGCTATTCTTGATGATATTGTCTTCTTTGCCAAGTTTCTTGACAACAATTTATCATTACTTAGAAACCTTGTCACCAAAAAAATCATCCAAATTTGGATTGTGATATCTTCATGAACAGGGGCTTATCTTCATAAGTAAAGGTATGTGGTGTTGGTATTGGTTTGTCACTGCTGCAAGGAGTATGTATGCATTGTTTTTGCTAGTAACGTGTTATCATTTGAGCTTTATTCAGAGCACAATGTCATAGTTTCCAGTGGTATAGTGATGAGTGCTTGACTATTGTGACATCATGAACCTGTTGCTTATAGTGGATGCAATCTCTATATTCTTTGACAATGTCTATTTTCTTCATGTTTTAACAATGGTAGATAGTTACTTTTTGGGACAGTCACTTGTGTTTGGAATGTTAAATGGAAGTTTCTTAATTTTGTGAAATTGCATAACATATAGATAATAGCATGATATAGAGAAGTACATGAGATTTCAGGTTATTAGTGCATCACTTCAGTGATTTTATCATAGTACATTTATAGTGCATTTATCAGTGACCAAGACCATGTGAATTCATCTCATTTTATTAGTCAGGTATAGGTGACAGTGAGAGGTAGTGTTATACTTGCTTGATTCAAGTGATTTTCAAATGGGATAAAAACCCTATGATAGTGATATTTTTTTTTAATAAGTGGTGACAGTCCACAATGAATTTGTATTTGAAATTATTTTTTGTAGCATTTTCTGAAGTCTAACATTATCTATAAATGTGATGAAGAACACTTCATGAGGAGGCATTATGTTAGATAGTCACAATGTGACAGTAGATACAATGAGTTTTTTGTTGATGCAAAAGAAGGTATAGGGATAATCACGGTTTGTTGGGTATAGGGATTAATTGGGACAACAAGTATAATGATCAGATTGCATTCCTCTTGGTCTCGCAATATGGTTCTCTCTTGTTCCAAAGAAAAATGATTGAAGTTCTATTTTACATTGATATCTTGTTTGCATTCAAATATATTGGTTCTTGGTATAGCTCATTTGATCATGGAATGACAGTAGGTGTTTTTGTGCTAATAGTGGTCATATTGGGTTCAGGGGGAGCTTGTTTCTATATCTTTTCCCTCACAACTCTCTTGCATATTTAGTTTGCTGCTATACTGCTCTACTTGCAGTTGGTTCTTGTGTTGGATTGTTGACTGGCTTCTCAGTGGTTTATCTCCATGGCATCTCACATTCTCTTCTTTCATTTCTTTGTCATTGAGGCAAAAAGGGGGAGAGATGATATGTGCTTTTTCATCAAGGACAAAGGGGGAGTTTGTTGGCTCTTAGTTGTTTTTGGTTTGTCCTTGATGTCAAAAGTGGTATGTTGATAGGATTCTTTCTCAAATTGGTTGATATATGATTTGCATACATCACTATGGTCTTTGCACTTGACGAATTTCAGATTGATTAGATAAGGTGATTCAAGTATATTCATATTATTTTCTAAGGACTCTTAAGCTTCCTTGTTACATTCAAATACAATGAAATTGTTTTAAGGAAGTTGATGCTAAATTATTTGGTATCTTATATGGTTATAAGAGATTTGGTTTATTATAAAGTTTATAGTTCATAAATGGCATTGCTAGCAATCACCTTGTAAATGGTACCAAGCACTAAAAGTGACATAAGAAAATTTCCATTGGAAAGAATCAAACATGCTAAAATATGTGATAAAGTTTATCCTAGCCCGAGGCTGTCGGGTATATTAAAGGTTAATTTTAATTTTTTTAAAGCTTGATTAAATTTTTTTTTGTTTTGGTGCTAAATTTAATCACATTGAACATATGAAATCAGGATCCTTATTATTGCAATGGTCAACATGGGCTATCTTTGACTTTGATAGTGTTGGCAACATTATCATTTTTTTTTTCTATTGGCAACATTCAGATCTCAAATGATTATGATTACTTGAAAAGTCTTTGAAAAGACTAGAAGTGTTGTTTGATTGTTCTTTGAGTAGGGTTTGCAACCCTAGCCACCATTTATATTTTTCTTCTCATCTGCAAATCTTGGGTTCTCTCTTAGCTAACACACTAAGAAAATATATTAAGCTAAATGACAGTGAGGATGGTCAGATAGATTGGAACTTTGGTTAAATGTTGAGTGTTGACTGTGAGCTAATGAAAGCTCGACTGTGGAAGTTAGATAGAGAAGATTTCATGTCGTCTTCTAGATGGGTAGTTATGGAGCTTCTCGACAATTTTTGGTTTTTGTTTAGTTTTCTTCCACCATGATAAGGTAATGCAAAATATGTACGGTTTTGAGTAAAATATTTGGTTTTGGAAATATTTTTGTTAAGGGTTGTTAAGAGCTTAACTTTTGTTGATTATGATTTAAAAACCCTTTAGGGTTTCTGGATGATCTCTTCTCAGGTTGCAACAGAATATACTCTCTTTTGTAATGGGATTGATGTATTTGCTTAAACTTGTTGAAAGTGTTTTTATTAAAGCTCTTAACCCGAGTTGGTTTATAGTTATTGCAATCAATTTTTAAAGTTATATCTGAAAGTTTCAATGAAAGATAGATGGTAGCATATGTGAATTTTTGTATACTCATATAAACATCGATTGATCACTATTTTAAGGTTGATGCTTTTAATGGAGTTATTATGCAGGTTGTGAAAATAGAATTGTGTGATTGAAGTTTTACAAATATGATGCAAAATAGTGTATATAGCTGATATATTTCGTATTTCAGAGATTCCAAAATGAATCTTTAAGATATTAAATGTATTAGAATGAAATTAATATGTGAATTGAGTGAAACCGAGTAACCTCTGATAAATTACTGTTCTAAGTTTTTGTATAAGGGGTTGGTGCTCCTAAAGGTTTTGGAGTTGGTTCTCTTGAACTTTGTGGAGTTGGTGCTCTTGAACTTTGTAGAGTTGGTGCTCTAGGTGAATAAAGAGAAAAAAAAAATCGAGTGGTTTTTATTCCCCAAGAGGGTTTTCCACTCAGGACATATAATGTGTTATGTGATGAGTCTTTGTGTGATTATTTTCCATGTCTATCTAATTTTCATAAGTTATCAGATGTATTAATGTCTATTATCAGTTCTTATTTCTACAATGATAATGTATTATGTTGTTACAAGTACTTCCACAGTCATATGTTGCAAATTGGTTTAAAAGCTCCATTTAAGCAAACATGTTTTGCATGTTGTGATGAAAAGCATTTAGTCTATCACATCACATGTTCTTTCCTTGACTCATAGTTCAAGATTGTTATGTTTCAATATGTCATAATGTACTAAAGCTCTCTGTTGTTTCAATCATTCAATGCTTATCATATGTCATTCAGTTACACAATTATTGTAGTGTCTCATAAAGTTGCATTGAAATATGGTGGTCTTAAAGTGATTCAATATGGGTTGAAGATAAATTACTTTCAACAAGTGATTTTGTCTCACTCTAAAATATATTTAAATTGTTGCATGCTAGGGTGTTGCATCCATAAACTAGAGAACTAATAGGTCTAAAACATATTCAAGCATCTAAGATCGTTACCTCAACACCTAAAATCATTAGAACATAGGAATCTACATTTTAGCTTGACATGCTTTCCAATTTGTTCATTTTTTAAAATTAATCCAATAATTTTTAGTAACAAAAATGAGGGGAGTAATTCACTTCATGCACTCTACAAAATAAGCTTCACTAATTTTGTAGGAACCAAAAGTCTAGATAACAAAGATGACCTAATTTATGGAGACTAAAAGTGTAGTAATTAAATCTAAAAAGAGGTTTATAAATGTAGATATTAGATTAGATCCATAGGTGTAAGGATCACTTCTACAAGTGTGGATTAGATCCATAGGTTTATAATTTATTTTATTATGTCAAAGCTTTATTATCTTAGATTTCATACTAAGAGCTTGAATTGGATCACTCAGCATAAATTACAACAAACCATCTTCATATCATTAATAACACTAAGTACCCTTATCCTCATTAAAATAAAAAAGTGTGTTTCAATAAATTTTTGTAGAGAAAAAGAAGCTTGATACACTTGTATAATAGAGCTAGTGCATATAAAATCTAAAGCAATACTAGAGTAAACAGAAAGAAAAGATAATATGTGGTATTTTGATTTGGGAAAATTCTTTTAGATAAAAAATCTATCATAATAAAGTTTTTTTACTATTGCAAAAACTTAACCATTCTCCAATAAAATAATCAATCTCCTTTAGTTCATCCTTAAGAATGTTCAAACACACATACACACATCAAATGTAGTTTAACCCATTAAATGAGTCATACATAAGATAAACATGAATGCTTTAAAACATGAGCAAAAATAGGAAATATCCAAAATACCACCAAAAAAATTTATATACCCAAATAAACCTACTTTGCAAATATATGCCTTGCACATAGGAGTTGCTCCCAAAAAATAACAAAGGACACAAGTTTAGAATAGAATAGAAACCAACTTTATGTATGGTCAGATGGAGTGGAAGAGAAACCAAGTTTATACATTGTTGTATATAATAGAAGAGCAGAGCTAAAATAACATATAGATGGACTAACAAATTCCCCCCTTTGAAAAAATGTAGACCTTTCCATCAAAAATCAATGTTGTACATTGGCGAGTTGATAAGCCATTTGCATATTTTTTCAGCATCATATAACCATATAGAATTCTCCACTTTCCGATAATGAATTTTCCATTTAAGAAAGTGAGATAATTGACAAAAGTTTGATAAAATAATATGAATGAAGAATCAATCGCATTACAATTGCTTCAATTATTTGCTTATCTCTCACATATTTCTATGAATCAATGCAATCCTAATACTTCTTTTTAG
Organism: Sequoiadendron giganteum; assembly: GCA_007115665.2. Lineage (NCBI taxonomy): Eukaryota > Viridiplantae > Streptophyta > Pinopsida > Cupressales > Cupressaceae > Sequoiadendron > Sequoiadendron giganteum. Next base: position 147,256,034 of record CM021110.1, on the reverse strand, counting down.
TGAGCACACATTTTACTATTAATGATATTAGACTCATCTAAACTATTAAACATAAAAAAATATACAACACTTATCTTAGATTAAAAAAAATACTAAACAAATTATGTCAATTAAATTTCTCATTTGTTATCACTGATATCCTTAATCGAGTAGGGGCCAATTGCCAATATATTTTCTTGAGTAAAACAATCACACTACTAGAAATCCGGAGAAGTGCTTATTACTACACAAGGCTAAAGTTAAATCGAAATGAAAGAATATATGACAAACGGTCATATGCTTCTCTGTTCAAACAACTTTTCAATTATTTTATTTTCTCGAAATTCTCAAAAGTTTCCCATGTTTCGCCATCAAAGCTAATCATGATAGCTGGCAGGACAAGCTTATCTAATGTTAATAGAATTTAGCCTTCCAAGGAAATCTAATGAAAAGTTTCATTACGTACTAGTGATCTTCGTGTTATCCCTACTGCTGTTTCATTAACACCATGACGTATTGCATATGTGCGTGCATGTCTATTCTTGTCTATGCTTTTCTTCTCTGGTTTATCTGACCCAAAAACTTTCGAACAAAAATAAGTTTTTGAACTACATAAGCATTATATCAGTGTACATGATTTACATTTCAGTAAGTTGAAATTTGAAGCAGCAGCCTGATATTCAATGCCTTTCAAACTTTTGTAAATTATATATGTCAGTGAGTCAATCGTTAAGAGCTGGTTTTTCTTACAGGACGTTCAATTAATCAATGTGGAAAACCACTCTTAGGTTTTCCCTTGCAGTACCCAAAAGACTGAAATATGCAGTCAACATGCATTTTTTTAATAGTTTGCAAGGGCCATAAAGGAAGAATGAAAGAAGCAGCCATCATGATATCTTTTTACAATGCTTTAATTATATGCTTACTCATCACTTCAGTGGAAGGCCTTTAGAAACTCTACCTGCCCACTTAGGGTTAGACCAACAGGGCAGTATTTGCCTGATCTTTCAGACCATCAGTCTGATCCAGCAGAGATGACTTCTTCAAACCCTAAATATCAACCATCTTTTTCTAGTGTTATGGTTCTAAATAATAGCATCAAGTTTGACAGTTCATGATAATAAATTGTTAAATATTTTTAGATTGAAACTGTGAGTAAATTTTTTATATCAACATTTCGGATCATACTCCATATTCTGTATATCTATGACCAAAGGTCCTCATATGATATGAATAAGTTTAGATTTAAAAAATTCTACACTAACAATTTTTTTCAAAGTTTTGTTATGTACTTATCATTATATATGCTTCATCACACTTTTATTTGTAGGTATTGGAAGAAAAAAATGCAATTACTATGTTAATCACTTTCTCAACCTCTTTCATTAATAGACTTCCTTTACAGTTCAGTCTACATTTAACTGAATTAATGTTTTGTATGCATTTTACGTGTAATGTTTTGTGTGCAGATAAGACTAAACATTCAAAAAAATATTAATGTTTGAGAAACTTGCATAGCTTTTTGGGTATATCTTTCATGATACGGATCAATTCACTCGTAATTGTAAGTTTCTCCACTATATTAAAGGTGGATGTTTTGTGAGACACTTCAAGTTTGTTTTTTTTTAAATTTAAACTCTTCCAAGCAGAGGTTTGAAGCTTGATTGCAGTATTTGTAGATTTGTAGTAATAAATTTAACTACAGTATTTGTATATTTGTGATAATAAATTTAATTACTGTAGACATAAGAGGATCTTAAGAAGTTTTGTTCATCTCTTTCTTTTGATAGCCTACAAAGTAATTGTGGATTGGAGTTGATGGGTTAGATAATTTCATTGCAATAGAGAAAATGTACTAACGTCCACAGTGATTAGAGCAGGTCAATGGATCTGGAAAAACTTACAAAGTTACCTTACAATAGACTAAAGGGTAGATCTGATCGATAAAACCTTTGCTGATATTTTGTCCATTAGTTCAGAACATCTAGTGTTTCTCTGATCTTAATGAGACTACTATGGGGTTAACTAAAGCTTTTCCTCTTTTCCCTACAGTATTTGTGAGTGACTTTTGGATGGGAAAGCCAATAGCTTAGTGGTAGAGCCGTTGAAGTACACTGCCCATGACTATTTTGTGCCCTAAAAAATCAAGAGAGATCGAATCAGTGAAAGAACATAAAAAACCCTAGACAATCAAGAAATCTTATAAGATTGTGTTGCTTTATTAAGATACGTGGGCAGAACCAAGGCAATATCTTCAACAGTGAGGAATAGATGTGGCCCATGTGCCAAAGAATAATTAAGAAGGTATCATGGAGGGAAGGCAGAAAAAGGACAGGGTATAATATAATTATAGTGGTAATAGTGATACTTCCCCCTTTAGTTCTAAAGTAGCCTCACGTGTGGTAATACAACAAAGTATGAGATGATTCATATCACCCCACATTGCACACTGAGAATGAGAGAAGACTAAGGTATAGGTTTAAGGGGCCCATCATATTATTCCCTTCCACTCCCTATTTCCACTCAAGCGTTGCAGCATCTTTTCATGACTCATTCAACGCTTCCTTAGGTTATTAGCACAAGAGGAATATAATTTTCACTGAATGGTATGTTAATCCGTGGGTGAGTTTCTATTTGGGTGGAAACAATGGTGGTCATGTAGATATATGTAAGGCAACCATATAATTGAACTATTTTTTTCACGTGAGAGACAACATTTGCTGACTGCATAAGTACAATTATATTCTCTGTCTTCTAGCTGATCCTGTCAAGAGGGCAGGGTGGAAGATGATCCTGTCAGAATGATGAACTTCCATATTCGCCCCATCCATTTGCAGTAGCTTGAAACAATCAAGAACAAAATCAATGGTTCATGGAGTAATATAATTGATATGCAAGTAATCAATTATTAGCTATCAATTAGCTCTTCGTTAAGTTTCAAATAAGCCCATTTTCCTATCAACAAATGACTACCACCTCAGGATGAAACCCTGGCATTGCATAGCTAGGACTGGAACTACACATGAACCTTCAACAAACCATAGAGCACACCCTCCTTCAAATCCCTCTACCACCAAAAGACTTCAATCTGCATACTTATTAGCCGGTAGTAAGTTTTAATCTCTTTAGTATACACCTAGGATTGAGTGAGGTTCACTTCTAAGAATTTTCTCTTAATATATGCCCTTTGTACTCTCTTGCTTGATCATATGTAATGCAGTAAGTTAATTTGTCTACTTCATCATTATAAGTGCTTTGGAACTAAGTAATGGAAAGGTTTCTAGGTATATGATTAATGGTTAGGTATATCTTATTAAAGTTGTGTTAGGAGGTTGGGAAGGCGACCTAATGATGTGGAATTGAGTTATGTAATAGTCAGTTTTACATAATATTCAACAAGTTGAAGTTACAAATTCGATTAATTTTATGATAATTACAACTACATATATTCATATTATTTACTAGAATTACAAGATTTAAAAAATATTCTAAAAGCTTATGGTCTTTAGTATGATAACCCAATTGAAAGAAAACAAACAACTAGCTAACTTAGGCTAATGACCTAACAACTACGAATCTACCTTTTTACATAAGATAAAATTAATGATTAAATTATAAAAACCTTATAATTAGTTAATTTTAAGTCCTCAAACCCCAACCCTAATGACTCCTAATTCCCCCAACAATAAAAGCATTGGTCTCTAATGCATTGATAGGTGTAGAAAGAAGTTGAGATGATGGTTATTGAGAAATCCATTGTCCTTAAGAATAAGTGAACCTTCTATGGAAGCAAGGTATGAAGTGGTCAAACCTTGGTAGGGTGGAATAGGATCGAATAGATGACATCATGTTTTAAGAAGTAGAAAAAAACACACTACAAAGATGCTTAGAGAAGAAATGATGTAGGTGAAGAAATGACTTTTGAATGTTCAAATATCCATCATAGAAATTAAAGTGTGCATCTAGTAGAAGATAATTGTAGGGGAGATTAGGCACACATGACCTAGCAAGGTGTATAACAAGCCTTCCTAGAGGCGTAACTCTTGATAGGGCATTGGATATGAAGAGGTTGGTTGATTTGAGATTTCTATAAATGCGTCCAAATTTTATATTGATGGCATAGGTTGAAACCTAAGTGTGAAAACTTAAAATTCAATTGGTGAAAATGATCAAAGAGTGATACATAAGAGGAAGACTTGAGAAATCTATAATAGTAGTAAGTGTATTCTAGTTATGGTAGATAACCAAAAAAATTGACAAAGACAGTGAACCCACTTTAAATGCCTAACATTTTCATGTGTATATTAATATTTAAGAAACTAGAAAGGCCAATGGTTAGTTTCCACAAGTGTGTTATTGTTAAGAAAAATATATATTTAGTGTGGTGTTACAATAAAGGTCTCTAAAAGAAAGGCCACATGATGGCTAAAAAATACACCAAGTACAAGTCAAGCATAAATCATTTTTGTTGATTTCTATGGGCTATGAAATATCAAGAAATGATTTAAAATATTTCTTGAACATACTTGGTTAAAATTAAGTGCATTGTCCTTGTAGACATGTAAAATTGACCTAACACTTATCAAACATACTCAATGAAAAATTCTCATCATCGACATCATTATCATCAAACATCACTGCATTTCACATCAAAAGCATCGAAAACTCTAAATTACTCTATTAATTGAATAATATGAAATTGTAGTGTAGGAAAATGCATACCATCACATTTTCACACTTTTCTGGGCCCACCTTGCTTTATTTATCCCTATTTATGTCTTAATTGGTCCTATTTTGCATCCACAAGCCTAATAAACTAGACCCTTTTTATGGATAATCTCGGCAAACATCAAAAGATAAACGATAATTTAATGATTTTGGTTGTGTGTCTTTCATTTTTGGGTCGGAAATAAGATGCCACCTAGGGCGTCCTTGTCCCCCAAAGGTCTCAGGACCCTCTTTTCAAATGCATCTTAAATAGGCTCCTTTTTGGAGTCTGTGCTCTAAGTTTTATGACATGGGACTAAGATGCTGCCAAGGGTTTCTTAGTCCCCCTTAAGTTATTTTCAAGATCTAATTTTAAATCTTGGGGATATTAAGCCTCCTTTATTAATGATTTCACGTGTCGGTTTGTTGTGGTGTAATTTTGGGATATTGAGCATGGATAAGTATAAATACAAGGTTCACTCACTCATTTTCATCCCCAATCATTCAATTATTCATTCCTAAGGCAAGTTTATGAGATCAAGAGAAATTCATCAAGCATTTGGAGCCATCATCAAGATTCAAGCATCATATCAAAGATATTCTTGCATCATGTGAGTTTTTGAGCTAACATTTGTGATGTAGGGTTTTGATTCAAGCAAGCAATTCAAGTCAAGATCTATCAAGCATTCATTGGACTCAAGATCTAAATTCAAGCTAGTCACCTCATACAAGTTTGTAGATTTCACAACAAGGGTTTGGTGAGTTGCAACATAACACTTTGTTCATTCATCATTTCCCTCCATTATCTCATTTCATTTCAAGGTTTAATTACCAACAAGGGGTTTGACCAAGGCAAACCCCCATTTACTAACAACCAACAAGTTTTTCCTCTCTTTGATGTTTGTGTTTGTAAATTTAGGTTGAAGACTTTAAGATCATTTGAAGTACAAAGTTGTAAAGTTGCAAAGTTGTCATCTTCACAAAAACTCACCTATAGGCTAGATCTAGAAGTTTTAGGACCTAAGATCTGAGAAGAAGGAAGTGCAGACATTGGACCTTGGGATCACATTCAAAGATCTCAAAAATTTCAAACGGGACTAAGTTTCCACCTAGGGCATCTTAGTCCTCCTGGTGGTATTTTTCATATATTCTTTAAGATCTGGTTTCGACATCCGAATATTTTGCATTTACCCCCAAAAAAAGCAATAGGACTATGACAACAGTAAGGGCGTCTTAGTCCTCCCTGACATATTTTGACATCTTTGCATTTTCATAATCCTTATCACATTTCTAGACTTCCTAGGTACACAAATCATAACTTTTTGTTGCTTAATTTCATCATTTGCACTCATCATTTGGCTTGCATTACTAGGTTTTGTGAGTTGAATGTTAAATTGTCTTTTCCAATATTTTTCTTGGTGGTGAACCCCTCAAAGTTGAAAGAAACCCCTCCTAGGTCTTCTCTATTGAGAATTGACTTACCCTTTGGGTTTATAGTCAATCCAATTTGGGGTCCTAGGACATTCTTGAATGACCTAAGGACAATAGGGGAATTTCAAAACCCCCTATTTTCCCAACGATTCATTTTGGTGAACCCGAAATTTTAGAGCATTCACTTTTTGATTTAGAGTTCATTAAAATCCTAGATCTAGGTTGCATTCATTCTTGCATTGCATCTTACAAATTAGTGAAAGCACATCTAGGGTTTCTCATATTTGCACTAGTGAAAGTGCATATAGGTTACATTTTTTCTTTCTTACATCATCTTATCTCATTGAAAAATTAAAAGTTTCATTGTCAATCATCCTAATTGCATTTAGGAACATTGTTATTACATTCAAAATTGAAAAAATTACATTCAACTTTGCATCCAATTGCTTGTCATTAGTTACTTTTTCTTGCATTCATTTGCACAATTTTCTATTTCTAAACATCAGGTAGTTGGGTAAGCAACCTGAGAACACTGTTAACAACTCAAAATTTTCTTTTCTTTTTTTGAAAAACCCTCTACTGGGATAAAAACACCCTTTCTAGCATCTTAGTACCTCTATGGGTTTTTGGCTCAGAATCCTATCTCTATTGTTTGCTTCTTGTTCTAGTTCCTAGAACCTCAAAATTTCACCAGTAGGACCAAGACATCCTTGCTGGCATCTTAGTCCCTATTGGCTTTGAAGTTCCAATTTTCAAGGTATAAAAATCTACTTTTTTGTGCTCTGGTTTGATGCCATTTGTTATATGTTTCAACTGGTTGAGTTTTTGTTACATGCATTTCATTAAATCTAGCTTAAAGTGGTTCATTTCATTCATTACTCAATTCCAAATTTGCATTTACAACATTTCATCTTTTAGGTTGTTGCATAGTGCAACCAATAAATTACCTTATTTCAAATCCAAAAATTGCGTTTAAATGTATTTCACTTTAGGTGACCATTAAATTGCACTTTATTTAATTTTCTATGGTAGCATGTTTTCTTTCAATAGATGTGGCTTTGATATGGTTAAAAATGGATTGCATAAGTACAACATCCCCTCTTATGTGTTCAATTTAGATTAAAATAATGAGGTCATTAAGAAACATGTTAGTCATCCTTCTACTATATTTCATAGTTATGAGAACATCTTAGAGAAAGTAGATCAAACCATTGGCACAATCCTTAATATTACATTTCCTATTGGTGAGGATGGTATGATAGAAGAGGATGCAAGTGTAGAAAATCATAACAATCATACTTGTTCTTCTCCCAATACCTCTCCTATTAGACAAAGGTATCTTGGTGAAATAAGATACAAGCATTGAGAATCTTGATTGTCCCTCTCCTCTTCCCCCTTTAGAAGATATTAGAAAACAAGAAGATGAGATCATAGAAACATTTCTAAACATCACCTTACCTAGTCTCCATTCATCCCTTGCTTGTGAGAATGTTTTAGTGAAATAGGATGATATCATAGATATCCATGACAATAAAAATCTCCCTTATCCTAATATCCCTCATCAATGGAAAGAGAATAGGTTGGTGTTAGAAGAAGCACCTATTGAGAGTCATGAGAATCTTGTTCCTCCCTTCCCTAATGTTGAAAGATCTATTTGGTAAGCATGAAAATTATAGCTTTCCTTCTCTTGATGCCTCCCCTACTTTTGATGAAGTTATTTTACAAAATGTGACCATGATGGAATGCTATGAACATCTTACAAGCTCTCCTACTATGGTAGATGGTATATAGCACAAGAAAATGAGACCTTAGAGAAAAAGGATAAAGTCATGAACAATCATAACAATCAAATAGAGCCTTCTCCTAATATCCCCAAAATTGATGAACAAGAAAATTCAACCATTGATAACTCCCTTACATGTGATGAAGTCATCTTGGAAGAACCAACCCTTGAATATCAAGAACATTTGGTTTGTAGTTCTATTAAAAACCCTCCTACTAGGTGTTGGTTGTTTTTTATGTAAACCGGGTTTGTTTCCTAATCTACCTATGGAATTGCCAATTCCAATCAAAGACAGCTCAAAGGACCTGGACCAACTAACGAGGATTTTAATAATAACCTCCTACACTTTGGGCTCTGCAAGACCCAGGAGGGTGGTCCCTATAGCATATTTGTGACCTTTGCACCAAACTCATAAACATGTTAATAAAATTTTCACAGATAATCTCACTTAATGGCTCAACAAAATGAGGCAAGACTGAAATGAATTGGCTATTCATCAGTAATGTCAACCACTTGGAGCATGAGATAGTTATAACATCATTTTGTAACTTATGATAGTCATTTTAATTGCAAGTTGGCGGCAAGCCCTAAGGGAAGACATACAGAAGTATGATTTCATAAACTCATACAATTTAGATCAGTGCCATATACCATTGGGGAGTCAAGTTATAAACATTCAGAAAGCGACAACATATTTAAACACATAACATATATAATCCTTGGAAATATTGCATTACAATATTGTCAATCCCTATCCTAGCCCAATACTTCTTACCAAATCCTTTTACAAACATACCCATCTATGATTCCATCCAAGCATTTAATTAATTCTTTGAATTAAAGCCAAAACAGAAACATACTCATCACAACAATGAGATGAACATCATAATCCTTGATTATTTTATTCAAAATTATGATATGTCTGTATACAGGAGAGACAAGAGCTTGAGATTTATCCTTGTAACTCAAATGCTAGTACTATTATAAACCTTGGAATTTCATAAACATAAAACCCATTACAAGTGAACCCCAAACCTACATTTCCTTTACATTCAAAATGAAATTCATACAATGCATTCTGCAACTAGACCTAGACTCGACCTTAAAAAATATTTGGCTTGCCAACCCGTACTTCTGGCCTTGAAATCCTTCTTATAGAAATGAAGGAGCAAACAAGCATCAGGCCAGAAGTTACACATGTCACAAATTGATAGGACCACTATGAGCCCCTTCAAAACCATGATGAAAATACCAAGTCCCAGAGCATCCTCCCTTTGATTATGTCCATGACTCAATAGCTCCTACGTTTGTTACATCTCAAAATCCGCATCCAAAGCCATCATGGAATCTCAACCATAATTAGTTATACCTTAACTGCTGAGCTGTTAATCTCTGGTAGTAGATACCATTTTACTCCTCTTCAGTCAAATATTTGTCCACCCAAATTTGATACTCTTCATCCGTGGGCAAATTAAAATTCACTAATTCTATCAACTTTGTATTATAAGGTGTGAATTTCACCGCAACCTGGTTGGCTTCTCTTTAAAATGACTCTAGAAACATGCTAGTATTAATTATTTTGTCCATGCTGCTTACTAACAAGTCATGATCTGAGTCATCACAAATCAATTTGATTTGTGCAGTGATAACTTCTTCTGTCCTTTCTTGCCACTATTGCAATGTTTTGATGTTTCCTTGTGCATCCAATATATCGGGAAAAAAGGTATCACTCCAATCATTAAAACCTTTTACTAATTCTCCAATTTTCTTACCCAAGTCATCAGGTAGGGCCTGGAATCCCTTCAATATTTTCACAAAACCTTGAGATGGTTTTAATAATTGAGGCTTGTTATTTGCATCAAACTTAGAAGCCCTAAACATAATGTCTAAGTCTGTGGCACGAGGGATCCACTTCACAACCAGCGGTAAAACAACATCCCAATCTCTATTAATATTTTGTAAACTAGTGAAAAATAAAGAATATAAAGAATGAACAAATGGCAGCCTAGAATCAACCTTCTCATTCAAATGCCTCAACACGGTGTCCACCACCTCATTGTGTTTGGCCATGACATCATTCTCACTAGCCTTTAGGGCGGCCTGCAACTCTGTGATCTTACTCATCATCTTCCTTTTGGTGGGATCCATAGAGTATTCCATCTCCTCTTGAACTGCCTCTGGCACATGACTAGGACCTGATGTCTGAATTGGGGACCCGGGGATAGAAATGACTGGGATAGTAGGGGGTAATGACCCCGAAGTAGTAGGTATGTCTCTGACAACAGGAGCATTTGAAGATTCTCCTATCTGCCCATACCTCAACCTGTCTACTTTAGACTGTAGCTCAACATTTCTTTGTTGCATTTTGTTGTATTCCCCAATTATTTTCTTTATACTTTTCCATCAAACTCCTCCTTTTAGCCTCTTCCCTTTCTGTTGTTCTTTGGGCCAATTTGGCCACATTCAGTGCCAGGCTTGTAGCTTCTGTTACTGAGGTTTCAGAAGCTCTTTTGATAATGAGCCCACCTCTTAGATTTGGGCTAATGTCTGCTACATTCGGCTTTGTGCCATGAGGTGCCAGTGCCCATATGGCTAATGTCTCATATTCTTCACTAAAGGCAGAAAGCTGCAGGGCGGCCTTGACCTCTTCTTCACTATTTTGTATAGGATGCTTGGATTGCATAATAGCATTGAAAGCCACAACATCAACTATGTCCCATTCAAGGAGGAGTAAGACACCTACTTGGGTCACCAGTTTCCTTCCTTCTTCAGGAGTGATGCTTTTGAATTATTCCATCAATTCATCCTTCACTTCATCATCATTTTCCTGGTCTAACCTATCAAGTCTTGATTCTCTTCTACTCTTGCATTTATCCTGATATTCTTCTAGGTTCATTCTCCAAATCAGTTGCAAGAATACAAGGGTTTTCACAAAGGCATCATCATCCATAAATGCCTTGCAGGCTTCCATCCTAGCATCCTACACATACTGCCCCTTTATATCCATATCAGTGAGCACCAATTGTGCTGATCTATGGGGAGAAGGGATACCAACCTGCATCTCTTGGTCAATCACAACAATTTCATCCACCAGAACCTCCTATGGTTCTTCAATCCTTTGCCTCTTAGGGCTTGGCTAGGAGGGAAACTCCACAAGATCCCTATTTGGTGGTGAATCCAAATCTATAATCTTTATCCCAGCAAGTTTTTTGATCCCATGACTCGGCAGTGATGGTGTTTTCATTAATTGTTTTCCCTTTTTATTTCCTACCTCCTCATCATTGCTAGTATCTTTCGTCCTCCTGTATAGAGGTCTATCTTCTGGTGGCTGGTAAACTAGCCTTGTTTCCTCAGGCCTCACCTCTGACTCGTGAATCTTGAGGTCTAACTCTAAATTAGCCTTCTTGGTTCTCAAAATGTTCATGATTTCCTTAAAATTGCTCATCACAAAATCAATTCTTTTATGAATTGGAGTAAACTCCATTAATGCATCATATCTTGGATCCAATTTATGTACCATGGATAGCATCTTGTCATATTCAATCCACTTCTCCTTATTTAATTCTTGCTAGTTCAAGTCGAATTCATTTCTTATCAAATCCTCGGGGAAATTAAAAACATGAACGAATTTACCACCCTTAATCTTTTGCCTAAATAGGGCAAAAAATCCCTTGGGGTCATGTTGTCTTTTGGATCCATTCTTCAAATGGTATCCATCAAAATATCTGTCAAAATGGACCCATCCTCCTTTAGAGAATACAAAATCAGAGACAACTATATAATCAGGGAACAAAGTCCCTTTTCCCCTTCCTATCAAACTCTCTTCATGAATGCAGCCTAACTGCCACATCACTTCTGCAAATCCCATTCTAGATGGCACATTATAAGGGAGAATATGAGGAGCTCCCTGGAAACCATAAACCCTCAAAATAGTACTCACAGGGTACAGAATAATGTCACCCCAATTGTGACATATCTTCAAGTCAGGTTTCCTCATTTTAGGTCTAAGGAAATCATGCAAATCCTCCAAAACTCTTGGCACATTAACCACCAATTTAGCCCTAAGCCTAGAGGCAAAGCAGTTATCAAACTGCATAAAACTAGCACCTCCTTTGTTACCAGACATGTCCGCACTCCAAGCCTCTACTGGTAACCTCCTTCCATTTACATTTTTCCTCAGCTCCATCTTTTCCGAGAAGAATTCAGTATTCTCATGCAAGAACATATGCACTAACAAAGAATACCAAAAGAAAGGAGTACCAGAGTCTCTGTTGTGCAACTTCAGCAAACCCTCATGTATCCTTTCAGCAAGGAATGAAGCATAATCATAAATCACAAAAAAATTAGGGTGCTGAATTTGAGCTCCCATGAACATAAAAGCGATGGGCATCACAGTGTTGGGGTTGAAACCAATGATTTGGCATAGTGTATAGAATGTCGCCAAAAAATGATCAGCAAAACAACTTAGCCTGAAAGGCTCCTGATCAGTTGGGCTAATGTGAATTGTTGAACTACCCGCCCTGGCCAGGTGAGGAGGAAGTAGCCTTGCCCTAAAGAGAGGCTGAGATCTAGCATATTCTTGCTTCATCTCCTCAAAGTCAATTCGAACCAGAAATGAGCTATACTCACTCAAATCAAAGACCTGACAGATTGTATCTGCATTCACACTCAATAGAACATCACCATCATTATCCCTGACAATTCGTGTGACAAGGTCATACCGTGTAGCCACTGCCCTAATCAGGTCAATATCCATAAATACATTGGGTACCACCAACTTCCACATATCGTATCTTCAACTGTTAGAAAAAGGGTGAGATACATTGCGTTGTTCATACCATCTTCTGAACATTTCCAAACTTGTCATGGGTACCTTGGTGTCTGCAATATTGTAGTTCTTACACCTCAATCCCTCACCTAGGGTTGTTCCATTCATCAAGACCAAACCTTTCCTCCTGTCATTTGTTGACAATGGGAATTGGTCCAAGAAATCATCATATAAATTTATGTGTATGTAATCAACACGGCCAGAGTGCTGCTTTGGTGGTGCCATTTTAACAACTAGGGCTTTCTCAAAAAACAAATTCACAGACCAACTAAAATTAACCATAACGAAATTACAGCAGAGTCTTATAATTTTCACAATCCAGAAGAAATGGTAACCCTAGAATCGTAATCAAGAAAATCACCAACAACACAATGCAACCTTCCTCTTGAATCATGTTCAAACAGAGATAGTGGTAAGAGAAATCAACTTATGGAATTCGCGCCACACAAAAAAGCAAACCCATGCTGAAACTACTTTGAAAACTTCTATCTCTGGATCACTTCGCAAACATTTGAATGTCTTTATGGCAAGGCAATTATGAACTTAAATACTCAGAAATGATGAAAATAGCTGAGTAGATGTCTCATCCACCATTAAAGCTTGCTTGTGTGCTGTGCCAATGGCCTCAATTACATTTGATGCAAGTTTAAAATCTAGCCATCGATCTCATCTTTTTGTCAGGCCATCGAAGGACTGTCTTCAAAAAAGATGACAACACTTCCATGTCATCATCAAGGGCCCACCATAAAACACAGCTTCAAAAAGTACACGTGGAAATCACCCACAATATCGCGATCACTAAACCCCTCTTGGTTTAGGATCACGCGATAGCGGGTAGCTGTTGATCTCGACCATCAACGATCTCAACGATTAGAACGGGAGGTAGCATCGATGCATATCTGTCGAGCAGCTTTTCTACCAAGATTAAGACACCGCCGTTGATCTCAAGCATGTGCATATCTCATGCGGTTTAGTAGCCTACCAAATAATGCCCTAAAGTTCAATGCATAAATTAATCGCTTTATTTACTTCCTTCGGCACCAGCAACGTAAGACACGTGGCATTCGCCCGTGATATCACTATTGCCTAAAAGCCAGTAGTGATGTCATCGCGGGATGGTGAGCAATAGTAAAGATCAAACATAAGAAGATCAATGGTTAGTAAGATACCCCTGCAAAACATTAAAATACTTAGGAAAAATTAAGGGGAAGGGAACACTACCTAGGGCAATGACAGTCGATGACATAAGGTTGTTTTAATAGGTAAAACATAGACCAGTTTAGACTTAGGCAAATAAAAGATTAGCCGAAAAAAATCATTTTATATTAAAAGGGGCCACACCTAGATGATCAAATAGGACATAAGTTGTTCTTAAATGACCCTCTCCAAAAAGTAACAACGAAATAGACCCAACCCAACAATAGAGTACAAGGTCCCATGGAAGTAAAGCATAAATCATTTCTTAGGTACCCTCCAAGTAACAAGGCAAACCAAGAAATTAATGGAAGACCAAGGACCTCAAAACTTAGGCTCCATCAGTGGCTCCAGTTGGGGATGTTCATTCCATTGGAATGAAGCGAGAACATCAGAATCTCAGGTTGAGTAGACCAATTGCAGAGACAACCAAAAGGAAAAAACCAAAAAAACCAAACCCACACAAACCAGAACCAAAAGCAAAACTATGTACAAACCTAAACCTACTGTTCATGGAAAATAGAACCTCAACTGAAGTACAACCTCAAGAATTGTCCATGAACTGGCAATTCAAGAATTTCACCGGTCATTTCTTGGAGAAAGTATGAACTTTCCCCCCACTTGTCATTTATCAAAAATGGTCCTAGCCAAATTGCATCAAATTTTCCATGTTTCCTCTTCTTTTCCAACCTGACATTCCACATTAAGACCATATCTCCACTCTGGAAAGTTCTTGTAATTGTTCTTTTGTCATACAAATTTTTTACCTGCAACTGTAATTTAGCATTTCTTATTTGAGCGTCCCTTCTAGTTTCATCTAATTCTATAAGGGCTTCCACTCTCAATTGCATCTCATCTTCTATCTCATTATCATACACCTAGACAAATCTATACATTTCCATGAGGTTATTCTAGGGAAACCTTGCATTTATCCCATATACTAAGTCAAATGGGGCACATCCTATTGCTTTCTTCACAGTCACCCTGTCTGCCCAAATTGCTAGTTTAAGTTTAGAATCCCATGCCTTCTTACTTTGATCTAGGATCCTCTTAATAATCTTCATCAAGCTTTTATTGCTTGATTCTGCTTGTCCATTTCCTTGTGGGTGGTAAGGTGATGAATAAGAAATTTGGATGCCATACTTTTCACAAAATTCCATGTATTCCTCAGATCTAAAACACATTGCATTATCTGATACAATCCTTTCAAGACATCCAAATCTGGTCACTATATTATTCATCAAGAAGTCAATTACCACCTTATTAGTTGCTTTCTTGGTTGGAATCACTTCCACCCACTTAGTAAAGTAATCAGTGGCCATCAATATCCATGAATGACCCCCACTTGATTTGCAAGCTATCTCCCATATGAAATCAATACCCCATTGCTGAAATGGAGACTGAATTGCAACTAGTTTTAAAGGTAAGTTACCAGAAAATTTTAACTTACCAGAGAAACACTGACAAGCATCACATTTCTTCACTAATTGATGTGTGTCCCTGAAAATAGTTGGCCACCAGAATCCAATTCTCATTATTTTGTGTGTAGTAGTTTTCGCCATATAATGCCCTCCACAAACTCCACTATGCATTTCATTCAAAAGTTTCTTAGCCTAATCCTGATCTACACACTTTAGCATGACACCTTCTCCATTTCTCCACCAGAGTTCTCTTGTTATGATAACATTCTTGATTGCATGTAACTTCAATGTCCTTTTCTCATTTTCACTCAACTCATCAGGACATTTCATCTTTTGCAAATAATAAATCACATCCTTATACCAGTCACAATGATCCATATCACATATGTGTGATCTCTCTTCTTCTTCAAACAAATTGATCTGATTAGCTTCTAGATTACTTTGGGTCATAAGCTTAGCCAAACCCTGTCCCCTCACTAACTTAGTAATCTGAATTTCAATATTGAATTCTTGGATCCTATTAAATCCATCTACACCTCCTTCCTGACACTTCTTGTTGTGTAAAAATTTCTTTTACAGCAGCACTGGGCACATAGGCAATTATAGTAGCTCCCATCAAATAGGTCCTGAAAGCTTTCATTGCTTTTACTAGCGCATATGCCTATTTTTCATTTATGTCATACTTGAGTTCTGCTGCCTGCAAGGATTTGCTAAAAAAGGATATAGGTTGCTCAAAACCTTAAACATTCTTTTGCAGTAGCATAGCTGCAATGGTGTGGAAGGAAGCAAATGAGAAAATATGTAAAGGTTTGGAAAAATCAAGGGTTTTGAACATAGGTGCTTCTTTAATAGCTTGCTTAATATCATGGAAAGCTTGTGTTGATGCTTCTTCCCACTCGGCCTTGGCCCCCTTTTTAAGCATCTTAGAAATAGGGCGAACTATTTCAGCAAAGTTTGTAACAAATCTTCTCAAGAAATTAATTTTCCCAAAAAAAGACTAGATTCCCTTAACATTCCAAGGTTGCAAAACCTTATCTATTGCATCTACCCTCTCTCGATCAATTCTGACTCCATCCTTAGAAACAATTTTTCCTAACAACTTCCCTTCCCTCACTCCAAAAATACATTTCTTGGGATTCAAGGAGATGCCATATTCCAATGCCTTGATAAATATCTTCTCAAGATGTTCACAATGATCTTCCTCTTTCTTGGAATATGCTGTCAAATCATCTTGATAAATCACCAGAAACAAATTGATGAAATCTGAAAATGCCACATCCATAGCTCTCTAGAAAGTAGCTCCTACATTTGTTAAGCCAAAAGGCATTCTTACATATACATAAGTTCCCCAAGGTGTAGTGAAAGTTGTCTTAAATTGTTCAGATTCTTTAACCATGACTTGGTTATAGCCAGAAAATCCATCCATCATGGACATTAATTCATGACCTATTACTCTTTGCAACATAGCTTCCATATTCAGCAATGGGTAGTTATCCTTTAGTGAAGACAAATTCAAATTTCTAAAATCCACACATAGTCTAATGTCTCCATTCTTCTTCCTCACAGGTACCAAATTAGATACCCAAGATGAATGTCTAATTGGTTTGATGATTCCTGCATCTCTCAACTTAGTGAGTTCTTCTTGCATTTTTGGAGCCAAAGTGGGGTTAATAGGTCTTTGCTTTTGCTTGAAAGGTTTAGCATCACTACTCAAAGGAATCTCATGTTGAAACAAATCTTGTCTATAAGCCTTAAGATCATCATAAGACCAAGCAAATACATGTCTGAATTCTCTTAACAAGTCAATCAATATCTTTCTCACCTTTGGTGACAACTTCTTTCCAATGTATACTTTCTTTGGTGATACATCAGTTCCTAAGTTCACTTCTTCCAAGTCATTAGGGTGAGGTGCAGGCCGATTAGTCTTAGCCCTATCCTGGTTATCAAACACTCTTTCAAGGACAACTAAACCCTTGGGAATTGTGTTAGTTTTTAACTGAATAACTTCATTCCCAAACATAGTATCCTTACCATCAATGTTTTCAACAAAGGCTCCAAAATCTATTTCTTGAGTTTCATACTCATCCACACAATTCAAAAATCTCAGTATATCATCATCACTATCAAAAACTTGCCAGTTCTTAATATTATCAAGGATAGATGGTCTAGTCTGCATTTCGACCTTCGAAATTCCAGCATAAGTCATATCATCTGGCCTTAATGCAATATTTTCCAACAAATCTGCTACCTTATTGTGGCCTCTTTCCATCCACTTTATCCCAAAGGTGTCAAAACTTTCCAATTCATCCCATACAACATTTCTATATTGTTTTAATCTTTTGTTTTTTGACATGTACAAGGATCTAACTTGGGAGATTACAAGCTCCGAATCTCCAATCACTTTGAGCTTCTTGATCCCATGTTTTTGAGCCAATCTTAATCCTAACAACAATGCTTCATATTCAGCTATGTTGTTAGTGCATTCAAATAGCAAGATAAAAGAGAATTTAAAAAGTTTTACCGCTTGGTGACCTCAACAGCACACCTGCACCAGATCCCTCCCTAGAATTTGCACCATCAAAGAACATAGTCCACAAATCATCACATTCTGACAGACTTTTAACTTCTGTATCAATTGGTGCAGCAAGCTTATCACAACTACTAGGGGGTTCCTCATCCCTAAATTCATTTATGCCATAGTCAGTGAAACATGTCAAATCCTCAGTCAAGCTATGCTCAATCATATGAGGCACCTTTGATTCTCTTTCAATCTTGACATCTTTTCCATCAATGCAAAAAGTAGCAAATGATAAATCACATTGCATGTTGCCTCCCATTGAGGCACTCCATTTTCTTGACAACAACATCCCAAAATGGGGGGGAATGTGTACAACTAAAATAGTCATGGCCAGAGCCTTGATAGTCCCAATAATAGGCACTTCTCTGGAATCCAATGCATAACATTTTCCTTGAGTAGTATCAATTGTCAAGCCCATTGCTTCCATAATCTTTACTGGCATAACATTATTTGATGCCCCTGAATCTATCATGCAATTTCTCAAAGTTTTCCCATTAATATTAACACTCAAGAAAAAGGGTGTGATATTCTCCAAACACATATTGACAGAATTCCCTAAGTATACCTAGGGAATTTGAGTTACAATTCCCTCTAATTCCTTCACTTCTATTTCTTCCTTCTCCTTAAGTTCTTTATGATTCTCTTGTTCCAATTTATCATTAGGGATTCCAGTGATCAAGGCTATTTTCCTTTCTCTATGCTGATATATTCTCACCATCTCAAGCCATGGTACAGTAACCTTGACTTGAGATAATACTTGAAATATATCCACAGGTGTATATTTGGGCAAATGAGGAATTATACCATCATTAGTTTCATTAT
This sequence comes from Sequoiadendron giganteum, assembly GCA_007115665.2. Classification (NCBI taxonomy): domain Eukaryota; kingdom Viridiplantae; phylum Streptophyta; class Pinopsida; order Cupressales; family Cupressaceae; genus Sequoiadendron; species Sequoiadendron giganteum. The sequence continues at coordinate 147,237,291 of CM021110.1, read as the reverse complement.
TTTCCCTTTGTTGTTTTCCTTCAAGTTCCTTTTGCTTTCTCCCTAGAATTACTTCAACAGACTTAGCAATCACATTAGTTTTTACCAATAGAGGATTAGTATCTTCACTAGGCCTTTGAATCTCAGTTTTCTTGGCCCATATCTTGTTAGTTTTAACATCCTTGATTTTGACAACATCATTTTTAATATCTTCTTTGATATCCTTGCTTTTACCTTTTTGTTCCTTAATGAAAAAACCAGCAAGCTTGCCTTGTTCACCACCCACAGTCCTATTCCTCAACTATAATGTACTTCTCATCTGAGCAGCCATCTCTTTAGTTAACTGGGCAATTTCATCTTCTGATGGTCTCCGTAAGGATACTTGGTCCTTAGCCTGTTCCATATTGCAAGCATGGTGATTATACTCATCTTCCTCATCAGGAAAAACCTGTTGATGGTATAATTCACTTTTCTATCATTGAAAATTCACATCAAGCTCTTGCAATTCCTCATTAGAGGAGAACTCAACCTCATCAATATATGACCGAGCCATGCAACAATGTACATCATTTTGCTCGAAATCAGGAGTGTGTTGTTGAACATTCTCTTCCTTTACTTCTGCAACAAGCAGTTGGGCGACACCAAAAGAATTTTGATCATGAGGATGTTCACATACCACACACCATGGTCTATCTTGTGCCAAATTTATAGAATGCTTATGCAAAGGATCTGGTATCTGTTGATCAGTCTTAGGCTTTTGAATAGGTAATATTGGTTTTCCATCCTTCCAATTTGTATTGTAAGGATAATTATGCAATCTAGGAGGTTTGTCATTTTTATTGTACTGTTGCTTGTCACCTCCAAGACCCTTTTCCTACTTTGCAACAATATATTTGATATCCTTCAGATTATTAAGGACTTTATCCCATTTGTCATCATCTTTAATGCCTGCAGTGGAGGCTTTCTCAATTCTATCTCTAGGATTCTTCAAAAGAGTAGGCTCTTCCCTCCTACCACATTTACCAGAGGCTCTTCTATTACTTTCAATATTAATAACTTCTCTAAAAGCATCTCTCATGGTTTGTGGATCCTTATCTCGGAGAAGATATTCCATTTTAGCATCAAAAGCATTGGAATAAGTAGTCAAACAAACATTTTCATCAAGCCTCATTACTTGAAACAATTTGTACATGGCCTTTTGGAATCTAAGGTTAAATTCTATTCTAGGCTCATTAGCCAACCTTTTCATAGTATTGAACTCATTCAACATAAAACTAACATTAGTTTTATCACCATACTGTTCTTTAAAACATTTTTCAAACTCCTCCCATGAACCAATACTAGCATTTGGTAGACCCCTGTACCAATCCCTTGCATCTTCTGTCAAGGATTGGACAAATAATTTCATAACAACATCTTCATGTTCTACCTCATAATCATTTAACATATCCATGAAGCTTTTCAAATGTTCTTCAGCAGTAAAGGCATTATTTCCAACAAATTTGTTCATCTTTTCCCTTAACTCATTAGGAATAGGGTTTGGATACCCTGGAATACCATCAAAGAACAATTGTCTATATCTTTCCAATTGTATAGGCCTCCTTTGCAATGATCCATCAAATTTCTGGGTTTGAGAACCATCTTGGTGTGAATTAATCAGCTTGGTGGGTTGAATCCTTGGGCCATAACTACTTGTGATATTCTCCTGACTAGGTTTAGGATTAATTTTCAAAATCTCTTGATGACCTGATGAAGTTGTGGCTTGTGCAGGCTCATCTAGATGTGTCATTTTTAGGAAACTTATTTTCCTTCTTTTCTTTGCATTTGCAGCCTCGATTTTAGTTCTCTCTAATTCTTCTGCCAAGGCTTCCCTTCCCTTCTAACATTTTCTAAGGCAGTTTCTATGTGTGATGATACATATGGGAGGGGATCTTTTTTAGGCTATTCAGAAACTACCCTTTCAGTTATTTTGATTCCTTCAACCTTCTGTTTGCCTTTGTCCACAATAGGTTCAAGATTTGAATTACCTGTTTGTGACTTAACAAGATTCAAGGGTAGTGGGTCTATAGGTTTTGGTTGAGTTTTTGGTTGATCTTCAAAACCCTCTTTAGACACTGGCTTAACTCCTTTATTAACAATTTGTTGTATAACAGGGCCCTGTTCTTCTAAGTCTGGTCCACTTTGGTTCAGGAGTTTCATTTTCACCAATTGCCTCATTAATCTATCCCTTTCAATAATGGCATTCACCAATTTTGTTTCCTTTTCTTTATCTTTCTTGATTCTAAGCTCAGCCTACCTTTTGATTTCTCTTCTTAAAGAATTAATATCCCCAAAAACATCTTCAGGATTAGGAAAATTTATGTTAGAACTTGATGTCTCACTCAAATCTATCAGATTGGTGTCTTCCTGCCCAAATAATAATAAAGGTGTCCCATCATCTTCAGCGGGAGGAGAAGGCACATCACTGGTGCATTCTCTGTGATGGCTTCGACTTATACTCCTACTTCTCCTCTCAGTATATCGGACACTAACATGCCCTTTATTATGACATGTTCCATCCTCTTGGACTGGTGTATTAAACAATGCATCAAAAAATCCACAACTATTTGATTCAGAATGTCTAGATACATGTTCAAAAGTTTCAAGGATAGGATGTAGTGGCTTACTTGTACTTTGAAGTACAGGATTCTGGGATGTGGGAGCAGCATTGCTATTCTCTGATTTCTTCTTTATCCAATCTTTCTTCTTTTTTTTAGGAAGTTCACCTTCCAATCTAGATTCCGGATGATTCTTCATGAATGACTTGGTATTTTTCATTCCTCTATGTGTGTCCAAAGATCTTTCAACTTATATAAAAATTCAAGTAAAGTGCACACTAGTGTAGAGACTGTCAGAGTCACCACCCAATTATCTTGGGAATATTCACTATTCAAAACACATAACAATACTTTTTAAAAGCCTTCATGACTTATCGTACTGACAATGCACAAGACACTTTGCATGAGGTATATGTAATTCTTGGGTTAACAAACTTGATCTGGATAAAAGAAATACAATGCTAAGGGCTCAAGCATTAAATCTCAGAAATACTATAACGAACTCTATGCAAAATGGATAACCGACCCACTAACAAGAAATATATCTAGCTAGTTCCCCAGTAGAGTCGTCATTTTGTTGGTTGTTTTTTATGTAAACCAGGTTTGTTTCCTAATCTACCTATGGAATTGCCAATTCCAATCAAAGGTAGCTTGGAGGACCTGGACCAACTAACGAGGATTTTAATAGTAACCTCCTACACTTCAGGCTCTACAAGACCTAGGAGGGTGGTCTCTCTAGCATATTTATGACGTCTGCACCAAACTCATAAACATGTTAATAAAAGTTTCACAGATAATCTCACTTAATGGCTCAACAGAATGAGGCAACACTGAAATGAATCCACTATTCATCAGTAATACCAACCACTTGGAGCATGAGATAGTTATAACATCATTTTGTAACTTATGATAGTCATTTTAATTACAAGTTGGCAGCAAGCCCTAAGGGAAGACATACAGAAGCACGATTTCATAAACTCATACAATTTAGATCAGTGCCATATACCATTGGGGAGTCAAGTTTACAAACATTCAGAAAGTGACAACATATTTAAACACATAACATATATGATCCTTGGCAATATTGCATTACAATATTGTCAATCCCTATCCCAACCCAATACTTCTTACCAAATTCGTTTGCAAACATACCCATCTATGATTCCATCCAAGCATTTAATTAATTCTTTGAATTAAAGCCAAAATAGAAACATACTCATCACAACAATGAGATGAACATCATAATCCTTGATTATTTTATTCAAAATTATGATATGTCTGTATACAGGAGAGACAGGAGCTCGAGATTAATCCTCGTAACTCAAATGCTAGTACTATTATAAATCTTGGAATTTCATAAACATAAAACCCATTACAAGTGAACCCCAAACCTAAATTTCCTTTACATTCAAAATGAAATTCATACAATGCATTCTACAACTAGACCTAGACTCCACCTTAAAAAACATCTAGCTTGCCAACTTGTACTTCTGGCCTTGAAATCCTTCTTATAGAAATGAAGGAGCAAACAAGCATCGGGCCAGAAGTTACACATGTCACAAATTGATAGGACCGCTATGAGCCTCTTCAAAACCATGATGAAAATACCAAGTCCTAGAGCATCCTCCCTTTGATTCTGTCCATGACTCAATAGCTGCTGCATTTGTTACATCTCAAAATCCACATCGAAAGCCATCATGGAATCTCAACCATAATTAGTTATACCTTAACTACTAAGCTATTAATCTCCGGTAGTAGATACCATTTTACTCCTCTTCAGTCAAATATTTGTCCACCCAAATTTGATACTCTTCATCCGTGGGCCAATTAAAATTCACCACCTCTGTCACCTTTGTATTATAAGGTGTGAATTTCACCGCAACCTGGTTGGCTTCTCTTTCAAATGACACTAGAAACATGCTAGTATTAATTATTTTGTCCATGCTGCTTACTAACAAGTCATGATCTGAGTCATCACAAATCAATTTGATTTGTGCAATGATAACTTCTTCTGTCATTTTTTTCCACTGTTGTAATGTTTTGATGTTTCCTTGTGTATCCAATATATTGGACAAAAAGGTATCACTCCAATCATTAAAACCTTTTACTAATTCTCCAATTTTCTTACCCAAGTCATCAGGTAGGGCCTGGAATCCCTTCAATGTTTTCACAAAACCTTGAGTTGGTTTTAATAATTGAGGCCTGTTATTTGCATCAAACTTAGAAGCCCTGAACATAATTTCTAAGTCAGTGGCATGAGGGATCCACTTCTCAACCAGGGGTAAAACAACATCCCGATCTCTGTTAATATTTTGCAAACCAGTCAAAAATAAAGAATATAAAGAATGAAAAAATGGCAACCTAGAATCAACCTTCTCATTCAAATGCCTCAACATGGTGTCCACCACCTCATTGTGTTTGGCCATGACATCATTCTCACTAGCCTTTAGGGTGGCCTGCAACTTTGTGATCTTACTCATCATCTTCCTTTTGGTGGGATCCACAGAGTATTTTATCTCCTCTTGAACCGGCTTTGGCACATGACTAGGACCTGATGTCTAAATTAGGGACCCAGGGATAGAAATGATTGGGATAGTAGGGGGTAATGACCCTGAAGTAGTAGGTATGTCTCTGATAACAGGAGCATTTGAAGATTCTCCTATCTGCCCATACCTTAACCTGTCTACTTCAGACTGTAGCTCAACATTTCTTTGTTGCATTTTGTTGTATTCCCCAATTATTGCATTATACTTTTCCATCAGACTCCTCCTTTTAGCCTCTTCCCTTTCTATTGTTCTTTGGGCCAATTTGGCCACATTCAGTGCCAGGCTTGTAGCTTCTATTACTCAGGTTTCAGAAGCTCTTTTGATAATGAGCCCGCCTCTTAGATTTGGGCTAAGATCTGCTACATTCGGCTTTCTACCCTGAGGTGCCAGTGCCCATATGGCTAATGTCTCATATTCTTCACTAAAGGCAGAATCTTGCAGGGCTGCCTTGACCTCTTCTTCACTGTTCTGCATAGGATACTTGGATTGCATAATAGCATTGAAATCCATAGCATCAGCTATGTCCCATTCAAGGAGGAGTAAGACACCTGCTTGGGTCACCTGTTTCCTTCCTTCTTTAGGAGTGATGCTTTTGAATTGTTCCATCAATTCATCCTTCACTTCATCATCAATTTCCTGGTCTGACCTATCAAGTCTTGACTCTCTTCTACTCTTGCATTTATCCTGATATTCTTCTAGGTTCATTCTCCAAATTAGTTGCAAGAATATAGGGGTTTTCACAAAGGCATCATCATCCATAAATGCCTTGTAGGCTTCCATCCTAGCATCCGACACATAATGCCCCTTTATATCTATATCAATGAGCACCAATTGTGTTGATCTAGGGGGAGAAGGGATACCAACCTGCATCTCTTGGTCAATCACAACAATTTCATCCACCAGAACCTCCTGTGGTTCTTCAATCCTTTCCCTCTTAAGGCTTGGCTCTGAGGGAAACTTCACAAGATCCCTATTTGGTGGTGAATCCAAATCTATAATCTTTATCCTAGCAAGTTTTTTTATCCCATGACTCAGCAGTGATGGTGTTTTCATTACTTTTTTTCCTTTTTTATTTCCTGCCTCCTCATCACTGCTAGTATCTTTCCTCCTCCTGTACAGAGGTCTATCCACTGGTGGCTGGTAAATTGGCCTTGTTTCCTCAGGCTTCACCTCTGACTCCTAAATCCTCAGGTCTAACTCTAAATTAGCCTTCTTGGTTCTCAAAATTTTCATGATTTCCTTAAAATTGCTCATCAGAAAATCAATTCTTTTATGAAATGGAGTAAACTCCATTAATGGATCATATCTTGGATCCAGTTTATGTACCATGGCTAGCATCTTGTCAAATGCAATCCACTTCTCCTTATTTAATTCTTGCTGGTTCAATTCGAATTCATTTCTTATCATATCCTCAGGGAAATTGAAAACATGAACGAATTTACCACCTTTAATCTTCTGCCTAAATAGGGGAAAAAATCCCTCAGGGTCATGTTGTCTTTTGGATCCATTCTTCAAATGGTATCCATCAAAATATCGGTCAAAATGGACCCATCCTCCTTTAGAGAACACAAAATCAGAGACAACTGTATAATCAGGTAACAAAGTCCCTTTTCCCCTTCCTGTCAAACTCTCTTCATGAATGCAGCCTAACTGCCACATCACTTCTGAAAATCCCATTCTAGATGGCACATTATAAGGGAGAATATGAGGAGCTCCCTGGAAACCATAAACCCTCAAAACAATAATTACAGGGTACAAAATAATGTAACCCCAATTATGACATATCTTCAAGTCAGGTTTCCTCATTTTAGGTTTGACGAAATCATGCAAATCCTCTGGAATTCTTGGCACATTAAGTACCAATTTAGCCCTAAGCCTAGAGGCAAAGTAGTTATCAAGCTGCACAAAACTAGCACCTCCTTTGTTACCAGACATATCCGAACTCCAAGCCTCTACTGGTAACCTCTCTCCATTTATATTTCACCTCAGCTCCATCTTTTCCAAGAAGAAGTCAACATTCTCATGCAAGAACATATGCATTGACAAAGAATACCAAAAGAAAGGAGTACCAGAATCTCCATTGTGCAACTTCAGCAAACCCTCATGTATCTTTTCAGCAAGGAATGAAGCATAATCATAAATCACAAAAAAATTAGGGTGCTGAATTTGAGCTCGCATGAACATAAAAGTGATGGGTATCACAGTGTTGGGGTTGAAACCAATGATTTGGCATAGTGAATAGAATGTCACCAAGAAATGATCAGCAAAACAACTTAGCTTGAAAGGCTCCTGATCAGTTGGGCTAATGTGAATTGTTGAACTACTCGCCCTGGCCAGGTGAGGAGGAAGCAACCTTGACCTAAAGAGAAGCTGAGATCTAGCATATTCCTAATTCATCTCCTCAAATTCAATTCGAACCAGAAATGAGCTATACTCACTCAAATCAAAGACCTGATAGATTGTATCTGCATTCATGCTCAACAGAACGTCACCATCGTTATCCTTGACAATTCGTGTAATAGGGTCATACCGTACAGCCACTACCCTAATTAGGTCAATATCCATAAATACATTGGGTACCACCAACTTCCCCATATCGTATCTCCAACTGTTATATAAAGGGTGAGATACATTGCGCTGCCCATACCATCTTCTGAACATTTCCAAACTTGTCATGGGTACCCTAGCGTTTGCAATATTGTAGTTCTTACACCTCAATCGCTCACCTAGCGTTGTTCCATTCATCAAGACCAAACCTTTCCTCCTGTCGTTTATTCACAATGGGAATTGGTCCAGGAAATCATCATATAAATTTTTGTGTATGTAATCAACACGGCCAGAGTGCTGCTTTGGTGGTGCCATTTTAACAACTAGGGCTTCCTCAAAAAACAAATTCATAGAGCAACTAAAATTACCCAGAACGGAATTACAACAGAGTCTTATAATTTTCACAATCCAGAAGAAACAGTAACCCTAGAACCATAATCAAGAAAATCACCAACAACACAATGCAACCTTCCTCTTGAATCATGTTCAAATAGATATAGTGGTAAGAGAAATCAACTTATGGAATTCACGCCACATAAAAAGGCAAACGAGTGCTGAAACTGCTTTAAAAACTTCTATCTCTGGTTCTAGATCACTTCACAAACACTTGAATGTATTTATGACAAGGCAATTATGAACTTAAATACTAAAAAATGATGAAAACGGCTAAGTAGATGTCTCATCCACCATTAAAGCTCACTTGTGTGCTGCGCCAATGGCCTCAATTACATTTGATGCAAGTTTAAAATCTAGCCGTCGATCTCATCTTTTTGTTAGGCCATCGAACAACTGTCTTCAAAAAGGCTGACAACACTTCCATGTCATGGTCAAGGGTCCACCATAAAATGCAGCTTCAAAAAGTACACGTGGCAATTGCCCGCGATATCATGATCACTAAACCCCTCTTGGTTTAGGATCACGCAATAGCGGATAGCTATTGATCTCGACCATCAACGATCTCAACGATTAGAACGGGAGGTAGCACCGATGCATATCTATCAAGCAGCTTTTCCACCAAGATTAAGACATTTCCATTGATGTCAAGCACGTGCATATCTCATGTAGTTTAGTAGCCTTCCAAATAATTCCCTAAAGTTCAATGCATAAATTAATCGCTTTATTTACTTCCTTCGGCACTGACAACTTAAGATATGTGGCGTCCGCCTGTGATATCGCTATCGCCTAAAAGCCAATAGTGACATCATCACGGGATGGCGGGCACTGGTAAAGATCAAATGTAAGAAGATCAATGGTCGATAAAATACCCCTGCAAAACATTAAAATACTTAGGAAAAATTAAGGGGAAGGGGACACCGCCTAGGGCAATGAAATTCGATGACATAAGGTTGTTTTAACAGGTAAAACATGGACCGGTTTAGACTTAGGCAAATAAAAGATTAGCTAAAAAAATTCATTTTATATTAAAAGGGGCCACACCTAGACTATCACATAGGACATAAGTTGTTCTTAAGTGACCCTCTCCAAAAAGTAATGACGAAATAGACCCAACCCAACAATAGAGTACAAGGTCCCATGGAAGTAAAGCATAAATCATTTCTCAGGTACCCTCCAAGTAACAAGGCAAAACAGGAAATTAATGGAAGACCAAGGACCTCAAAACTTAGGCTCCATCACTAGGGAAGATATAACAGTGAAAGACAATGAGAACATTGAAAATAGTAATTCCTTAGATGAATATGATGAAGTAACATTAGAATCCTATTCACTAAGAGATCATGAAAATAAGGATGTCTTCTGAGGTTATGCACATTAGATACCCCATGGAGTATTCACCCGAGCCTAAACTTATCATTTATCCACCATCTCAAAAACCACAAGTTCAAAACAAACCCGTCCTTATCCTTGAACCACCTAAGAATTTTTTTTCACAACAACTAAGTTACAATACCGTTGCTCATACATACATAACTAGGAACAATACACAATAGAGACAAACACCTTCAACATCCCTCCCATTGCCTAATCCTATCTTACCAAGTCCCCCTCATTTGTGTTTAAAGGAGTATGATCTTGTTGAAAAACTTAAGAATACTCCCATAAAGATATACTCTGGGACTTCATTCAAAGTTCATCTAACTATCACACTATGCTTCAAAGTTCCCTACAACAAGTTCCTATCCCTTGTAATGTGAAACCAAATGACATAGAAACCTTGATTCAAGGACTAAATGTTGACATTATTTTCCACTAAAGTGAACTCCCTCCTTTGGAAGTGTAAAAATAATGTGATTCTTTCATGATCATAGCTCAATATAATATGGCAGGGATAAAGCTAACCCTTGTTGACAATGGCTCAACCTAAATGTGTATAGTGCAAGCCTTTTTTATAAGCTTGATGTTGATAAATAAAAAATCCTACCTGCCTCTTTATCTATTAATGGATTTGATAACATGTGAAAACAATCGCTTGGTATAATCACTTTACCTATTAAAGCTAGAAAGGCCACATTAGAAACACCAATCCATGTTATACCTCATGATCATTCATATAATATTCTTTCAAGAAAAACCATGGATTCATGCAATGAATGAGGTGCCTTCCACTCTTCATCATAAAATGAATTATATGTACAACAACAAAGTGTACACACTTGAATTTGACCTCGAACCAAACAATTGTTTGAACATTGAGAGGAATAAAGAGAATCCTTTAAGCACATTGACACCAACTACACAAGTGGAACTCATGCAACATAAATATAATGAAAAACATATTGAGGAAGTCACAAAGCTATTAGAAGATGATTGGAGTTCCTTAGAGTTTGAACCTACGTTCATGGGAGAATACAAGATCATAAACAAAGACTCTGACAAAGGAAAAAATAGTGGTAATGTCAACACAAACTTCAGATGAAACTTTGAAAGCATCCACCTCAACCACTTTAGAAGAAGAAGCAAATTATACAACAAATTTTAATGAGATAGACTATCAAAAAACATTGAATCCTAAAGAAATAAAAAATCTTTATGGAAGAGGTTACAAGCTTATGAAACAACTAGGGTATAGTGGAAAAGAATGTGTTGCTAGAGAACAAGGTATTTGTGTCCCTATAGAGCCTCACACGCAAGAAAACACTCATGGTCTTGGTTATTGTCCTATGATAGAAATAAAACCATCAAACAAACCTTTACTTAATATTAACACTCTAACAAAAGGTCCCTCTAAGCTGACTTTAACAATAGTGTATCCTAAAATGATAGACACTAGTGGTCTTGATTCTAATTCCATAGATTTTAGATCTTCCTTTAAAGAAGAGAACACAATCTTGAAATCTAAAGAGTCTTTTGTAGGTATGAAAACTAATACTAAGCAAGAGATATCTATGCCGAAAAATAATGAAACATCCTCTACTTTTGATCACAAAAGTATCTTGTTGAGAATCCTCCAAGATTGTTTGATATCTCTCCCCCCAAGAACATGAAATAAATTTTACTTCAATAATTCATTTTGTGCATATCACAGAGTTCATGGTCATTCCACTAATGAATGTAAGGCTTTAAGTGATAAAATTCAACATCTTAAGGAGTGTGGTGCTCTTCCTTGTGTTGAATCACCTAATTCCTCTAACTGATATTGATTTTTACATGATCATGTTTCTCATGAATCATTTCAACTCATCCTTGTCTTACAGTAAGTGGGGGAAAGGGGTTAGGTAGCCTTGTCCTTGTATGCCACATGTTGTTGCCTCTTTTGGCTAGTTGATCACCTTTCATGTATATGTAAGAGAAAGCTTGGGATGTGGATGACATACCTTAATGTGTATCGCATGTGACATACTCTCATGTATTCTTCTACTTTATATTAATTTCTCATAGTAAAAATAGTATTAGAAACCACTTTCAAAAGTGGCGGCATACATCGACACTCATGTTTCATTGTGTGATTTTCTTTATTCTTGCAATGTGTTCTTTTATTGGTGGTGTCATTGGGTTTGATTTCCTTCGAGAGTGTGATATTTCTTTGACTTTTCCTCTTTTGGAGATGTTAAGCACAATGTCCCCTAAGATTAAGACGTCACATGAACTAAGAAAAATCCCTTTGAACATCCTTCTTTCTTATTGTGTTGTATTTTTGTACCTTATTAAAGTCATGGAGGTATGGATTTGATATGATCCCTTGGGGCTCACCAAGTGAACAACTAGCTTCACTAGCCCTTGTGAGGATGCATTTTTTTTTGTCCTAATTAAATCCATGGAGGTATGGCTTTGATATGGATCTCTTGGGGCTCACCTAGTGGACAACTAGCTTCACTAGCCCTTGTGAGCATGCACTCTTGTTTGCATAGTGGACAACATGTTCCACTTGTAAACCTCTTTGGACAAACAACTTAGACCCAATCCATAGCACATTGGATGGCTAGTCGAAGCTTGATCCATTGCAATTTTCATTTTCCTTTTTATTTTAGTTTTTCCTTTCTCTATCTTTGATGGTATATGTTTGTGATCTAGTTATGGCATCATTTATCATCCACATGTGTGTTCCTTTGTGCCTATGTTTGTGTATCATAGGATCTTGATTCTAGGGGCTTGGCCACCCTCTTGGTCATTTTCATCCTATCTTACTAGAATTTGTACATTTGAACCCAACTTTATTGTGTGGTTGGCTACTTTAGTGTGAGTTTGAAGCAAGTTCATCCTCTCACTAAAGTGGGGGCTAAATGTAGTATAGGAGAATGCATACCCTTGCATTTTCACACTTGTTTGGGCCACCTTGTTTTATTTATCCCTATTTATGTCTTAATTGGTCCTATTTTGCATCCACAAGCCTAATGAATTAACCTTTTTATGGCTAATATTGACAAACATCAAAAGATAAATGATAATTTAATTATTCTAGTTGTGTGTCCCTAATTTTTGGGTCAGGACTAAGATGCCACCTAGGTCATCTGTGTCCCCCAAAGGTCTCAAGAACCTCTTTTCATGTGCACCTTAAATGGGACCCTTTTTGGAGTCTGTGCCCCAAGTTTCAAGACATGGGACTAAGATGCCACCTAGGGCATCTTAGTCCCCCTTAAGTTATTTGCTGGATTTAATTTCAAATCTTGGTAGGATTTAGCCTCCTTCAATTAATGATTTCATGTGTCGACTTGTTGTGGTGTAATTTTAGGATATTAAGCATGGATAAGTATAAATACAAGGTTCACTCACTCATTTTCATCCCCAAACATTCAAGTATTCATTCCTAATGAAATCTTATGAGATCAAGAGCAATTCATCAATAATTTGGAGCCATCATCAAGATTCAAGCATCATATCAAATATATTCTTGCATCATGTGTGTTTTTTATCTAACATTTGTGATGTAGGGTTTTGATTCAAGAAAGAAATTCAAGTCAAGATATATCAAACATTCAGTGGATTCAAGATCTACATTCAAGCTAGCCAACTCACACAAGTTTGTAGATTTCACAACAAGGGTTTGGTAAGTTGCAACATAGCACTTTTTTCATTCATCATTTCCCTCCATTATCTCATTTCATTTCAAGGTTTAATTATCAACAAGGGGTTTGACCAAGGAAAACCCCCATTTACTAAAAATCAACAAGTTTTTCCTCTCTTGCATGTTTGTGTTTGCAGATTTAGGTTGAAGACTTGAAGATTATTTGAAGTGCAAAGTTGCATTGCAAAGTTGTCATCTTCACAGAAACTCACCTACAGGCCAGATCTGAAAGTTTTAGGACCTAAGATCTTAAAAGAAGGAAGTGTAGACATTGGACCTTGGGATCACATTTAGAGATTTGAAAAATTCCAAATGGGACTAAGTCACCACCTAGGGTGTCTTAGTCCTCTCAAAGGTATTTTTCAAATTTGGTTTCGACATCCAAAGATTTCACATTTCCCTCAAAAACAACAGTGGGACTAAGACAATAGTAAGGGTGTATTAGTCCTCCATCACATATTTTGATAGCTTCTTTGCATTTCTAAAATCCTTATCACATTTCTAGACTTCCTAAGTACACACATCATAAATTTTTGCTACTTAATTTAATCATTTGCACTCATCATTTAGCTTGTGTTACTAGGTTTTGTGAATTGAATGTTAAATTGTCTTTTCCAAGCTTTTGCTTGGTGATGAACCCCTCAAAGTTGAAATAACCCCCTACTAGGTCTTCCCTATTGATAATTGACTCACCCTTTGGGTTGATAGTCAACCCAATTTGGGATCCTAGGACATTATTCAATGACCTAAGGACAATAGGGGCATTTCAACAACCCCCTATTTCCTTTACAATTCATAAACTATTTAACTAATTCACTTTTTTCATCATTTTCAACCAATTAAATAAATTTCACTTATTTAATAAAGTCCTAGAACCCTAATTTCTTCTATTTAAAATTGAATAATTACTACATTATTTAATTAATTCACTTTTTTCCCCATTTTCGACCAATTAAATAAATTTTATTTATTTAATATAGTCCTAGCCTAACTTTATTCCTTGTGATTAATTAAATAACATTAATTATTTAATTGTGTCACTAATTCACTTTGTTCCCCTAAATCAATTGAATTATTAATACTTAATAATTTAATTATGTCACTTTCCCCCAAACTTGATTAATTGAATTTAACTATTCAAAACATTATCAAAGGTCCAATCAAACACATACCACTTTGTTTGCAAAATTCAAACTTGATCTGCACGTTCAACTCAAAAGAATAATTAATTAAATCAATTAATTAATTATCCCCATCCACTTTCCTGATTGAGAAAATTACAAACCACCAATTTCTCACTCTATCTCCCGACTGATAAATATATATTCCTAACAGATGAATCTATTCTTCAATCCCATAGATTATTCAATCTATATTCCTGATTGGTCAATCTATATTCCTAATAGATCAATCTATTCCTCAATCACACCAATTATGTAATCAATTTGCACACATTATGCCCATCTAAATCCTCTCATCTTTTGACCGTCGATCAAGATATTCTACTACACAATCTAGAGAATTCATTTTGAAATAGGAAATCTATATAAAAAAGCTTATTCCCCTCTCAAATCATCTAAAAATTACAAAGAGAAACCCTGCACAACTACCTTTTGAGCACGATTCATCTAGACATTCTAGTTCAACCTCTCACATCCTTTGAAGATTTTGCACGCACAATGGAGGCTTTGCATTGAACTAAACAATCCAGCATACATCAATACGAACACACTCCAACATGGGATGGTAAAATTTCTTTTGTTTTTGAATTCGTTATGATATCATAGGATTTCATTGTTCTTTTCAATAGCTTAAAAAGCTTCATTTCAGGTGTAATGGGCATAGATATTGATTGTTGTTTTCAATTTAGATTAGTTCTTATTCAATTCAATTCAATTATATTGCTTAGACTTGCAGATTTCCCCCTTACACATTTTGGCACGCCAAGTGGGACCATGGTCCTTAGGACTAATGATTTGATGAGCTAAATTTGAAGTTGTAGGTTCCAAAAGTGCTTTGGAGAAAATTTCACACAGGTTTTAGAAATTTTTTGCACTTGACCCCATGGTTTTAGCACACTTGACTTGTTTTCTAACGCTTTTGATATTTTCCAGTGCTTTTGCTTTTTGAAAGAGGTGCTTTTGACTGATTTATTTGCTTCTACTTCCAAAACAGAGGCATTTTTGATATTTTCCTATGCTTTTGACTTCTGACAAAGGCCACTTTTGACTTTCTTTTTTTTTTCACTTTTAGTCTATCAAGCTTTTGTCTGAAAGTTGAATGTTATTTTTTGATTTGAATGTGTAACAGGTACTAATGTTTGTTTATGCAAGATTGGCAGAAGTATAAGTAATAATTATCCAAAAACAACTAAGACATTTCTTGTAGGGAAGGTGAATGGTCAAATAATTCTAAGTTAGAAAATCTTAAATTGGTGCTTAAAAAGAACCCCAAAAACAATTTGTTTTGTTTTTTGTGCTCTAAAATGAACCTTTTCCAAGCTTTCTAAGTTAGAAAATGCTTTCATTTGGTGCTTAAAAAGAACCCCAAAAATGAACATTTCAGTTTTTGGTGCTCTAAAATGAACCTTTTCCAAGCTTTCTAAGCTAGAAAATTATTTCATTTGGTACTTAAAAGAACCCCACAAATGAACATTTTGGTTTTTGGTGCTCTAAAATGAACCTTTTCCAAGCTTTATAAGTTAGAAAATGCTTTCATTTGTTGCTTCAAAAGAACCCCACAAACAAATGCTTTCAATTTAATGCTCTAAAACATGTTTGATTTTTGTTGTTGACTAAATGATTTAGTTTTGTTTATGAATGCACAGTTCATTTTATTGACCATTAATACAAGGTTTAGGAAAAACACTATGGTTAGTGCTTAAAAATGAATAAATCATTTTCCTATTTTGCACACTGTGATATCCTTGTCTGAAATCCAAAATATTTCAATTTGGTGAACATAAAAAGAATCATTGTTATCTTATTCACACTTTACTTTTAGGATAGTGCTACTTGAGGGGCTTAAAAATAACATTGCAATGAAGTGTATACTGTGTATTCCATGTTTGGAAAGCTAGGTGTCCATCCTCTCCTCTCTCATCTTTCGACGATCTTGAGTGATGAAAATCATCTTGAGTTTCACACATGTATTTACATTTCAAAGCACACCTTTAGAGGGCCTACCTTTTGAGACACATCTCATGCTATAGAACTCAAAGGTGACCCAAGTGGTACCTTCATTTCAATCTGCTACATAAATAATTGTGAGTGTGAGGAAAGTTCATCATTCACCTTGTTTTGATGTTCTATGCTAACGACAATCTCCCTTAGTATCTGTGTGATACATAAAAACTCACAAGGGTTGGGAGACCTCTTAATTGAGAAAATCACATGTATAGACACCAATTATCCCGAAACATGAATAAGAACAATTTTTTTGTAGAAATCACCCCTTTTATCCAAAGCATTCCCTGAAGTGGTGCATTAGAACTTTGATTCTAAGAAGTTACTTACCAAGTCCAACTTATGGTTGAGTGTAAAAACCTCTCCATTCATTGCATGTAAAATCATCTCTTCGGGGCATGAGGTAATCCCATCTTGGAGGAAGTGTCTATCCCTAGGGTGTACTTTTTCTTCACGAAATTTCCAAATATCTATTCAATTACTTGAAAACATCAAAATTTGTGCTTGAATTAAAAATGAACACATCAAAACAAGCACTTAACATGGTTTCAAAATGGAAAACCCTTTTGAATTAGCATGAATCCTTTGAAAATATCCCTATGTTTGAACTCCCTAAAAGATATCTTAAAAAAGTATCTTTGAAGGTTTTTGAAAATTTATGCTTGGATTTCAGGTCACATTAAATTTGAGGTTAACATTGGAAAACTATAGCCTTTTTTGGTATAATAAATTTCACTTTTGTGGAACGAAACATACCTTTAAAGATATAGACATTTAGATCTAAAATTGAGTGCTTATTATACAAGATCCATATCAGTGCATACATTTTCAGTTGTATCACTTTACATATCTTGAAAAAGAGCACTTGAAGAAGTAGATCAAACAAAATCATCCAAAAACTATGAATTATCCAAGCTACTGCCAAATACTGGAACTAGAAAATAAATCCACACAGAGGCCAGTTTTGCTACTATTCTAGCCACACTTTCCAAAATAGCTCGCTTTCTCTCTCTATCCCATAAACAACTACTGATGCAAATCCGCTACTTTTGACAAACTTATCGCACCTGCTATAAAACTAGCTACACTTGATCTTCTTTTGTTGCATCTGACAAAAAAAATTCAGCACACTTGCCCAAAATCTGGCCACACTTGACCAAACAACTCTCTTTTGACTGTATAATTCACCACATTCAGAAAATACATACAAAGGCCACACTTGCAATAACTCAGTGCACTTACTTCTAAAAATTGAGTGCACTTGAAAAAATTCAGACTATAGGGTAAGTGCACCAATCTGTGACATAATTTTGATGCCAAATCGGAAAAAAAACAAAAAAAAATTCCAAATTGAGCATTTGGCGCATGCCAAATTTGGCGAGCACCAAATGAAAAAGTGAATTAAGAGAAAAAACGCATTCCAAACCTCATTTTCTATTCAACCCATGACTTGGCTTGGAGGTTTTCCTCTCTGCAACTTGTGCTCACCAAATCTCTTCCATTTTATACACTCTTAGCTTGCAATTCTTTATGAGGATGCCTCCAACATGTCAAAGAGGTCGAATATTGCAAAGAGGTATGCATTTTTATTTTTTTTATTTTGAATTTGATTTAGAATGTAGATTAAAATAGGGATTTTAAATAAAACTTTATTCTAATTCTCAAGGAATGGATCTCCACTTCCAAACATTGAGAATTCACAATCACCCTCCTCACGAAGATCCTCCTATATAGGAACAACCTAAAATCCCTCCATCAATTCATAGGCATGCTCAAGGAACATAAGAAAATATCCTAAAGCAAATTGAAAACAATAAAAGAGACATTGAACAATTAATTGGAGGATTAACTGATCATGTTGTAACCCACCCTTATAGGAGAGGGATTGCTAATCATTGAAGTTAATTGTACCTCATGTAGGAGAAATGAGTGAGAAAATAATCTTTTGGTCAAATAAGAGGCATGAGATGAGAACATTTTATGCTAGTGGTTTGTGATATACAGATGTGAAAAACAAAAAATTAGCAAAGTCTACTTATGTGCCCTATTTATAGACCTAAGAACCAACACACCTTTGTCTCATGCATGCAAGAGGTTCCCCATCCATTCGTGCCACCATGAGTTAATTAAAAATAATATTTGGGAGCAATGGTGGATGGTATTTGACCAACCTCCATGCAATAACCATGAGGTACTACAATAATTTTTGAGGAAACTCTATTGTGAGTTTGTCCTCAATAAGATGCTGAATTATTTTGACATCTTAGAATTTCAGGGTAGAGGTGGGGGCTCCAAATATGATAGAATTGTTGCACAACATAATCCAAAGTTGGTAGCGAGACCCTTGGCCAAACCCATGGTGGATCATCTCACCATTTCTTCCATCATTAAGGACAGTGTAGAGGTGGACACATTGGAGTCGATTAGCTCACACACCTAGACCATTATATAGTGTGTGAGGCATCTAGTAGAGCCTGATGTGGAGGAGATGTGTAGGCCCCAAGCTCCACCCCACCATTGTGCCACGTGTGGTTCTATTTGCACGTACAATTATCAGAGTGCTCGAGATACAACTACATAGCCTACATCAATTGTAGAGGTGATGGCTTTCACAGATGATTCACTGAATAATACATTCAATATTGACACTCAAGTAAAATTCAGCAAGTTCATTTAATTTGTTTATTAAATTTTATTTTTAAATTTAAGAATAACTAAATTAGTAGAATATTAATATGATGAAATTTTAGGGTTAGAGTGTTCATGAGACATACTCCATTCTTGTAGACCCTTATTTGTTCTCAATGTTGAGTCCACATGTATGCAACTAGTATTAAAGATATTATTAATGCATTTGAACAATTGAATGTTATATTTGAATGTTTGTCTCATAACATGCTTTGGATGTCAAATAGTTTCCTGATGGACCTTCAAGCTCCATAGATTTCAATTCATGTCCTCAAAAAACTTTCACTCAGGTAGCCTTTATTCATTAATGGTGTTGTAAAACAATGTTAGCTAGTTTTCATAATTTTGCATATACAAATCTAAAAAACTGATGAGAAACACAAACATTGGTTGGTCTTGTGAGATCCTAATTATATTCACCATTCAACATCCATCTTATTCTTCCATTCCTTTCATCACACATATTTTAACCATTTTATATCACATATCCCAATCTTTAACACCTTATATATTATACCACCTTCCTCCATATTTCATCTTATACACATATCATTACAAAAAACCTTTCAACTGCTCATTATAGACCAAATATCTAATACATTATTACTACACACCTCAAGTTCCCACTTCATGTCCTATATTCAAACCTTAGACACCACCTAATTCACTTTATGGTCTAATATTCCCTCCTAATTACTTCTCATTATCCTCTAGTATAGTTCACTGTAAAAATGTTTTCTTATCCCATCCTAGCTCATCCAATTAATCTCTACTAGTCCATTCTATGTTCCATCATCCCCTCTTGATCGTTTCACCCATCCCATTAACATTTAATAGTGTATAGGAGCGAATTTTCACCCCTTACGCAAATTCCCCTTTTACACATCCTCACCTTAGAAAACCAAATCTAAAGGTGAAATTCCACATAAGCACACTGCCTTCATTCCACCTGGCATTTGTATTGTGTGTTGATGAATGAATAACTATCAGGGATGTCCACACGATCTGTAGATGTCTACATGGTGCAATTACTTCCCTAGAATATTCTCTTGTCTAGAGTCTGCAGAGGTGTTACACTTCCCATTGGAGGTCGATTTGTAATGTCCTCCTTGACCAATCAACTCAAATATGGCCGTTTTCTTCATCTCTACTTAAAACTAATCCCTTATTTATTCATTGGGATCTCTCTTAGTAATTCAAATATCTTCATAGGCTCTAACCATTCAATCCATCACTCTCAAGCAACACTTTGCATTCCATAGAAGAAACAACAACAATCTATCAACTCTGTAGAGAACATGTGGAACAAACACCATTGCAACAAAGGCTTGAGTCCTCTCATTTTCTCCCCCATTGGCTAGTGAGATCTTGGTGGAGGTGGTAAGTTTTCTACTCCTCTCCTCTAAGATTTGGTTGGGTAGCATAACATTGTTTTGTAGTGCTTTTGTGTTCTTTACTTCATTTATTTCTTTATCATAATTTTTTCCATTATCATTATCTTGGCTTTCCGTAGAAGTGGAAACACCAAAATGAGGGTCTGACTAAGGCAGACCCCTATACAACCCCCCAACAATTTTCCTCTCTCTTGTGTGTAGGTGGAAGTATTCTTGGAGCTAGTTGGAAAATGAGCACCTTTGTGAGATCATTCTTGACATCCTTACTCTTGTGTATTTTCTTTATCATATTCATGCATGTTTGGCCTACATCAGAGTGTTGTTTTGGCCTTTCAAAAGTAACTAGCTAGGATGTTAGTATTTTTTCCTATAGTTAACCTTGTCTCTTTAGTCCTCTAATCATACGAATGCCAACACACCTGAGAGACGCTAGTGTGTCGCACTATTGTCTCGAAGCCACACTTTCGTCCTTAGGTAGAGATCTTCTTGAGACATAGTGTTGACCTCAAAAAGTGACTCTCTTAGCCCCACTTTGAGTTTTAGGTCTACATAGTGATCAAAGGACCTTATAGTCCTCATCATTCTCATCCCTCATTTCCTAACACTCCTTTAAGCTAAGTTAAGTTAGGGAATCCTTCCGCTCTTGGTCCTCTATGATTTGGGGCCTTGACGTGGTTGGGCCCCCTCTCTTACATTTTTGGTGAACTCGAAATGAACCAATATCTACTCATTTGTTGATGTTTAATCTTTTCCCTTGTACCATATGATCATTGTACCCCTGAGTGTTGTGAAGGTTTATTAGCATCACAACCTAGTCCATGACCTATGGGTATATTATTAGGAGAAGTGTATTACACCTTCTGATGGAGAAGATGAAGGCCACTTCTATTTTCTCTACAATCCTTTTCTCTAGTCCTATAGTTGGCCTTGCTACTTAGGAGAAGGTGTCACGGAGTGGGTCTAGATTCTTTGATGAAACTGATTGCATCCCTACTCCTCCTGTGTCTCCTACATCATCATCCATAGACGAGTGTGAAGCTATCCATATCCCTTCTGATTATGTCACTAGTCTCAACAAAGGGTTAGGTGCTTTGGATAATCACTTGGAGAAAAACCCAAAGGTGGCTGGGGCTACTAAGGTTATCATCTAAATAAAGTATATGGTAGGAAAAGGCCGAATAGGCTTAGAACTCCAGGATAGTCTGACTAGTCTGATAGAAGTGTGTGTCCCTTTGAACCATAGTAACATTATATAAGGTGACCCCTTTGAATAACATGAGAGGCAGTTAGGAGTGTTTATGCCTCCTTCCATATACATGGTCGACACGGTCCCTTCAATCAGTATCTTTGCTACTTCTGAAAGCTCCAAAACTATCAAAGTAAACAAAATGACTCTAGGTTTTCACTTCACCCCTCCTCTCACCTCCAATAGTGGAGGATTTGGTGGTGGTGGTAGCTTTTATGGTGAAAGTGGCACTAGTGGAAGTGGTTCTGATGGAGGTCATGGTGGTGGCTTTGGAAGTGGCAGTGGATTTAGCGGAGCTCACACTGGTGACAGTGGTATTGGTGGTGGCTCTAGTGGTAGTAACAATAGTGGTTCTAGATGTGGCTTCGGTGGCAGTTCCATTGGTCCTATATCTTCTAACGACCTGATTCTCAACACTCTTATTTAGAACATGGGTAAGATGCAAAACCAGCTGGCGAATCTCTCCCAAGATTATTCCCAACCTATCTTCCAGCCCTTCTTTCGACATAGCCTATTTATGATAGCAATCCTAAAAACTCCTTTCCCCCAAGGGATGGAGATTCCTAATTTTGAAAAATATAGTAGAAAAAGGGACCCGTGAACACATGTGTCAGCCTTTAATTCCTTATGTACAGACTGCTTCCATCATGATGCATTGATGGAAAAACTATTCCCTAGATCTCTCAAGGATACAACACTCGAGTGGTACTATTCCTTGCTTGATAATTCCATCTTCACATTTTATTAGCTTTTGAACCAATTTCTACAATATTTCTAAGCCAACATCGGTCCTAACATGACCTTCTTTGATCTTGTCTAGTGTAAGAAAGGAGATAATGAGAAGATTATCGATTTTAAAATGCAATATCAAGCACTCTTTTCATAAATATCATACCTGCTACCTGATTCTTATGTGCAGAAGGTATTCATAGGGAACTTACAGAGTCCTTGGCAAGAGAAGTTTTCCCTTATGAAATTCCCTTCTTTCGTGCATTTGTGTGCAACCCTATAGGAGTATTAGCAAATGGTGGTTCAGTTCAGGGGACCTTCCTCATGCTCCCATCCTAAAGGGAAGTTCATTGTGTTGATCTCTGGAAAAGGAAAAGTTGTTGTGAATGTAGTAGCTATTGTGGATGACAACAGCCTTAAACACAATTGAAAGTTCACAAAGTTATCAAGATCATATTCCTCCATCATGCAAAATCTATTGAAGCATAAGATCATAACCTTTCCAAAACCTAAACCCATTAAGGAACCTTACCCTAGCTGGTATGATGTGAATACCTATTGTCAATACCATCGAGTTAACAGACATGATACTGAGCATTTCATGCACCTATGTCATGAGATACAACATCACATTGAGGATGATACTATTCATCTTTATGGAAGAAAACAAAATACAAACAAATCAGTGGTGAAAGCTAATAGTGAATTGCAGATATACATGGACCCGTTTTCGACACATTTTCCTAACATGATTATTGATCCCTCTAATTTTGTAACTTAGCCTGAAGAATATGTTAACATGGTTACTGTTACTACTCCACGTCCTGTGACCGGTTTGCTGGATGTAACATTTACTTCATAGGATTTACCAGTGAACAGAAAACCTTCTCCTCTTTACATTCTCGCTCACCTCAATGGAAACTTTATGACAAGAGTCTTAGCCGACCCCATGAGTAGAGTGAATTTCATCACGAAAGAGACTTTATTATTGAACTCCCTGCAAAGGGAAAAATATGAAAAAAAAAATTCATCATCCGTACGCATGATGGCCTTTCTCTTGAACCATATGGATTGATAACTTTGTCCATCCTGGTTGGTCCTAGGAATGTAGACATGATTTTCAATGTTATTCTTGAGTCGGATCTATTTAGGGTGAAGCTAGGTATACCTTGGCTAGCTTCCATGAATGGGATCACCTCTATTATCCATAAATGTTTAAAGTTCTCCCATGAAGGTTGTTGGTAGATGATCAGCGCTCCCCTTAAGATTCATGACATGGACTAATTGCCTCATGTGGCTCTGTTAACTCTGGCTGTTGTATCACATATTAAAAGGTTGATCTTTTGGTGTAACAACAACTATGGGCTTATAATTGGTATCAATGCCAAAGTTTTTAGGTTTGAATCCCCTCGGGTAACGTTGAGGGGGAGTTTGTTGGCATATGGTCAATGCTCACCTTGAGATTCATGACATGGAATAATTGTCTCTCATGGATCCATTCACTTTGATAGTTGTATCGGGCATTAAAATTTCAATCTTTTGGTGCAACAACAACTATGGGCCAACAAAGGTGTTGTGCATGTGGTACATGATACTAGATATCCACCCTTGGTATCTCATTGGGGATATTAATTGGATCACTTTTGGCCCACCCCAGTTTGTTTGATTCCTCCAAGAATGGACCTACTTTATAAGAATTACATAAAGTATAAAACTAAGGGCAAGGGACAGCCAAATTTGACCCTTCCCATAGCACAATAGCTAGCTACCTCCTCTTCCCGAAAGGGAAAGGAGGAGCATGCCCCTTCTCGAGTTTCCTCGTATGCTCCCCTTTCTCGGGAGGAGTATTGGATGAGTAAGCCTAGTATTTATCCACTGAGTCTGATGGTGCCTTCTTGGCGAAGACCAAAGATTAGGATATCGAATCTTTCTACTAAACCACTTGGACCTTGGTACAACTTGTATGGTAGGTAGAAAGCCCCCCATGGGGAATCCTTTATGATCTACCCTCTGCGGCCTCCTACCACCTCTGCTCCTAAAGTAGTGAATGAGAAAAGGCCTACTACCAAGGCTTTAGAGCTGACTCCTCCCACTATTTTTTAACCTGTTCCTCCTGATCCTATTCAAGAGTTCATCCCTCTACTAGAAACAACTATGGAGGACACTCCAATGGATGAGAAGGAGCCTTCCGTTCCTTTGCAACCTTTGGCCTCTAGTTCAAAGTCACAAAAACTACCTTGCACATGAGCTCAAGTGTCATAAAAAGGCTCTCTTGGTTCAACATGCCACCTTATAGAGGAAGGAAGAGGAGATGACCACCCCTATATTAGGACCTCTTGTCATGTCCTCCTTTCTCCTCCCCTCTACTTCTATCCAAACCAGATATGTATCTCTTATGAATTCTATTGCAAGTGAAAATGTACCTGACCCCAAAAAGGTGCAAGTTTTAATTTCTCCTTCAGTGGAGCTGCCTCATTTGACATTTGTTCTAGATGTCCCACCTTTCTTAAAGCCCATAGATATGACTACCACCTCGATTGTATCTACTACAGTTCTTTCCTCCTCCTCTTCCTCTTCCCTTCTTGCCTCGTATGTTGGGAGTTCACCTCCCATGATGAAGCAGAAGGTAGAGATTCATCATTCCAGTAATGAAGGATGTAGGAATAATCCAATTTCTCTTAAAGGTGGTCCCGCGCTAACTTTTTTTTCCTAGTAATGGACTAGTCTCGGCTTCTCCTAAGTTCATCACCGCTCTCGAATTGCTTGGTGAGCTTAGCAATGAACCTCGGGCCCAATCTCCTCTGTCTCTCAAGATGAAACATTACACTCCTATTAAGTGCATATATAACTCGGTGGATGTAGTTTTCACCTTGTTAGAAATTTTTGCGAAGTTGTTGAGTGGAGCTAAGTGGAGGGGACCTTGTGGGTCCTTCTTCCTTAGCCCTTGTTGTGGGAGGGTTAGACGCTCCTCCCCTTAACATTCCACCACTAAAATATCATCCTCCTTCTCCCAATGATGATCTAGAGTGGGAATTAGATGACCTCTTCATCGATCAGTGTTAGGGAGAGGCCTCTTCCTTATCTTTAGATTAGGTTTGTGTATGTGTTGTGATGTGTTTCCCCCGTAACCATGCTATGTGGGCCTAGATGACCCTTGTCACCCCTGTTGGTGCTTGGATACAAGCATGGTGTTTGTGTTGTAAACCTTTTTCTATTTTTATCATTATTCCTCCATGTTTGTGATTGACTTTCGATAAATTGGGGATGATGCAAAGCATTGGGGGAATTTAGGCCTCCCTTCCATTTTGACTCAATTTTTTATTTTTACTTTATTTTTTTGTGCATTCTTCACATGGCCTGATATAATAGGGGTTGATGACAATTTATTTATATACTATTATTATACATATATATTTATGAGTAGTTTTGACCCCAAAATATCAGGCTATCCTTGTGCCCTTTGTTCATGTTCTCTTTCATTTTTTTTGTTTTTCCTTTACCTTTATCTCTTCTTTTCTTGAGTTGTCCCTCTCATGTGTGACAATGCCACCTCTACATCACTTTGATCTTTAGAAGACACATCCATTTCCAATGAATCTTTTCTCAAGAATCTTCACACACTTCTTTGTAAGAATTGCATTCTCAACTTTAAACCCTAACGGAACATGTTTCCTTCATTAGGGGTTCATAAATAAAGAACTTGAGAACCTTCCTCCAAAGTGGGAACAAATTTGATCTTCCCCTCACGTGGTGGCATATCCTTCCTTTCGAATTCCTTGATGAAGTGAACATCTTTCAGAAAGATTCCTTGATGATGAATTGATTCGAGAAAGAAAACACCAGTCTTCGAACAACTCATCCCTTGAGTGGACCCCTCCTTCTTTTGAAGGGTTCTTGAGGGACCCCTTTGAATATTAAATAACTTGATTGATGTTCTGTATGAGTTTCTTCTTACTTTTCTACATGGTTGCTTCCTGACATGTTCCATTTGTGGGTAAACATGTCGCTTTACGAGTGCACCTGTGAAGCCACTTTTTTACTCTACGGAGTCTGCTTTCCTAGGTTTCCATCATGTGAGAGATCTTGGGGGACACCTTCCTTGTAGGTCTGTGGGCCTGTAAGGTGCTTACTTCTTGAGGCTTCCTTCATGTGAGAGATCTTGGGGGTTTCCTTCTTGCAGGTTTGTGGGCCTCTAAAATGCTTTCTTTCTTTAGCTTCATAGTTTTGTGGAGCTATGAAGTCCTTTTCTTGTCCTGCACTCTTAGGTTCGCCAGATCATGGTATGCTTCCTCAATGGTCCAGGTATACATTTCTAATTCTACTATCTATCTGATCTACTTTATTGAAGCACTCATCAATGTTAGTACTCGCTACAGTGGGGGAAAAATTTATAGGAGCGAATTTGCACCCCTTGCGAAAATTCCTGTTTTACACATCCTTGCCTTAGAAAACCAAATTCGAAGGAAAAATTCCACATAATCCCACTACCTTCATTCCACTTGCATTTTTTTTGTGTTTCAACAAAGGAATAACTATTATGGACACCCGCGTGGTGCACAGACGTCTGCGCAGTGGAGTGATCCCATAATACTGGTTTGAAATATTTGGCCAAACTGGACATTGAAATAATTTTTTCTAACCAAATCTTCACTTTCGGGCACCTGTAGCGGCTAAACCATGAGGAGTTTGAAGATGATGCAAACTATTAATTTGTGACATTTTTTCTATAGATTCTAAATATATATTTTTTAAAATTTTTAGAATCGTATTACACTTCTTTTTCCATTTCCTTTGAAAACTAGTTTTTTTCAGCAAACAATATTTTTAAGGAGTGATGCTTACCGTATACAACATAGATTTTTTCCATGAAGGATAAAATTCTAATTATTTCGAATTTAGATTTGTAGCTCTGATCTCTAGTGCTTCCAATTAGTCTCATAGTTTTTTATTGAATAATTTTTTCTTAATCAAGTTTCAAGGTTAAACCAATTACAATTTAGACATAGGCAAACCATATACAACGTAACTTTTTTGTATGTATCAAAATTCAATTTTTTTTTATTCAATCAAGGGCTTCAATATCTAGTGCACTCATATTTTTCAAATTTTATTTTGATAATGTGTTATTTTTCCACATGTGTAGAACAAAGAGCTTTATTTTTGGTTAAAAACCTATGTTTAATAAAACTAAAAAACAAATACATAATAAAACAAAAACATATTAAAATTATATTTGTTGGATAGCTTGTTTCGAGGACTACCATCAACTAGTTGGGTTTGTGAAGTCTCCTCCATTTTCATCCTCAACCCAAGCTTCAAAGCACAAAATTTTGGAATTGTTTGGTTCCTAAGGGGGAGAAGGAGGGAAAAGGGGGTTCGAGCAAACCCTCTCTCCACAAGCCCTCACTTTTGGATTTTTGTTGGGAATGGTTGGCCCCATCATTAAATGGGTTCACTTGAAATCAGGTTTGTTGTTTGGTGTTTCTGCATGGCAACAACTCAAAAAGAATAAAGGTTATCCTATCTCTCTTAAAAGGTTGATCTCTATCAACAAAGAGATCACCCACCCCAAGGTATTTCAGGTGTCGAATTATGATAATGCAGTATGAAAAACTCAATGATAAAAATGTGAATATGCTGGTAATCACAAGGGGTCTTACATACAAAGTTGGAAGTTCTAAACTCATCAGATTTTAAGATATGGTGATGCTTTTAGCTTTAAGTTCTAACCATTTAATAAAAGAAATAGCAAAAGATGAGGGTTCAAAAGTTCTAATTGCTAACACTACTTCTAAGACTAATCATGCAAATGATGAAATACTTGGAATGGACCAATCCCTTAAACTAGTTTCTGGTCGACTTAGGCTATACTTACAATCTTGTAGAGAACAATGCAATCTTTTGAGGTGTTAAATATTTTTAGGTTGTAGGCATTCATTCAATGAGACAGAATGAACACATATAGTTGAACTAAGCACATGAATATTAGGTGCAGGTTGACCTTGCACAACCTTCCCACAATCAAGAATCTGCGCAAGGTATGAACCAGGGATTGCTACAACACTCCAGATACAAAATCGCAAGCACTAAGAACTAAATCTAGGCTACATCCAAACATTTCCAAGCGATTTAAAGATAGAACAAGAAACATGCAATATCATTCAAAGTAAAGGGGGCACCTCATCTAGTGAAGGGACTGGATAATTATCCTTTTCTGATGCTCTGTTCAGGTTCCTGAAATCAACACAATCTGATTTCTCCATTTTTCTTCCTGACTGGGACCAAGTTTGTGACCCATGTTGAATGTCTTACTGGGAATATGATTTGTGCTGAGAGTAACTTCTGCACTTCCTTCTGAATAATGGGCTCCAGTAAAGCATTGATCAGTCTTTGTCTTTTCCTGAATGGCCTGACATTTGACTTGAGGGGAATTGTGTGTGTAATAACCGAAGTGTCATATGTTCTCAATTCATCATAGCTCTAGGCTATCACATCTTGATATGTGTGCAAGGAATCAATAATTCCTTTCCTCTCCTTCAGAGTGCACACCTTACCATTAAGGACATTCTTGATATTACCTTGAATCCCCATGTTGTATGTTTCACATTGACAATTGAGGGATTCCCTTTTCATTTTCTACTCTTGATCTTTGATCCTATCCAAATCAAAGATCCTTTCTAATTGCACCATGCCTCTTGGGATGGTATTAGTCTTCAAATTGAGGATTCCTTCGAGGTCAATTTCGGCCTCTTGAGGCTCAACCTCAACAATTACTTGTGAAGAAAATACATCACAGCTAGTAATAAAACCAAGAATGTGCTTATCATCCTCAAATACCTAAAAATTGGTGACATTGTCATGCACTGAGGGCACTGGAACAAGTTTCATAGTGAACTTCTTTAAGCCCGAAAGTAATAATGGCTGCAATGTACTTGCTACTTGTGCTAGAGAATCAACGGTTTGATTTTTACTTTGAGGTATCATTTGAATGTTGAAGGCATCAAATCCTTCAATGAGATCCCAGACTCGGTGTCTGTAGTTGGCCATCCTTCTATCATGACATGAGTATTCTTTCCTCACTTGCCTAACCACAAGCTTAGAATCTCCAAACACTTGGATGTTTTTAGCTTTCTTTCTTAATGCCATTAGCAGCCCATGAACTAGGGCTTCATACTCAGCTACATTGTTAGTGCATTGGAACTAGAGCCTATGAGCAACAAAGTAGGTTTTACCTTTAGGACTGATTGAATCAAGCCCCGCTCCAACACCTTGCTTGGATTTGGATCCATCAAACCTCAAAGTCCATCTGTCATTAGTTCCTGCTTTTCTTGGAATATCTTTGTCCTTACTATCACCCGGAGGTTCTTCAGGAGGTTTTGGATCCTTCCCCTTTTGACTATTTTGAGTGATCCTTATGCTTGACCCAACGGTCAAGGTTGTGTTGATGTGCCTTTGTATCTGCTCAGCTGTAGTTTGACACAAGCAACACTCTAATTCAAAATGAGGAGCATCAAGGTTTCAACACCAATTAGGAGGAATCAATTCTTCAAAGTTCATATTCCTACCAAGTTGAATTTGATCCTCCACAGATTTCCAGTTAAACTCTTGGAAGTTATCCAACAAGCTGAGTTGTCTTTCTTCTTGATCACTAGGCTTCTTTGTTTGTTCAAGTTGCACTTTAGAGCTGCTGGCTTTTGATGTGGGTTCACCAAAAGAGTTTTTCAACATCAAGATTTCTTCTGTGTCTGAAGCAGGGGAGGCTAGGACATAGTTCCCCATACTGACTTCTATCACCAATATCTCATTTGAAGTATTTTGATACTCAGTGATATCATATTTCATTCTTGGTTCTCTCTCAATTTTGATATGATTTGGGACTCCTTTCTAGGGGAGCCACATATGAGAGTGATATGTGGATGTGTATCCATTTAGTTCTTTGGTGAAATCCCTACCCAAGATCAGACCATAGGTGTCAGGAATGTTAGCCACCTGAATATTGAGCACTTGTTGCATTCTAGGGTCTGAGGAAACTTGCATGGGGATCATATTTAGTTCTCCTACAATGTTTACGTCTGTTTTGTCTAATTGGGTGACTTTATTTTTGAGAGGCTACAATGGTAATACCAAGAGCCCTACAAATAGAAAATGGCATAGCATTTGTCAACGCTCCTAAATCCAACAAGCAATTGTGCAGATTTTTACCAAATATACGAATGGAAATCAGAAAAGGAGGGTCTTCCATTTTGCCTTGGAATAAACTCAACTGTGAGTCAACTTGGGCAACCTGAATCTTATCTTTTTATTTACCCCTATCCCTGGGTTATGATGGAATAGGACCTTTGGGTGTTTGTGAGATAGGAGGCCTTATAATTGCCTCATTGGTAGGTACCCCTAGTGTTGTTATACTTGAATTAAAGGATCCAAGGACTACATTTCTGATTTCAGGAACTCTTAATAACTCAAAAGCAGAAAGACTCACCTTTACTTTCTTGAGTTCCTCAGTGACATATTATCCTAGCTGTTCCACATTCATGTCAATGTGGAGCTCCTTGGAATGATTGGTTTTCTTTTCCTTTGTTGCATCATCAATGCTTCCTTTGGAAACATCTGATTGTCCTTCCTTTGTGAGGTATTGTGTTGGCACCTGAGGGTAGGATGGATTGTTATTGGCCTGTGGATCCGATGGAGTAGTGAAATTGTGTGGAGGGGCAGATGTAGTGAATGGTCCTCCAGCTTGAGGATTCATGTGGGGCTTGCTCCTCAGATCATATTTCATTGTAGGCTATTGAAACATCTGCATCCATTCAACATTAGCCTTTTCTTCATCCAATGGGCCATTGTCATTCTTAGTTTCTTCCTCAAACAACTAAGAGATTTCATCTTCATTGAGCACTTGTTCAGCTTCTCCACTCTAGCTGCTTGATTCCTCCTCTGGTTCATTCTCCTCATCCCTAGGGAATGGAGCATGATTCAACACTAAAACTAGGGAATCATAGGGATTTGAGGGCATCATCTCTTGGCTGGTGGAATTGTTTTCAACTTTGTATTCGAAAATGGAAGCAGCAGTTTGAAATTCAGGACAGTCAAGCTCAGAATGTTGACTAGTCTTATGAAGCCTACACCATCTGGACAAAGTGACCTCTACCAAGTACACACCACCTGGAGGTTTCTCCGAATTGGAAGGTTGACCTAGTGGAGTGGGAACTCCTCCATTGTTAGGCCTAGTGTTCCATGGCCTATTCTTTCTAGGTGGTTGTCTTCTTTTGAATCCTTGTCCACTTGTTGATTTCTTTCAAAGTTCTGAGCAAAACCTTGTCCTCTTTCAAAGTTCTGATTTTTGTCATAGTGTTGCCCTTTATTATAACTTGATTGCATGCTCTTCTGATTACCTTAGATTTGATTGTTCTGGTTCCTCAAGTAGGTCACCTCCATGTTTAGCTTCTTTATTTGTTCAATCAACTCATCTAACATTTCTTTATTAGGATTGTTGTAAGGGACTGGATTCACAGTGTTTGGGGAATACCCTAGCACTCCTCCAAAACCTGTAGACAAATTCAAAACTTCCAAGTTCTGCAAATATGTGGGGAAATGAGCTTGTGGCTACGAATGTAGGGGATGGTTAGCAGTTTGCTAGGGATAACCGAGCATTGGTTGGACTTGGTTTATTGGATGAACCGGGTGAGGGACCAAAGGAAACTATGGAATATGATTCATGATGGGCATGTGATTAGTTAGAGCCTGGTTGAGAGATTGGAATTGGCTTGGGTGAGTAGTTGGTCCCAGAGATGGTAGAGGTCTAGACAAGTGTTGCCTCAGGTCTGTACTGACCTTAACAACCTCCATATATGCAGTGAGCAAGGTAGTTGGTGGATTATTTATCAATTTAAGGAAAGTGGAGGTAAGGCTATCTAAGGCCTCGAAGTAGACCTCTAAGGAAGTGTCCTCATTTCCAACATAAGGTGCCTAGAGTCTAGTGTATGCTTGCTGGAACCTATTTTTGAATGATCCTATAGGTTCATTAACCTCTCTTTTTACCCCAATTTACTACACATACAACTCATTAGCACTAATGGGAATCTTCAATTTCAGTAGGAAAGTAGCCTCAAGCTCAGCCCAATTATGGATGGAAGCAGCAGGTAAGTGGTTATACCAATAAAAGGCCTCTTCTCCTAGAGAATAGGGAAAGAGTCTACACACAACATCCTCATGGTTGATCCCTCTATCCCTCAGATAGATCTGAAAAAACCTGATGTGTTCTTCTGCTATCTTATTTGGGTCATTCATATGAAATTTAGAGAAAAAATGCTCAAGGTTGTTGGGCATAACAATGTAGTTGTTGAATGTCAAGGTTGATGGGCTATTTGCCAGGAAAGCCATTGGTGGAGGTGGTAATGGTCGATGAATGACTGGTTGGGGTTGTGGAATCGAACCGGGCTCATAATCAAAAGATGATGGAGTGGGTGGTAGTGAAGATGGTGGAAATGATGGATTGGATGATGATTCCTCCCTTCTTTTTGTCCTTCTTGACCTGGTTGGAGGTGGCAATTCCTGAAACTCTTCTTCTCTTGTTATGGATTTAGTTATCCTTCTAAAACTCTCAGGAGAGATGGTTTTTATGAAACCCTCCAGCTTGCTTGTTCAAGCCCTCCTTCTAGTGCCAATCATGTTGTTTGGTGTTTTTGCACGGCAACAACTCAAACAGAATAAAGGTTATCCTATCTCTCTTAAAATGTTGATCTCTATGAATAGAGAGATAACCCCAAGGTATTTTGGGTTTCAAGTTACGATAATGCAGTAGAAAAAACTCAGTGATAAAAATGTGAATATGCTAGTAATCACAAGGGGTCTTACGTACAAAGCTAGAAGTTCTAAAATCATCATATTTTAAGATATGGTGATTCTTTTAGCTTTAAGTTCTAACCATTTAATAAAAGAAACAATAAAAGATGAGGTTTTCAGAAGTTCTAATTGCTAACACTACTTCTAAGACTAATCATGAAAATGATGAAATACTTGGAATGGACCAATCCCTTAAACTAGTTTCTTGTTGACTCAGGCTATACCCACAATCTTGCAAAGAACAGTGCAATATTCTGAGGTGTTAAAGATTTTCAGGCTGTAGGAATTCATTCAATGAGACTGAATGAACACATATAGTTGAACTAAGCACATGAATATTAGTTGTGGGTTGGCCTTGCACAACCTTCCCACAATCAAGAATTTTCCCAAGGTATGAACCGGGATTGCTACAACACTCCAGATACAAAATCACAAGCACTACGAACTAAAT
Organism: Sequoiadendron giganteum; assembly: GCA_007115665.2. Classification (NCBI taxonomy): domain Eukaryota; kingdom Viridiplantae; phylum Streptophyta; class Pinopsida; order Cupressales; family Cupressaceae; genus Sequoiadendron; species Sequoiadendron giganteum. Next base: position 147,203,629 of record CM021110.1, on the reverse strand, counting down.
CTAGGCTACATCCAAAAATTTCCAAGAGATTTAAAGATAGAACAAGAAACATGGAAGATCATTCAAAGCAAAGGAGGCACCAGTCATCACACAATGTCCATACTTTGTATTAAATCATCATATTAACAACATTTCTGGTCTATTACAACACTTGCTTGAAATGTAAAACTATCTTCTAATTTGTTAACATGCTACTCTACTACTAACTCTACTAATTACAAGTCTTCTGACTTCATCAGTCAATAGAAGAAATCTAACCTAACCTACTGATCTCAAAGTTCTACTAAACAAACCCTTACAAATGAGGTAGAGTGCCATACTTATAGAACAATAGGCCCACGTGAAAATAGAGCTAGGGTTACACAAAATCATGACCACCAACCAGATCGGCCCTGATAGATAGCAGTAACCCACCACTCAGCAATGAATGTGGAAAGGACCCCATCAGATCGACTTGGGATCACACACAACCAGGGGATGGATCCTCAAGCTGCACCCAACAATAAATGAACACCCATGTGAACACCAAGAGGAAAATGAACAACCAACCAAACCAAAGCCGAGCAAATGGATGATCAAGATTGAACACAACTAGGTTGGATCCACCAACCAGATCTATCCACCATTAATGAAAACCAAACACACTGACCTTGCATGCAGGAATGGGTCTCGTGACAACAGCTGCAAAGTGTACCTGACTGCACCCACAAATCATGCCTAAATCTTTAAAGTACATCCTACAAATCCCAGCTCGATCCAAACTGCATTCGAATAGGACACCATTAATGCCAAATACACCATCATAATCCAAACATGTCCATAGAGTTCCATAGGTCAAAGAATCAAGCAAAAACCCAAGCGGAGATGGAACCAAAAACAAGTGGAGGTAGAGCCACGAGAAGAACAGGAACATAGACAAAACAGGAACGAGAAGGAAACCCAAAGGGAAACTAGGCAGAACGGGAACCAAAACCCACCCCGACAGAAGCAAAGGTGGAACGGGAATGGGAATGGGAAACCCAAAGGGAAACTAGGCGGAGGCAGAAGAAAAACCCACCCTGGCGGAATGGGAATGGGAATGGAATCGTGAACTTTAGAAAAGTTCAAAACCAAATTCCATCCCAGTCCTAGCCCCAACAAAATGACAAAAGAGAAAACTGGAGAAAACCCACGGGCACAGAACTAACTCGGAGACCGAAGACGAATGAAACAATGAAAAAATGAGAATGTGGGAAGCAGAGCCGGAATGAGAACGAAAACAAAACCCAGAACATGGAAAAAGTTCGGAGTTCAATTCCATCCCAGTTCCACCTCCAACCAAAAAAAGGGAAAGCGACCCGACGAAAACCTAAGGGCAAAGAAAGCAACCCTTAGGAAGAAACAAAAAAACAAAGAAGAAAAGTGAGGAAGCGGGAAGGAAGTGGAGCCAGAATGGGAACGAAAACTGAAGCATGAACTTAGCAAAATTTAAAAGTTCAATTCCATCCTGGTTCCACCTCTGATAGAAAAGAGAAAAAAAGGAAAACAAGGGAGAGCTAAGGGGGAAAACAAAACCCTTAGGACCTGAACAAAACACCAAAGGAGAAAAGAAAAGGTAAAAGAAGACCACCCCAAAGAGGACATCCGCAAGACCTCAAAAACCACCAAGAACTCAACACAAAGGCAGCCAAATCAAGGCAAGCACCAAGGACCAAAACCCCAAGATTTTCAAAGATAAGCACAAAGAGGGGGAGCAAGCCACAGGAACGGGCCAAAAGATCGAGCCAAGGGTCCCCACTTTCAGAGGGGTGTGTGTGCAAAACTGCACAACAGGGTTCTAGCGAACCCTATTTTGGTTCACTTGAACCAAATAGTTCATTCAAACCCATAAAAGAAAAATATTTTGCATGGGGTCATTTGTTTCAACTTTTCCTTGCTCACTCTAATTGTAAACCACTTTTGTGGGTTTATTGAGCACGCTTATGTCCCTAGAAAATTCCCACATGTGAAGCCTACAAAGGCATTACACTTTTGATTGGAGGTGATTTGTAATGCCCTCTTCAACCAACCAACCTGAATATGGCTATTTCCTTCATCTCTACTTCAAATTCATCCCTTCTTCATTCATTGGTATCTCTCTTATAAATTTGAATCTCCTCACAAGCTCTACACATTCAATCCATTACTCTCAAGCAACACTTTGCACTCCATTAACTCCGTAGAGCACGTACGGAATAAACACCATTACAATTGAGGCTTTAGTCCTCTCATTTTCTCCCCCATTGGCTAGTGAGCTCTTGGTGGAGGTGATAAGATTTCTACTCCTCTCCTCTACGATTTGGTGGGGTAGCATAACACTTTTTTGTAGTGCTTTTGTGTTCTTTACTTCATTTCTTTCTTTATCATACTTTTCTCCATTATCGTTATCTTGGTTGTCCATGGAGGTGGAAACACAAAAATGGGGGTCTGACTAAGGCAGACCCCTATACAACCCCCTAACAATTTTCCTCTCTCTTTTGTGTAGGTGGAAGTATTCTTGGAGCTAGCTGGTGAATGAGCACCTTTGTGTGATCATTCTTGACATCCTTACTCTTGTGTATTTTCTTTATCATTTTCGTGCATATTTGGCCTATGTCATAGTGTTGTTTTGTTCTTTTGGAGGTAACTAGCTAGGATGTTATTCTATTTTCCTATGTTTAACCTTGTCTATTTAGTCATCTAGTTGTATGAACACCAACACACCTTAGAGATACTAGCATGTCGCGCTGTTGTCTTGGAGCAACACTTTCTTCCTTGGATAAAGAGCTCCCTGAGACATAGTGTTGACCCCAAAAACTGACTCGCCTAGCCCCACTTCGAGTTTCGACTCTATAGAATGATCAAAGGACCTTATAGTTTTCATCATTCTCGTCTCTCATTTCCTAACACTCCTTTAAGCTGAGGTAAGTTAGGGCATCCTTCTACTCTCAGTCCTCTATGACCTAGGGCCTTGATGTAGTTGGTCCCCCTCTCTTACAAATACTTCACCCTATTTTCCATGATCCCCTCCTAACCCATCCCACTAATATATTCTAGTCCATCCTATGTGTCATTATGCCCTTCTACTCCCATATTATTGTACCCATTATTATTTCACCCTAGACATTCCATGATCCCCTATTTTCCTTTATCCATTCTATGTTATTCCATCTTTATCCATGTTTCATCCTAGATAACTCTTCTTTATTATTACTACACATAGGTCAAATTCACACTTCATGTACTATAGCCAAACCCTAGACACCTCCTAATTCACCCTATGTTGCATTATTCCCTACTAATTGCATCCCATTAACCTCTAATTTTCCACCCTATATTTTATTATCCCATCCTATCCCATCCCATCAATCTATACTAGTCCATCTTATGTTCCATTAACCCCTTATATTCCCATCCCATTACCCTCTCTTATTTCACCTTATGTTCTATTATCCCCTCTTGGTCTTTTCCCACTATCATTCCCTAATTCACCCTATGTTCCTTTATTCCCTCTTGATCCCATCCCATTAACCTCTAATAGTTCATGCTATATTTTGTTATCACATCCTAGCCCATCCCATTAATCTATTCTAGTCCATCTCATGTTCCATTATTGCATTCAACTCCCATAGCATTATACCCTCTATTATTTCAAAATATGTTCCATTATCCCTTGTTGGTCTTGTCTCTTTATCCATTCTATGCTATAGCACCTCCAACCAAATTTTATCATATACACCATTAGAAGAAATCTTTCTTTCCACTCATTATTGACCAAAGTAATCTTCTCCATTGCTATTGCACACCTCAACAACCAACTTCATGTGCTATAGTAAAACCATAGACATGTCCTAATTCATCATATGTTCCATTGTCTCTTTGAAAGATGCTAGTAACATAGTAGTCCTCACTTCATTCATGTGAAATTAATTGTGGCATTATCACTATGTTGACAACATGTCCTCATTAACATTATTTCATTAGCATATGCAATACAAATATCAATGAGCACTGAAATTTGGTATTTGCAAGAGTTTGGACTATCCAATGGACTTAGTACTTTCACCATTCTGTGATCTATAAGCACTATACTATAGTCTCAACTAAGGCCAACCATTTACTTTTTCATTTATGGTAGTTATAAAGGGACCATCTAAACTTATTTATATTATTGTTAGATATGTTGTTTCATTTGTAGTTGTTGACATCACAAAACCTTGGTGATGTTGGTGGCATGATGCACCATGGAGTTGCTGCATCAATAGCCAGTTTTGATCCATTGAGAGAAGTATGCAACAGATTAGTCGATTTGACATTATATTTTCTCTTTTATGGTTTATTATAGAATTTTTTTATGATACTTTCATGTAATTTAATTTCTATCTTGATGGTTGCTACAGGTGGTTGTCACTCCAGATCATGGATGTGGTAATATTGCAAATGTGCATGATGATTATATGTATGCGATAAGTGATTATATTTTATTATATGCCATTCCACAATTCAGTTTATATGTATTAACATATTTAATTTTTATTGTATCAATTGAAGGTCTAGAGTGAAGAGAGGAGGACTAGTGAGCATGTTCAAAAGACAAGAGAACCAATAGGCACTCCATCCAACCGAATTTCGAAGGCAACACATGATCTTTTTCCTTACCCTAGAGGGAAATGACTATGTATTAGGGTCATTTGTTGTATGCCTATGTGGCATTTTAGAACATACGTTTTGTTCTATCAATATATATGTGACATTTTATGTCCATATGGCTCTTTTTTACTAAGTTTCTATGGATTTTTTGGATATATTGTATATAATTTTATCGATATATATCATTGTATAGCCTTACGGCTTTTTGATTAAAGAAAATCTTATTTTTCTACTACCATTCTCGAATGATGTTATCATGCGTATTATGTAAATTGTATGCTTGAATGTTGTAGGCATGGATTTTTTTTATGTCTAATGCTTAATTAATTACTTTCTATTGCTCAATAAGCTTCATCTAATTTTTATTGTGAAAATAAACTTCATTCCTAGTGGTTTGTATCCTTTGCAATGCTTCAATTACTTGTGTTTAACTTATTCACATGTATGCTTCACTTATTCATGTGTATACTTCATGTATATTGTGTTTATATATGTGTATGCTTCCTACCTCCAATGTATAATTCATGTGTTCATGTTTATTCTTCATGATTCATGTGTATACTTCATGTATTTGCATGTATGCTCCATGCTTCTTGAGTTCTATTGTTGTCTAGTGGTAAAGACTTTAACACCAAAAGGTTTCAAATGAACTGTAAGAGCTCCTTCCCCTAAAAAAATATCATAGAAAAATGTATTGCTTTTTATTCATGGCTGAGGTTGGCATCCAACAACTAATGGTTCTTATTCTAAAGCTTAGTAATCATTGCATTTACATCTATAGAACAAGTGAATGTTTCAAACCTCACTGGCATATATATATATACCTCTATGAACTTGCATGGACATGCATCAAAACAAATGATATTTTCTGATCCAATAAAAAAAATTATTTGCATCTACTAATATTACAACACTTGACATCAGGTGATCCCACAATAGTGGTTTACAATTTTTGGCCAAACTAGACACTGAATTTATTTTTTTAATAAATTTTCACATTCAGGCACCTATAGTGGCTAAACCATGAGGAATTTGAAGATAATGCAATCTAGAGTCTCATCACATTTTGTCTGTAGATTCTAAAAATATTTTTTTCAAAATTTTTGGAATCAATTTGCATTTCTTTTTCCATCTCTCACAAAAACTAGTTTTTTTTAGAAAATAACATTTTTTAAAAGTGACACACACCATATAACACATAATTTTTTTTCCATGAAGGATAAAATTCTAATTCTTTTGAGTTTAGATTTATAACTCCGATATCTAGTGCTTCCACTTGGTTAGATAGTTGTTTATTGAATATTTTTTCTTTAATCAAGTTTTGAAGTCAAACCAATTACAATTCAGACATAGCACGACCGTATAATGCGTAACATTTTTTGTATATATCAAAATTCAATTATTTTTTTTTGTTGGATCAAGGAATTCAATATCTAATGCACTCATATTTAAAAAAAATAAAATTGATAATCTTTTATTTTTCCACATGTGCAGAACAAAGACCTTCATTTTTGATGAAAAACCTATGTTTAATAAAACTAAAAAAATAAATACATAATAAAACCAAAACATATTAAAATTATATTCATTAGATAACTCATTTTGAGGACTACCTGATTCCAATTGGGTTTGTGAAGATTCCTCCATTTTCATCCTCAACCTGAGCTTCAAAGTGCCAAAATTTAGGTTTTTTTTGTGTCTCAAGGGGGGATGAGGAATAAGGGGGGTTCGTACGAACCTTTAGGGGTTCGAGCGAACAACCCTTCCATAAGGGATTTTGTTGGGTTTTTGGGCAGGAAAAAATTAAAAGGGTTTGCTCGAACCAGTAGGTTTGTACAAACCCCCAAAATCAATTTTTTTTCCATGTATTCATTTTTTGTGAGTTTTCCTTCCCCACTTGAATTGTAAACCACTATTGTGGCTTCACCCCATCTCATTAAATGAAATCAATGTATAGGTCAGTTTTAATGATGTTATGAAGATATTAGATGTACATAGCATAAACATACCCACTTGGATGCATCAAAATATTTTTTTTGGTCACACGAGTTGCAGAACAAAAGTTGCACCACTTTTCATCTTTTAATTACTTGCATTTGACAACATTTTTCCAAAGTGAAAATTTGCCACCATGAGAAAACATCTCTAAGATAGCAAAAATCGAGAGAGGTTATTGTAGAGGGGCCCAATGTGATCTCATAGGATTATACAAGAATTTTTTAAGCATAATAGTATCTGAGTAACAATATGCTAAAGATTGTAGTCATTTTGCACTTTAGACTCATAAGGGATTCTACCGGTTGAATGTAGCTCAGAGTGATTTGACATGTTTTGGTGTGAAAGAGGACCATTTCTAACGTAAATGTATCCACTTGGACATGTTGGAACAATTTATTTGGTCATACGAGTTGCAGAACGAAATTTTCACCACTTTGCAACTTTCAAATACTTGTATTTGACATCTTTTTTCCCAAATGAAAATTCATCACCAAAGGAAAATTCCTTTGAGATAGAAAAAACTAAGAGAGGTTATTGTAGAGGGGCTGAATTTGATCTGATAAGCTTAGATGAGAATTTTCTAATTATCACAGTGTCTAAGTAACAACATGCTAAAGTTTGCAGCCATTTTGCACATTTTCACTTTTGACTCTCAAGGGATTATATCGGTTTAATGTAGCTTTGAGTGACTTAACATGTTTTTGTGTGAAAGAGGACCATGCCTAGCATAAACGTACCCAACTAGACACATTTTAATAGTTTTCTTTGTCACATGAGTTCTAGAATGAAAGTTGTACCACTTTGCAACTTTCAACTACTTGCATTTGACAACTTTTTCCCGAGCAAAATATTACCACCATAGGAAAATTCCTATGAGATAACAAAAATCAAGAGAGGTTATTGTAGAAGCTCCCAACATGATCCCATAGGCTTAGATGAGAATTTATTAAGTGTAACGGTATCCAAGTAATAGCATGCTGAAGTTTGTAACCATTTTGCACTTTAGACTCCTAAGGGATTATGTCGGTTGAATGTAGGTCAGAGTGATTTAGTTTGTTTGGGTGTAAAAGAGGACCATTCCTAGCATAAATTTACTCACCTAGATGCATCAAAATAATTTATTTGGTCACACGAGTTGTAGAACGAAAGTTGCACCACTTTGCAACTTTCAACTACTTACATTTGACAACTTTTTCTCCAAGTGAAAGTTCGCCACCATGGGAAAATGCCTAAAAGATAGTGAAAACTGAGAGAGGTTATTGTAGAGGGTCCCAATTAAATCCTATAGGCTTAGATGAGAAGTTTCTAAGCATCATGATATCCGAGTAACAACATGTTGAAGATTGCATCCATTTTGCACTTTGGACTCATAAAAGATTCTTTCGATTGAATGTAGCTTTGAGCGATTCGATGTATTTTCATGTGAAGTAGGACCATCCCTAATATAAAAATACCCACTCAAATGTGTTGGAATAGTTCATTAGGTCACATGAGTCGCAGAATGAAAGTTGCACAACTTTGTAATTTTTAACTACTTACATTTGATAATTTTTTCTCCAAGTGAAAATTCACCACTAGGAAAAACACCTTTGAAATAGAAAAAACCTAGAGAGGTTATTATAGAGGAGCCCAACACAATCCCATAGGATCAAATGAGAAATTTCTAAGTGTCACGGTGTCTAAGTAACAACATGCTGAAGTTTGAAACCATTTTGCACTTTGGACTCTTAAGGGATTTTGTCAGTTAAATGTAGCTCAGAGCGATTCAACATGTTGGGGTGAAAAATAGGACCATGCCTAGCATAAAAATACCCATGCAGATGCATTGGAACAATTTCTTTGGTCACATGAGCTGCAGAAAAAAATTGCACCACTTTGCAATTTTCAACTACTTGCATTTGATAACTTTTTCCCTAAATAAAAATTCGCCACCATGGGAAAATGCCTTCAAGATAGAGAAAGCCAAGAGAGATTATTTTAGAGGGGCTCAAAATGATCTCATAGGCTTAGATGAGAAGTTTCTAAGCATCATGACATCTGAGTAACAACATGTTGAAGTTTGCAACCATTTTGCACTTTGGACTCTTAAGGGATTTTGTCGGTTGAATATAGATTGAAGTGATTCAGTGTGTTTGGGTGTAAAAGAGGACCATGTCCAACATAAATGTACCCAATCAGATGTGTTGTAATAATTCATTTGGTTACATGAGTTAGAGAATAAAATTTGCACCACTTTGCAACTTTCAACTACTTGTATTTGACAACTTTTTCTCCAAGTGAAAATTCACCACCATGAAAAATCACCTCTGAGATAACAAAAACCAAGAAATATTATTGTAGAGAGGTATAATATTTTCTAGATAGAAAAAACCAAGAGAGATTATTATAGAGTGGCCCAACACAATCTCATAGACTCGGATAAGAAATTTCTAAGAATCACGGTATTCGAGTAACAACATGCTCAAGTTTGCAGTCATTTTGCACTTTAGACTCTTAAGGGATTTTATCGATTGAATATAGCTCAGAAAAATTTGGAATATGTGGGTGCAAAAGAGGACCATTCCTAGCATAAACCTACCCACCTATACATATCGAAACAATTTGTTTGGTCACATGGGTTGCGGAACGAAAGTTGCACCACTTTGCAACTTTCAACTACTTGGATTTGACATTTTTTTCTCCAAGTGAAAATTCACCAGCACGAGAAAACACCTCTAGGATAGCAAAAAATAAGACAGATTATTATAGAGGGACCCAAGTCAATCCCATAGGTTCAAACAAGAAGTTTCTAAGTGTTACAGTATCTAAGTAACAACATGTTGAAGATTGCATCCATTTTTCACTTTGGAATCATAAGGGATTCTATCGGATGAATGTAGCTTAGAGTGATTCAACTTATTTGGATGTGAAAGAAAACTATGCCTAGAGTAAACATATCCACTCAGATGCATTGGAATAGTTCATTTGGTCACATGAGTTACAAAATAAAAGTTGCACGACTTTGCAACTTTTAACTACTTGCATTTGACAACTTTTTCCCCAAGTAAAAATTCGCCACCATAGGAAAACACCTCCGAGATAGAAAAAATAAAGAGAAGCTATTGTAGATGGGTCTAACACTATCCCATAGAGTCAGATAAGAAGTTTCTAAGTGTCATGGTGTCTAAGTAACAACATGCTGAAATTTGTAGTCATTTTCCACTTTGGAATTTTAAGAGATTCTACCAATAGAATGTAGCTCAGAGCGATTCAACGTATTTGGGTGTGAAAGAGGACCATGCATAGCATAAATGTACCCACCCATATGTGTTGGAACAAATATTTTGGTGACACGAGTTATAGAACAAAAGTTGCATCACTTTGCAATTTTCAACTACTTGCATTTGACAAATTTTTCCCCAAGTGAAAATTTTTCACCACAAAAAAATGCCTTTGAGATAGTGAAAAATAATAGAGGTTATTGTAGAGGAGCCCAACTTGATCTCATAGGATCAAATGAGAAGTTTCTAAGTGTCATGGTATCTGAGTAACAACATGCTAAATTTTGTGCATTTTGGACTCTTAAGAGATTATGTCAGTTGAATGTAGCTGGGAGTGATTCAACATGTTTGGGTGAGAAACAAGACCATTCCTAGCATAAAAGAATCCATTTGAACATATTGAAAAAGTTTGTTTGGTCACACGAGTTTCGGGACGAAAGTTGCACCATTTTTGAACTTTCAACTACTTACATTTGACAACATTTTCCCCAACTAAAAATTAACCACCACAAGAAAATGCCTTTGAGATAGTGAAAATCAAGAGATGTTATTGTAGACGGGCCCAAAATTATCCCATAGACTTAGACAATAATTTTTTAAGCATCATGGTATCTGAGTAACAACGTGCTGAAGTTTACATCCATTTTGCACTTTGGACTCTAAAGGGATTATGTCAATTGAATGCAGCTCAGAGTGATTCAGCGTGTTTGGGTGTAAAAGAGGACCATGTCTAGCATACAAATACCCACCTAGACATATTGGAATAGTTTATTTGGTCACATGAGTTAGAGAATGAAAGTTGCACCACTTTGCAACTTTCAACTACTTACATTTGACAACTTTTCTCCAAGTGAAAATTTGCCACCACAAGAAAATTCCTTTGAAATAGGAAAAATCAAGAGAGGTTATTATAGAGGGGCCCAACATGATCCCATAGGTTTAGATGAGAATTTTCTAAGCATCATGGTATTCGAGTAATAATATGTTGAAGATTTTAGCCATTTTGCATTTTGAACTCATAAGGGATTTTGTCAGTTGAATGTAGCTCAGAGAGATTCAACGTGTTTGGGTGTGAAAGAGGACTATGACTAGTGTAAATGTACTGACTTGGATGTGTCAGAATAATTTGTTTGGTCACACGATTTGTAGAATGAAAGTTGCACCACTTTGCAACTTTCAACTACTTGCATTTGATAACTTTTTCCCCAAATAAAAATTCACCACCATAAGAAAATGCCTTCGAGATAGTGAAAACCAAGAGATATTATTGTAGAGGGGCCCAACACAAACCCATAAGCTTAGAAAAGAGGTTTATAAGCATCATAGTGTCTGATTAATAGCTCGTCAAAGATTGAAACCATTTTACACTTTGGACTCTTAAGGGATTCTACCGGTTGAACGTAACTTGGAGTGATTCAGTGTGTTTGGGTGTGAGAGAGGAATATTCCTAGCCTAAATGTACCCACCTAGATGCATCAGAATAGTTTTCTTGGTCACATGAGTTGCAGAATAAAAGTTGCACCACTTTGCAACTTTTCACTACTTGTATTTGACAACTTTTTCCCCAAGTGAAATGTCGCCACCATGGAAAAATTCCTTTGAGATAAAAAAACCGAGAGAGGTTATTGTAGATGGACCCAATGTGATCTCATATCCTTAAGAAATAAGTTTATAATCATCATGGTGTTCATGTAACAACCCACCAAAGATTGCATCCATTTTGTACTTTGGACTCATAAGGGATTTTGTTGATTGAATGTAGCTTGAAGTGAAAACCAGTGCCTCACCTAACTAAGCTAAAAGTTATTGAAAAACTATTTATTACCACATGTGTAAATCCTTGGAAAAGTTGGAAATATCCTTGCTTCAAATGAAGCGTCTTAGAAACATTTACTTGGAAGTCCATTCCATTGACCTTTTGACTCTAATTGCATTCACTTGGTATGTGGTCATGTTGTTTCATCCTTTATTTGTCCTATTGGCCATGTGACTATGTTGCCAAAGTTGGCAAGAGCACCAAATTCCAAGTGACTGTTTGGATAAATTGGTTGGTTGAAGAATTTTTCAGAGTTGTCAAAGGTGTTGGAGGGTATTGAAACATTGTTGCCCCCACTATTCATGTTGTTATGCCCTTTTGGTATTTTGTTTAATTTTGGTTTTAGGAGTTTTTTGGTGTGGTTAGGATTTGTTTGGTGTGTTTAGGATTTTCCTAAGATAATTCATAACCATGTAAAATCATGTAGTCCACTTTATTGTGCCTAGAGGGTCATTGATTTAAAAGGTACAAAAAGTTGTCAAATGGGCGAGAAAAGTTGTCATGCACTTTTAGCAAGTTGTAAAAATTTAGGTAACAGTTACATGCAATAAAAAAAAATGGTTCCTAATCATTGGAATCAATTGTGAATGGCTAGAAAAAACATGAATAGGTTGTAATGGTTAAATGGAATGGTGCAAGAGCACCCTTAGGAAAAATTTCCTATAGGAGGAAAAGTTTGAGTTATTGTCTTGCTTTGTGTTGTTTCATATTAATAAGGTCATTTTTTTACCAATTTCCATCATTTGGATCATTTTTCAAAGTTTTGTGTCATTTATGTAAAAATTCCAAAATTGCTCAATTGTTGTGAATGTTGTCAATGACAACTTTTTTTTTATTGTAATGTCAACTTTTTGAAAATTTGTTAGAAGTTGGTTGAGGGTTAGTTGGGAGTTATTTCTTGTTTTTACAAGCATAAATATTCTTTCTATGCACGACCCAAGGGTTGGAGGTGGGTTGGTTGAAGAGTTGAATGAAACTTGAATCAATGTGGAGATTATTTCTATGTTTCTTTTCTGCAATATTGTTGCTCCATTGCATGGTACAGACTGTCCTATTAGGATTATACAAGGTATTTTTGACCCTAAGTGCCTAAGAACATGTTTGAAGTGAATTTTTGAAGCAACTATGAAGAATTGATGTAATGGAAGCCTTGTAGCCCTGTTTCAAGAAGTTGGAAGCCTTTAAACGATCATTCCCTTGCATTTATATTGACTATCATATGGGACTATTTGAAAAGGCCAAGAGTATACTATCCTAAGGAGACTATCAAAAGGTAATTTTTTGTGTCTATTAGGATTCCAACAGACATGAATGATTTATTTCCCTCTGAGTCACATTTTGAAAAGTCTGATCATGACATAGGAAGATCCAATTCAATAATGCCAAGAATTCCTAAGACAAATCCATGACCAAGACATTGAATGGTCAACTATGTTTGGATTCCTAAAAGCCTTTAACCATTGTTGCTATTGAAGCCAAGTAAACCCTAACTCTGCATCATGGAAGCATGGTTGTAGTTTTTTTTAAATTTGGAATGAATTGAAACAAGTTTTTTTGTGATTTTTGAGTGAAATAAGGAGTGGTTTGGGTTCTTTGTGGCTGGTGAAGGTGTTAGGAATATGTGGAGAGGTCTTATAGACATGTACCTTGGGTTTTTGAGAATTTTTGAAGGGTTAATACAATTCATTTTATGACTATCCCAAGAGGACTATTTTTGCAGTCATAAGTAATGTGCTAGTGTCCAAGCAAGCTGGTGCTTTGAATGAGTCTTGGTAGTGAATAATTGATGGAAACACCTTTGAAATGTTCTACAAAGGCCTTCAAGTCAGTGGTTGAGGGTTTGAAGCAATCTTTATTGATTTTTATTTTGGCCATTAATGTTGCCTTTCCTAGTTTGAACAACACAAATCTTGGAAGCCCCATGAATTGTTGCATTGTTGAGTCTCCAGAAAAAAGTTGTTATGACCATTCAAGTCCCTTAGAAAAGTCTTCCATGATGTTCACACTATATCTACATTTTGTTGAATCAAGTTCTCCAAGTAGGTTCATTGCTAGGTCTACTAAAAGTGCATTTAGGAGCAACTATGGAGAACATGCAAGAATGATTTTCCTTTTGGGTCTATTTTCATGTTGATTGTCCTTCCTCTGCATCAAGAATGAGTTCTATGATTTATAGAAGAACAAAAAAATATTCCTTTGTACAATAGAAGGCATTTTTTTATATTTTTTCATAAATCTAGATGCTTTTCCTTCAAGACAACTTTAAATTTAATATACACATTTAATTGAGGCATATATTAAGGAATATACACATTTGCATGTATTAATTTCTCATAATTTTTGTATATCAAAAATACACTAAGTCAATAAAAAATATCACAATAGTGATGGAAGAACATCTTGAAAATGCTCTCATTTCTCAATACTTGTAGCAATACATGTAGGGAAATAATCATCCCATTTGTAGCCCAGATCATGAAATATATTGTACAAGAAGAAACAAAAGGAGTTGTTGCCCATTTTTTTTTCTCCAATCACTAGTACACAAACAACAATATATGACTAAATAAACTACTAAAAATTGCATATAAATGGCTAACTTTAGTCACGTGACTATTAGTGGTTTATTTGTAGTCATTTATAACACCACTAAATTTATGACTAAACAATTTTAGTCATTAATTTGGTCATTGATTTGGTTATTGATTTAGTCATTAATCTAGTCATATATTTAGTCATTAATTTAGTCATTGATTGTTATTAACTGGTCATTTATTTAGTCATAGTCATTTAGTCATATATTTAGTCATTAATCATTAATTTAGTCATTACTTTAGTCATTAATTTAGTCATTAATCTAGTCATATATTTAGTCATATATTTAGTCATTATTTTACTCATATATTTAGTCATGAATTTAGTCATATATTTAGTCACATATTTAGTAATCAATTTAGTCATTAATTTAGTCTTTACTTTAGTCATTTTTATTTACTGGTTTCCATTAATTGGTAGTAAATATAGTCATGAAATGAATAATTTATTAAATACCATAAGTTTTATAATGAAAAACTAACATAATATTAAACTTGAACTAAAACATAAAAGAAAATAAAAATATTACATATATGAACAAGCTACAACATGTTAGAATTAAAATATTGATTCAACATCATGATAAATAAAGGCAATTTGCAATAATTTTTTTAATGAAAAAATATATATATATACATATATATATATCAAGTTAAAAGATGTCAAAGTTGTCTAAGAGTTTCTAACTCTTTCCAATACACCATGATAATTAAGATCCCTAAACAACACATTCAAAATACTGCATAAAGCAGTGATCCAAGATGTCTAACATTAACTAGTACATGATAAACATGTTCAACTATGTCATTTTTTGAAAATATTTTAGTGGCCACCATGTGAAGGTTCCCTCTTTCTCTTTCAAATGAACAACTCCATCTATTTTTTCTTCATAAACAAGGGCTATGTTACTTGTGACCTTTAAAATGTTTACATTTGCATCTCCTGTTCCTTTCAAGTTGAATCCATGCATAATAGATAGGGAGTGAATCCGCCCAATTCCCATAGCATCACCATCAAATGGATCCAACACCCTAACTTTATCCCCTTCTTTGAGTTTATCAATACATTTCTGCAAAAAAAGAAAAAACACATTATATTAGATAGGTAATGATTACACTTGTTTGCATAATAAAACAACCATTACTTGTAACTTAAATAGTACTTACATGTGTGTGTTAAACTAATTGCAAAAGGAAAATTCCAAAAATAATTGCAATGATCAATCTAATTTACTAAAAAGCCAACACTCATAGTAGTGCTTACAATGTTACTATTAGCTTCATGCTAATCATATACAAAGGCCACAAATATAAACACTACATTACCATGCACACATACTAGACACATAAGGTTATGACAACACTATTACACATAAAAAAAGGTAGCTAATGCACAAAAACAAAGAATGCAATATGAGAGCACTACTACTACTGCAAGGTGAAGGTGAAATACATTGGGGTGTACAAAAATAGTGGCATTAAAGCTCTAAATCATAACCCCATGTAGTCAACATAACCCTGCCAATGATGACATATAAAAGAAGAACAAAGAACAAAATGTATCAAGGCAACATGTAACATCCATTAAGAGCAGTAATTGAGGAAACAATGCATTCTTTCTCTGTGACTCTCATAGCAGCAGTAAATGAGTAACAAATAAGGCTGAATGTAGAGGTCACATAAATAATAGAGAAAGAGCCTTTCACTATTAGAAAATAGTGTAAGAGTATGCAAAAAGAAGTAAGGAATGATGTCCAGTGAACAAGTAGTAGTAGTAGTGAGTTTAGTGAAAGGGTAGCAAGTTTTATGGCTGTAACAAAGAGTTTAATGGATCGAGCAGAAAATATCATTACTAAACAACAAGAAGACATTAAGAGAAAGCAGCAAGAATATCAAAAGAATCTTTTTTTAATAACAGCCATAATGAAGAGTTAACAACAGATCTCTGAAGGAAAGAACATGTATCATCCAATGAAAGAAGAAACACACTAAGTTCAATATGTTGACAAGGTCAATTACAATGCCCTAAAACATAGTCAAGCATCATAAAGTATTGAAGTGTCAGCAATCCCCACTGAAAAGTGACAAAGTAGGTGCAATGATTGTTCTATGGGTTACATTCATTGTTTTAGTTGTCTATTCACTATTCTATAAGCTTGTTCACTATTTGGGATCATAGCGGTCATTAATACATGAAGGGTTTCATAATCAAGGAAAATTAACATTTTGTAGCACTCACCTCAAGTTCAGCACCAGTATTACTATCAATATCATGCATATACTCCTTGAATTCAATATAATCACTATCAACATTATCTTGAAGTTGTGTATCTTTGCGGAGAGCTCTATTGGCAGGGTCTTTTCCTTTTTGTTCTGCTTTCATATAATTGCCCTACATGTGGTTTAATCATCATGCAAAGTTAATATAAGTCAAGTAAAGAATACAAAAGCTATAATTTTTTGTCCACAACAACTATTATATTACCTCAACTTCAACACAACTATGATTGCCATCAAGGATTTGTTGTTTCCATGCTACTTTGATAAAATTTCTTTGCATTTAGTTTAACCATCAAGAAAAAAAAAATATCCAAATGAGTAATTCATGTAAAAAACAGTCAACAGAGCTTTTCCAAGCATAAAAGTCACAATAGGTGGAATGGGTGAAAATCCATTTTTGTAGACTCAGAAACCCTCAACTCTTTCTTTACAAACCTGTTTCAGAAATTTGACTACAAAATGCACAAAACTCTTCAAGAATCCACCAAATTAGAAACAAATTGAAGTTAACTCACCCAGCCACCTAATTCAATGCAAAAGAGAACAAGGAAAGTATGTACAGGAAAGTATAGAATCTTGGATCCGCAAATAATCATAAATTTCTGATAAAAGAACATAATTTCAAGAGTTTTATTATTGTTTTATGATCCATAGCAGCACAAATATTTTGGGGGAAAAATCAGCAAACCAAAAGTATAATATATTTTGAAAAAATCAAGAAAAAATCGGATTTAAAAAAAAGGTAAAAATTGTAGAACAAGAGATTAAAACTATTTTTTTTAAATTGAAAGGCATTTCCATAGCATAGAGATATAGAGAGAAAATAAAATAAAGATTTTAACTAATGAATTGTAAAAAATATACTTTTGTAGTTTATATTCATATCATTGATTACATTGCATTGCACATCTTTCAAACTCAAAGTATTACTTCACATTGCATAACTAATAACTAGATGTTGATACATGAGAAAATTTCAATTACAATATAGTTTTTACAAAGTCAACCTAAGGAGTTATGCAATTAATCCACATTGTATAACTAATAACTAGGAGCAGCTACCAATTGCATTTTCTTGTCATGGCATTCTATGAGACCACATTTTTTTGAGGTAGTTTTTCAAAAAATTCACTGCATTGTCTATGCTACCACATTTTTCATACATGTCTACCACAACATTTTGTCAAACAGTTCACTGCCTTGTTTCTATGGCTAAAAACCTAAAACAAGTTCTTTCAAACAAGCTATGGATTCTTGGAAAAAATCTATCAAAAGCATAATAGTAAGCAATAGCATAGACAAAGTAGTGAACTCTTTGAAAACATGTCTCAAATAAATGAGGTCTCATGGTGATGGAATTCCATGAAAAACAAATTTCTTTCAATTGTCCTGGCATTCCATCACCATGAGACCTCATTTCTTTGAGGCATTTTTTCAAAGAGTTCACTGCCTTGTCTATGCTAACACATTTTTCATACATGTCTATCAAAGCATTTTATCAAATAGTTCATTGCCTTGCTGATATGGCTAAAAGCATAAAACATGTGCTTTTGAACAAGCTATGTGTTGAGACCAAGAATTCTCTAAATATATCAAATCAAAATCCAAAATTCCTGCTCTTATTGTTATGACAATTCACATTATCGTCCTTCACATTCCCATTTTCACATTTTACCACAGTACCGCTACCACATTATGATACCCATACCTTACCTCTCTACCACATCTCATCACCAAGCAACTCACAGTAGGGTGGTGAGAGGATCCACTACTATATATACTATGCCCTCCATGCTATACCTCTATACATCAGGTAGTCAAGACATAGCCCGTGGTAGAGCGGTACATTGAAGAGAGTACTAAGGAGACACCGCGGTACCATAGGGGAGCTGAAGGTGACACAAGGTAGTGTGGTAACTAAGCCATTGGGTCATTTAATACATACCAATCACATCATTCAATGTCAAAATATAAAATTGAGCTCAACACAAATATTTGAGTTCTGCAAATTTATGAGCTAGAAGTAAATGCATCCTAGTGTTGAAATACACAAAATAAGTTGAGATTTTTCACTCATGATAGCTGAACCCGAGTTCTAGACAAGCTCAAATTATGGGAGTAAAGGGAATTTTATTTTTGGGTAAGCTTTGCTCATCTTTCTCTATAAATTTCATAAAATGGTGCCAAAGAAGACTAGAGTAGGAGTTAAAAAAGATCAAACCAAAACCAGTAAGCCTTCCTTGTAGTCCCCATTGCTTTCTTTGTTTCCTAAGTTAGTAGACAAGGGACCTAAAAATATTTTTAGAGACTCAAATTAGGGTTGTAGGGACCCCATTATACCTCAGTTGGGTTGGAACCTTTATTGTTATTTCTATCAGAAGAGGAATGACAAGGTTTTGGCATCAAACCCGTGGACCTTGGATTTGGCTAGATTAATTATCCCTAATGTTTTCATTGACATTGATCTAATTACTTCCCTTTCCCATAGCTACCATGCCCCAACCAAAACTATTAGGCTTCCAAATGGTGGGCATTTAGTTGATATCACAAGGGATGCCATTATAAAATACTTCAAGTTGAATAAGCAAGCTATAACAGAGGTAAATTTAGTTTAATTGGAGTAGGAGTATACGAGGTTGAGAAGAACATGCCAAAGTGATGAGCTCCCCCTACACATGAAGAGGGGTGATGACAATAGAAAAATCTCCATCCCTTCCTCTAAAATGGAGCCTTTCTAATTTTCAAAGTTTCAATTTTTTTTCAAGAACACTTATTATGCATTGTGTCAGGTCTTGGGTATAGATGCAGAGGAACATATGCCAATAGGGCTGATGAGAATGGCCATGGTAATTCAACATTCTGAATCGAATGTAGAGTTTGATTTTGCATCTATAATTGAGGAGAAAACTCATGAGGGTTTGTTGCAAGTCAGGGAAGCTAAGGCCCCCATCACTTTTAGGAAGTATTCTTTGTTGTGTCATTTAATCTTATGTTAGAATGAAATGAAGTGGACTAAAAGAATGAAACTATGTACACAAGAGAATGGAGTAAAACTCCTTGTGCAAAATTTGTGCTACATTTGTGATTGTAGGTGTACGGAGTGTGATTTCATGGTGTTTAGAGATGATTTTTTTGTTAGATTGATAGCTGCCCTTGGTTACCCAACACCAATATTGCCTAAATCATTGATGAAAGTGATGAGGCATGTACAAAATAAGCTAGACCAGGGTTGTACCCATAATTATGTTGGTTGGTTTTTGATGCCTCAAAACATAATTATCAGATTATATGGATGTGACTAGGTATCTTGAACAAGTCTTAGATGACCACAGATACTTCTATATAGATTAACCGAGCAAACTGATGCATTTAATTATCTTTAATTTAAGTTTTAGTTATGTTTAACAAATTTAATGAAGAGGCATTTTTGAAACATTGTAACGATTTGAAGCTTTTTGCCTATCATATTTATAAGAGAGACTAGGACCATAAGAAATACATTAGAAGATAGGAGGAGACAATAGAAGAGTAGGATAGATAGAAGGTAGAAGAAAAGAACAATGTTTACATCCAAAGAGACCATGTTGTAGATATAATTTTGAGGAAATCAATGAAAGATCTCTGATTTTGTGGCTCCATATTGGTATCAATTTTTTTTTGAAATATACAGTTATGTGATTGTCTCCAATTTAATTTTTTTTGGTTATTTAAATTGATATATAAAGCATATATTTAGTTTATCGATGCATATTTATTGTAATTATGTGATGTGATTATTATTATTCCTTAAAAGAATTAAACTCCTCTAATCAATCACAATAATCTGGAAGTGTTATTTGGATCAATAAGAAGAATCATATAATTAGGATTGCATTCTTTCTCCAATTTGACATTGTTTGTCATTCTTGTGTGACTTATTCAACTAGTTTCTTCAAGAAAGAATTAAAGCCCTCTTGATAAATCATATATAACCTGGTTGTGTCAGTTGGATCCATAAGTAGAGTTTGTCAATCACTTTCTTGCACGTTTATACAAGTTATAAACCAACCAAAGGGTGCCAAATAGTTTGAGTTATTTATAATACAAGTCATTCATTCTATATCTTCATTTGACTCAGTTTACCCAACAAGTCACTAGTCTCACCATTTCATCATTTAGTTATATCAAATTTATTTTCTAGACATCTGTTAACTGAACATATACATAAATTTCATCTTGATATTGCTTATACGATTTATACCAAATTAGGATTACATATTTCCACTCTAAATTTCCATTGTGGATAGATTCCTTAAGTAGGACACATATAGTCTAAGTCTGCCTCATTTGCATAGGTATACCCACCTAGGTCTGGCAGAGCCTAAAGAGAAGAAGGCTCAAATACATTATTTGGCCTTGTTCGTTAGCCTAAAACATACCAAGAGCTTGGAAACCTCTTGAGGTTTTTCAACCAACATTTTTGAGAACTAACACTATGGATGCTTGGCTAAAAGCCTGCAGATTTTTAAAAAATCGAGATTAATCAAGATTTTTTGCAAATTTCTACTTTTGTGGCCCACATTGCCAAATTGTCGCACCCATAAATGAGTTTGAGACTCCATATTCTTGTTTACCTTGTTCATGGGACAAAGGTGTATTAAGGGATTGACACCCCCTTATGGTTTAAACACCTGCACTTCTGAGACCTAATAGATCATTCATTGATCTCATAGTTATTTTGTCATAAAACTCATAGTCACAACATTTAGGATAGTCACAATGGATTTCAATGAAACAAAAGGAATTTTTTTATAGATTCACTATTCTATATATGATCGTAATACTTTTCTTGGAGATCACAAGAGTAATTTTATAAAGGCATGTTGTGGAAAACATATATGAAATTTGTAGACATCTTTAGAATACAATATAAAGATGATATAGTTGAGAATAAAAATATTGAGGGATAGCCTCTTACCTGATCTGAACCCATATAATTATGGTCATTCCATGCATAAACTATAGGCTTAATAGAGGCAACCAACTGCGAAACTTTCTTAGTGAGACAATTTAAGCAACTCATTATATGTTGCTACTCTTCATTTGAGTTGACATGATTTGGAGAGGCTCCTACTAGGCATTCAATAGATCATTGTGAAATCTCTATTGATGAACTAGATTTGCTCATGATACTAGTATTAGATTTAGTATGATATAGTGCTACCATATAATTGACAACATCTTCTTCACTTTCTTGTCTATTATTGTTTTCCACCTAAAATACAATGTCAACTTCAACATATAGTCAGTTTAATTAAAAAATGAAATAAATAACACAATGTAAATTGAACCAAAAATCCATACACTTACTCCACATTTGTCCATTTTGGCTTGCAACCCACCTTGGCCAAATGTATATTCAGTCCTCACATTATCTCTTTCTCTCTTGCCTCTATTACTTTTTGTCAAATATTCTTCAGGACTCATATTTTATTTCAATGCCTCCCACTGTTTGGGAGATAGAATGGAGTCTAAAATCTCTTTTCCCTCCATGATTGTTTTTCTACAATTGTATCTAAAACTATTCATCAGAAGTCTCATCTTGTGCTTGTAATATTTTCTAGAGATTTTTCCACCAACAGTGTCAAAGGCATTTTCCATTTTTTGTACAACATATTCCACATTTCATGGATCTTGCTCTGCAAAATTTGATTTGGAGATATCCAAATGGGCCCTACATCTTATGCCCAACTCAGAGGCCCACCTTGCAGCATTTTTCCCAATGTGTTCACCATCTCTTGATACCTCAACCAAGAATGGCGTTTTCCCTGGTAATATTATTTCTTTTGCATTCCTCTTTGTAGATCTGTATAAATCTTGACTCAATATTTATCTTTTAACATAAGTAGGCACATCTTTCATTTCACCACTACAAATATTTATGGCTGATCCACTTATTCCTTCAAAAGTTGTAGATGAGACAGGTGCACTCTCAGGCACATCAGATGCAAGGAGACTCTCTTCATGAATTTGATTAACCGAAACTTCATGCTCCTTGGCCACATAATGTGTGGCATGAGTAGGCAGATCAGTAGTGGTCTCCACAGATTTCACTTCATCACAACTATTTTTTTCACCAACTTCATTTGTTGAATCATGAAAGCATTGGCTTCTATGAGCTGACAACACTGTATCTTTACATTTTTTTTGTTTTTTCTCTGCATTTTCTCTTCTTTATTTTTCTTGCCTATAAAACAAAAAAAATATATCATATCATGTCTTATATACATAAAGATCTTGCCTATAAAATTTCATCAAATAGTATTAAACAAATAATTTACTACTTAGTGGATTTACAACTTGCATGTTTAGAAAACCAAGACGTGATAAATATTCATTATTCTTGGCAACACGTTCTTCATGAAAGTGCTCATAATCTATCACTAGAATTTCAAAATTATGATCACTATCATCTAATTTGTGCCTTTCATTATTTTTCTTCATTTCCTATTGTCCAAAAAAAAAATAATGTATAAATTAGCAACTTGATACAAGGATAATTAACCATAATAGAAATTGCATAAATACAAGTTTATGAGGTCTCAGCTTTAATGAACAATCATTAAAACGCGTACGAAGTCTAGAGCACTGTAAACAATGACAGTCATTAGATGTTGTGGATATTTCAATCAATGGATATTAAATAGTGGTGCCCTGCAGAAATGCCAGTTGCATAAAAAACTTAGCAATGTATTTGAATCAATCCATCAAATCTTTAGCAATAATGTTTTCATTCATGGTTCAATAAAAAATTATGTATTACGAAATTTTAACTAGACATGAACTTGTATCATGACAACCATTTTGTACAACTAAACCAATGCTTTGCTTAGGTGATAGCACCATCACTAAGAAATTTCTATGGTATTTGGTGATTCTTACTTTTGTTGTTCTGTTATGTAATAATTTTTTCATAACATCCAGATACATTCATGAAGGGGTAGATTTCATGAAAAAGAAAAGATATGTTGGAGTGGAGAGTGAGTTACAAGAAAGGAACACCATGATTTGAGGACTAAGTAGTCAAACAACAGTGAACTTCAATATATATGCAAAATATTGAAGAACATTTGATCAAAGCAAAAATAATCAATGAGCTTACAGTATATAAAAATACATAGGAGACAGTGATTTCTAGTGCATAAAGTCAAAAGCACAAATGTTAATAACAATGATATCATTGTTAAAAAGAATGTGAAGACAACAAAGGATGTGAGTAGCATGTAATGTGTTGGGACTATAAAATTTTCAAAATTTTATAGTAGCTTACATTCGTAAACTCCACAAGGTAGCCACATCTTGAGTGCAAAATTTCTATAAT